>OX453281.1:3811508-4036508 GCA_949710005.1 Ricordea florida | reverse complement strand
AAAGATTTCCGCTAATGATATTGAAATGACTGATTTAATAAGTTTTAACAAATTAGCAGGGGTAGAATAAAGTCGAATAAACGCCGAACTATTCTTTGTAGAATAAAAGTTTACCGGCGCAATAAACCACGCGGGATTTTGGGAGAACACTCGAAAGGCTTGTAGCCTTGTGACTCGCCTGTGGCTATTGATTTTCAGTAAAAAGCTTCTAGCAGACTTATGCGAATGCCGCAATCTGATTGGCTTAGCTACTGTAGACTATCAGTCATTACACAGCACTTGGTTGAAGACCGTTTTCAAAATGGCGACGTATTGGCGCTTTTAGTGACGTTTCGCAGGAAGATTGAGTATTTTGGTGTTTTTCTTTCACCGACACATGATTTGTCAATTATGATTTTTACTAAAGCAATTAGATTATTCGCTATCAATTTCTATGAGATGATTCGGCCTCATCAACTATCCGGCACCCCATAGCATTCTCGAGCTCGTAATCTAATTGTTAAAAAATATGCTCTTTTCGTGTTCTCCTGACATCGCGCGTGGTTTATTACACAGGTATACATAAACCCATGGAACCTTTGGTTTATTGCTTAAATAATTCTATTATATTAATTACATTTATTCATTACGCCGTAGACTTTAACATGCGTGCACATCCTGATAATATATTTGCACTGAACTTGCCGCATAGAACATATACAAGCGGCAAAACGTCTTGAGAGCCTATAAACCACTACTCTGTCGTGGTGTATGAACTCATAGGGCCCTCTGTTTCAAAACTGTTCTTGGAATATCACAATTGCCCTCGAAACGTCGTTTCTCGGGCAATTACAGTACTCATTTCATTAACGCCTCATGCGTACTTTACTTGCGAGATATTCCCTCGTTTTAGCTGCATGACGTAGACTGGCGCATTTTAATTATCTCAGCTCTTATAATATGATTCTTTGACGGCGAAATGGTATTGTAATGGGAAGTGATATATATAATGATCAAATCTAAAAGATGAAAGAAGTAAATTAAGTAGCTCGAAGATAAACACATCAGTATCGGGGTGCTGAAAACTTGATGCAAAACAGTCTTGGTTTTCGCCTTGGGCAGTTCACATACGTTCCTGTGTTTTGTCGGGCTCCACTGTCATCAACACTAAGTACTATGCTTCACTGGAGGATGGTTACTAAAATGGCTTCTGCGTGTAACTGTTGAAAAGTTAACCCATTGTTCTCTTGTTATACCGTCAACATTAATTACTGTGCTCCGCACTTGCTGACTGTTAGTCTTTGAATTATTAATTGATTAAGTGATCGCGCACGCAACGCTTCTCCCCCACTAACTTAGTGGGGGAGAAGCGTTGCGTGACGATCCTAATAACGGCTGCAGAAAAGACTAGGTAAGCCGTCGCTCCCGTTTTCTGTCATCAACAATGAGTACTGTGCTCCGCACTTGTTAACTGCATAGTCTTATTTAACGGAGAATTTTCCACTTGTAACGTTTTAAGAGCAAGCTTGTTGTTTATCTGTGAGCGCAAGTCCACTCTAGATCTTCGTGGATGACATCGACTTGGCAAGATGGCCGACTTCATCTCCCTACGAAACTCCTTGCTATTGACGCAGTACACGATTGGATTTGCACTCGAATTGATGATCGTGAAAGTCACCACCACGCTTATCGAGACTGGATAGAAGCTTCTAACTGCAAAGTCGCTCCAGTATAGAACAACCAATCGTAGTACCGTTAGTCAGGGGCACCCAGCGAATGATTTCGGTAAAATATCTGTTCGAATGTAAGGTCGCCTAAATTTTTCGGAAAATTTCTCCTCAAGGGAAAGAACACGTTGTCTTGATTTTCGGAAAAAAAAATTGCCCTAGAATTTGCGTAATTTAGGTGGTCGAGAAAAAGTTGTCCAAGACTTTTCGTAAATAGATAGTCAACAGAAAGTTACCCTAGAATTTTCGTTCGAGTTACAACTCGCAATTTTTGGACGTCGTCCGCAAGTTAGGGATGTATAACGCATGGGTGCAGAAAATCGAAGTAAGATTTATCTGAGAAGGCAGTCCAAATTCACCAAATCAGAACGTCTTTGTTTAACGTTGTACTCTCGTACTGACTTGAACGACCTGGTAAGCTTAATTCTCACAGTCTTTATGCTGTTGACCGACCTTTCCGACGCGATAAAACTTAGGTCATCCTCATATTTTTTTTTTTTCGTTTAGCGTCGAATGCGTTTTCTGATATTGGGTCGGTCGGTCGGATTGAAAAAAGAGAAAGTTAAAAAAAAAAGTCATAAGAATTATTTCAAGTGAAAAATGGTCCAACTACGTACTGAGTTACTTTTTTTTAAATGCCAAAAATTTGGGTCGGTCGGACGACGCTAAACGGAGAAAAAAAATAGGATGGCCTTAACGCTTATGGATAAGCTGGATATGTTTATACTAGATTTGTTTTCTCCTTGTTTAAAACGCTTTTCCGCGATCAAATTAAAAACTGGAAATTTTATCGGTTTCAAACATGTATAGGTAATAATAATAAACATTCACCTTACATCTAACTGATCTAAGTCATCTGAATGCTTTATTTTTCTAAGTTATGGAAGATATGGTCGACGGTAATGTCGGCTTGTTTGTCTCTGTTCAGTAGCGTGTGATTTCTTCCCCTAATACTTTCGAATAAAAACGTTACTCCCTAAAATTTTCGGAATCTTTTCATAGACGCAAGCTTTTACAAAAAAGGTCTCCTAAAAATTTCTAACGACAGCAATGCTAGCACGAGTCCTTCATTTTTCGAACAGACCTATAAAGGTAGCTAAAACTTTCGGATGAGCCAAAAAGGCCGCCTAGGATTTTCGAGACGAATACAGTTCCCCTAAGAAATCCGAACAGATAAATAGTTTTTAGGGCAGCTCCAGATTAATGAAACAGGCTTCTAAAGCATAGAAAAATCCATTTAAGGCACTTCTGAGGGATTTGGAAAAATTTGGTCGTTGGGTGCCCCTGGTTAGTGGGAGCATGGTCACAGAAAACAGAATAACAAGTGGAGTTAAAACGCGGTGTATTTTTTCAATCTGTTTTGTGCGAGTTAAACGAGACGATGCGCCGTGTGTAGGCAATGGTTTGTCAACTACTCGAACTTTGCTGCTTTCACTGACCTCTCTGCTGATCTGAAGGTAACTGAAAGCGATAATACCCAACGGGAAACAATAGAAGAAGAATGTCATACTAATGTTGTACATCTGTGAAAACCACGCCGGCCATGCTGGAAAACAAGCGCTATAGCATTTGTCATACCTTTGAAATACATACAACGGCAGAGATGAAAACGCGAAAGATGTCAACCAAACAGAGGCAAGGATAAGGAACGTTTTCCTTGTGGATTGCTCATGGCTGATTTGCAGTGTTTTGCTTGTGATTGCTGTGTACCTTACAAGAGCGATTGCTGTAATAGACCAAATCGACGCACCATAGAACGTTTCCGTTGCGGGAGAAATAAACCGACAAACAGCCTCTCCCAGAATCCATTTGAACGGATCTTGTTGTTTAAAGATTCCTATAGGGAGGTTAAGTAACAAGATACCAGTGTCTGCAAACGCTAAACTGAGAAGGAAAAGTCGCATGGCTTTAAGAACATTGGGACGACGAATGAGTGTTACACAGACGGCGACGTTCCCTGCTGTTCCAGAAACACCAATGACCACTTGGGCGGTAATCTTGAAGACTGATAGACCCAGTTGTTCCTTTGGATAAACAGGGAAGGTGACGTTACTTTCTGCGCAGCTGTTTGTGATGGCTGTGCTGTTGTTGGCCATGGCTGTGGAAAATACAACGGGTTTTAGGTATTAAACAGACAAATTTAATCAAACCAAAGCACGAGCAATAACAACGGCGTCTGACGACTGGTAACAATTAAACCATGCGAAATCGCTTATCTGAAACTCAAGCTCATTTTTTGGTCATTTGCCATCGGTTACCTCAATCAATCAATCAATCAATCAATCAATCAATACTTTATTTATACAAGTAACGTCTTGGAGCTATATAAGCTCGTTCATAATACGTACGTGTGTGAAATTACATTCACAAAGGCCATACCACAACACCGGGAACTACGTCCCCTACTCTTTGCGAACAACGTGTGGGTTCTTTAACGTCCCACGAAGTTATTACAACCAAGGGTTGTGAGACGGGACCTACGGTTTATCGTCCTTATCCGAGAAGACTAGAAAGTCTAACCATTTGCAGATGTCATTACAAAGGCAGCACATTCTCCTCAAATATTTTAAAGACCCTGAGTGATGGTCCGGCCGAGGTTCGAACCCACGACCTCCCGCACGATAGTCCAGTGCTCAACCAACTGAGCTAACTGGTCGGCGGTTAAACCTCAAACCCTAGTCTCCTTCGCAGCCGTTTTTAGGCTCGTCACGCAACGACCCTCCCCACAGTTTGTGGGGAGGAGCGTTGCGTGACGGCTGCGAAGGAGACTACTCAAACCCCTGCTATCTTGAACTATTTTTCGTCTCCTTTGTTTTTTTCTTTTCAATGGGCCCTTGACAGTTCGAGATAGCGAGGTTCAACTGTATATCACAGTGTATCCTATCGAATCCCGTTCAGGCCTGAGTTTTTTTTTTCAGGCTTTAGTTTCACAGCTGCTTAAGTTGTGTGCATAACTGCGATGATCAATTAATGTCATTACACAGTGTATCATAGTTGACGAAGGGCTAACACTAGAAATGTCTGATTCTTGATGAGTACTCGTTAACACAATCCTGACAGACCTCTTTCTTGCGTCAGTATCATAAAATGAGATGACAGCCGGTTCTTCCACTATACAGCGAACGCTATTCCATTACACACTTCCTTTTGACATTTGCGTATTCATTTCCTATAGAGGGGCTGTCCTCTGGAACGCTATGGGGCGAACTAATAGATCGATACTAGAGAGCACAGACCTGAAATCTTTTTTGAAGAATGTTGTTAATTGTAACACTTTTAAGGAATTTAATTTTAATGTTTTAGCCCCACAAATAATTAACAAAAGATCGGAGAATTTTATATATTTTTAACTATTGATCTCATTCGTTGGTATCAAAATTATATATTTTTATAAGAATTACTTAATTCTTGTATTAATTTTTTATTGACTGCATTAATTATTTATCTATTAATTGTAGTTATTTTATGTATCTTATTAGTACACGACCCCACAAGTTTGTTAGCTTTGACGTCTTTTATCGTGTATGAATAAAGGTTGTGTGTATGTATGTATGTGTAGGGGCGTAAACGCTGTGCAAATGGTCAATGATATCTCACGAATGACAAAAATAATAGATAAACATTTGCAGCCCTTTGATTTCATGCAACTTGCAGTATTCTGGTAGTAGAATAGTGAAACCTGTTAAAACGATCATTGTTACTGTCATATTAAACCTCTTAAGTCCCAGTAGTGACCAGCATCCGATTTCTCACTACAATATTCACTGTCATTAACCATTCAGTGAGAATAACGAAAAAGAGTTGAATAGATATTTAAATTCTCCTCACTAGTACCATAACAAATATATGAGAACAGTTAGGAGAAAATGAATATTGATACTGGGGCCTTAAGTGTCAAATCCTACGATGGTAAAACTGACTTTATCAACTTCTTTGTTAAACCATTTTTTTTGTGTGTGTTTATGTGTTTTTCAATTTCACACCGACGCAGCACCAGTTTCTTTAAAAACTGAATCCTTTAATTTATTTTCATAGTCTTACACCAATGAGTGTATAGGACATGAGTGACAACGTCTATTACACAACGCATTACAGTTTTGAAAAAATTAGTAACAAAGACGGAAGTGGCTGAGGAAGGCTTTTATAGAATTAAACTGCAGCGCAGATTTGACTTGTCTAGTTTGATGCCGACACCAACATGTTCTTGGGATCGTTCTGTATTATTATAAAGAACGCATTCAACTGTGCGTTGAACTTCTAGGCCCACTGTTTGTTAACATATCGACTGTTGCAGATCAGCAAAATATATCTATTATGATCGGAAATATTAAAAAAAATGACAAGTTTTCGCGAATATACCAATGTTAAAATGGCAAATTTGTCAAACGCCTTTTGGCGAGAAAGGCAAAGTGCGTGGTAAATAAAAATTTCTTGACTATTCTCGATCTGATTTAACCATTCGTGATCACCGCATAGAACATCTTGCAAGAATTGTTTGGAGAATGTAGATTATAATCATGTAATATTAATAGTAAATCCCAATATAAGGTATCGTCCTTAATATTTGTTTAATAACTGACTGGGGATTGCAACAATGCCTTTTTTGTATAGTAACATTTTCTCGATGAATTTTACTGGTATTGCATTTTAACCTTGTAAGGTCTTCAAAAATACATCATGCTTGCAAGCGCAGGTGTTCCAGTTGAACTTTTGTCCAAGTGCGTGGTTTACGATGATTGTTATTACTTTATTTTATTGAAATTTCGGAAACGGCTCTTGTTTGAAAAGGTAATTAATTTGCAGGCTTTGAAATTCCTGCTTTTGATTCGCTGTTATCTGCAGAGGAAACCAATTGATGAAGCTGTCTATTCCGCTATTTGGCTTATCCTTGAAGGATATTGCAGAATTCTTTAAAAAGCACAGTTTCTAGAAACGATCCTCGGGGTACGACTGTTCAGTTGTCGCTGCGGCACAAGGAAAAATATAATTGTATTATATGTACTAGACTAAAATGATAAACAAAAACGCTCGTCCTTCTTGCCCTTATATATTTCAATTGATGTTGCGTTGATTTAATTCAATCCTTTTCTGTTATTCATTATAACATAAATTATATGATGTGTCCCACCCATATTATTAAATTGTCAGACGGCACATGGAAAAGCGTAATGACGTGCACAAGTAAAACAAAAGGACTGTTTTTTCCCCTTATACTTCGACTTGTGTTGCGTTGATTTTAGTTCTCTCATATTGATATTATAACATCAGTGTTAGGTTGCTGTTTTTTTCGATTTCATCAAATTGCTGGGTGGTTTGACCATCATTACCCGTAATTCTACCCTCGCTTCTAATTAACATAATTAACCGCCCACGACTTTCCGCCGTTTGGTCTCGTGGCTCAGTCGGAGAGTAATTGAAGATCTGTTCCGAACGTAGAAGGCTCGATTCCCTCAGAGGTTATAAAATTCAAATTTTGGCTTTGCGTTGTATTTCATATTACTTAGTCTAGGCTTTACTCTGAGTGGGAGCTTTCAGTTGTTTTTCCAGTTAATTAATTACCTGAAATTATGCAACGCATTTCAGCACCTGTATATGAAAGGATCTCCACAACCAAACATAATCACTTTTGAAGTAAGACACAAGAAAGGCCTGTCGATACGTCGGGTCTTTAAATTGTAACCTTTCAAGTTAGATTGATAATTTTAAACCACTACAGCATCAAAGTATGCCTCCCTGTTTCGTATCTAGTGTTTTTTTAATCCAGTTCAGGTAATTATGCAGTTTGTCGCAGCTGTTGTCAAGGTGTTTACGCTTGAAAAATTGAAATTGAAATTGAAAACTACGCAGTCTGCTTTTTTCCGTGTTAACATTCACTGGTTTTCACCGCGCTGCTCTGTTACCTCTAGCATAACACAAAGTGAGAACAGTAGGGTCTTCAGCACATACACTACACAAGAGCTTGAGCGAACGAAGTACTTGTTCTCTTGACGCCTCTCTCCGCAGTTACGGCAAAATAAAGTATCCAAACTTAAACGTAAAAGGATCTAGAAGCATGATTTCATCGATAATAGGAAGCGCGCACTTTGAGTTTCTTACCAGACACAAGGAACTGACCTTCTTAAACCACTGCTTTTCCAGATCAAGCGAGCTCTCTCTTACACTGAAACGCTTCTTAAGTGGGGGCATGACACAATCAAAGATCAGGCTATGAAGTCTTTACGCTATCAAAAAAACATAATTGCATTTTTACTGCCGGCTAAATGACCTAGATCTAGAATAGATGAATGTATTTAAAGAAATGGCACCTTTGGAGATGCTAATTGCTGCGTAGCGAGCGGAGCAGCTATCACGCCATCATCGAAATTATCAAAGTTTAAAGGGGCAAAATCGAGATTTTTCCGTGGTTTATAGTCTCGCTTTCAGGGGACCACAATGGTTTGCGCTGTGCAAGTATGGCGCGCCGTTTGTTTCAAAATTAATTCTATTCTTGATGGCTTATATTATTTTAGAAAACATGTACCGTGTTTCTATCGAGTTATAGAAACACGAGTGAAAGTTTGGGAGAACGAGAAATGCTGTGGGAACACGAGCCGCAGGCGAGTGTTTCCACAGCTTTTTCGAGTTCTCCC
Source organism: Ricordea florida (assembly GCA_949710005.1). Lineage (NCBI taxonomy): Eukaryota > Metazoa > Cnidaria > Anthozoa > Corallimorpharia > Ricordeidae > Ricordea > Ricordea florida. Next base: position 4,028,173 of record OX453281.1, on the reverse strand, counting down.
AAACTTTCACGAGTGTTTCTATAACTCAATAGAAACACGAAGAGCATATTTTCTATTTCTTTTAGAAAACACCGCGACGAAAAAAAGAAAAGCAACTTGTTAGCTTTGATTATCAAAATGTAAATTCTCTTTGCTCGCGTCATCATTACGTCAACAGCTCGTGCTAGTTCTGTGTTTCTATCGAGTTATAGAAACACGATTTCTAACCAATCAGCGCGCGTACTTTCTTAGGACTGTTTTCATGTTTTCTATTTCTTTTAAAAACATTTATCGATGACGTTATACACGTCATTCTGTGCGATGGCTCTTGAAACGTTTCCCGTTAATCTCGTGATTCTGAAAGTGTTGTATGGGACGGACCATTATTTTTTTGGAGAGTAGGAAGTTGGGCAAATTTTCTGGGCAAGATGATTTTTTTTTTCACCTTCAGGTTGTGCAAGAATTTTTTTTTTTTAGACTTTTTAATTTTTTTCGCTTTGAACAATTTTTTACTACCGACATCATTTGCTATCATTCATTTTGATACCATAATAATAATCAACTCTTTTCTATTTTTAAGTTGTACTGCAATGATCAACTCTCCTATATTTTGATATGTTGCTTCTACCTTGATCAACCCTTTTCCATTTCGATATCATGTTTCTACCTTGATCGACTTTTTTCTATTTTGATGTTGTATTTCTACCGTGATCGACTCTTTTCTATTTTGATGTTGTATTTCTACCTTGATCGACTTTTTTCTATTGTGATGTTGTATTTTACCGTGATCGACTCTTTTCTATTTTGATGTTGGTTTTCTACCGTGATCGACTCTTTTCTATTTTGATATCATGTTTCTACCGTGATCGACTCTTTTCTATTTTGATGTTGGTTTTCTACCGTGATCGACTTTTTTCTATTTTGATGTTAGATTTTTACCGAGATCGACTCTTTTCTACTTTGATATCATGTTTCTACCGTGATCGACTCTTTTCTATTTTGATATCATGTTTCTACCGTGATCGACTCTTTTCTATTTTGATGTTGGTTTTCTACCGTGATCGACTTTTTTCTATTTTGATGTTGTGTTTCTACCTTGATCAACTCTTTTCCATTTCGATATCATGTTTCTACCTTGATCGACTTTTTTCTATTTTGATGTTGTATTTCTACCGTGATCGACTCTTTTCTATTTTGATGTTGTATTTCTACCTTGATCGACTCTTTTCTATTTTGATGTTGGTTTCCTACCGTGATCGACTTTTTTCTATTTTGATGTTAGATTTTTACCGTGATCGACTCTTTTCTATTTTGATATCATGTTTCTACCGTGATCGACTCTTTTCTATTTTGATATCATGTTTCTACCGTGATCGACTCTTTTCTATTTTTAAGTTGTACTGGAATGATCAACTCTCCTATATTTTGATATGTTGCTTCTACCTTGATCAACCCTTTTCCATTTCGATATCATGTTTCTACCTTGATCGACTTTTTTCTATTTTGATGTTGTATTTCTACCGTGATCGACTCTTTTCTATTTTGATGTTGTATTTCTACCGTGATCGACTTTTTTCTATTTTGATGTTAGATTTTTACCGTGATCGACTCTTTTCTATTTTGATATCATGTTTCTACCGTGATCGACTCTTTTCTATTTTGATATCATGTTTCTACCGTGATCGACTCTTTTCTATTTTGATGTTTTATTTCCACCGTGATAGACTCTTTTCTATTTTGATGTTTTATTTCTACCGTGATCAACTCTTTTCTATTTTGATGTTGTGTTTCTACCGTGATCGACTTTTTTCTATTTTGATGTTGTATTTCTACCGTGATCGACTCTTTTCTATTTACGTTATAGGAAGAGCAATTCAATGTGTCAACCGGGCTATGTGACTTATGTGATAACGCGCAAATAAAAACAATCACGGTAAGACGAGGACCTGGCGAGCACCTAAAATTATCATCGTAGCCAGTAAAAGTTATCAATGAAACTGTTACATATGTATCAAGGTGTCTTAAAATCGAACAGTTCTAATTGCAAGACTTTGATACTCTACTGGTTTAGGAGAGTTGATCATTGCAGTACAACATAAAAATAGAAAACAGTTGATTATTATTATGGTATTAAAATGAATGATAGCAAATGATGTCGGTAGTAAAAAATTGTTCAAAGCGAAAAAAATTAAAAGACTAAAAAAAAAATTCTTGCACAACCTAAAGGTGAAAAAAAAAATCATCTTGCCCAGAAAAATTGCCCAATTTCCTACTCTCCAAACAAATAATTGTCCGTCCCATACAACACTTTCAGAATCACGAGATTAATGGAAACGTTTCAAGAGCCATCGCACAGAATAACGTGTATAACGTCATCGATAAATGTAATAATATAAGCCATCAAGAATAGAATTAATTTTGAAACAAACGGCGCGCAATATGGAAGAGCCTCACTCTCAGCGGACCAGAATGCAGTGCGCATTGGTAGAGCCTCGATTTGAAACAAAGGCAACAACAAAAAGGTCTGCATTGTCACTTTTCTTTTCGACAAAAAATGACGAGCTTTGAAGCGCGAAAAATTTTTATGCAAATTAGCTGCCTGACATTGAATGTGCAACCAGCTAATTTGCATAAGTAATTCAAAACCAAGGTCTGACAGCTCTGGGCTCTTGAGGTGTCGGCTGAATACCCCAGGACTTCCGTAAAATCCCCACAAAAGAGTAACTCAAGCTACTATAAATTGAAATGAAGTTAACCGCAACATCCGATTAAAGCAAGGTTTAAATCTTTTTCTGCTCAGCTAACCGCTCTTCCGAGGCACTTACTATTTCGGTAATAATAAAGCGGCGTAAAAATTTTGCATAGCGCCTTTTTCAGTCTCGGGCAGTAAGATAGTATGAAATGGAGGTAAACTCAATAATTCAGTTTTGTGAATGCACTGCAACTTTGAAACTATTTAAGTCGCTTCCTAAAAGGTCGGGAAAATGTTTTTCGTAAAATTAGTAAACGTAGCTCCTTAGACTCTAATTTTTTTTTTTTTTTTTTTGTAATGACATTTTTATTTTCATTTCCATGCTTGGCAGTATTTACATCACATTGTGCATTTACATTACAAAGCATTACTCAATTACAATACATTTCCTAGACATTTAGTTACATTTAACTCTAACTCTGCCTATCCAACCCTAACCCTAACCCAACCTATCTAACCCTAACCCCGACCCTAACCCAACTCATGTAACCCTAACCCCGCCCTTCCCTAACCCATTTCTTAACCCAACACGCAACCATATTACATTCATCCTGACTTACTATTTAATGCACTCAGCGTGGAGGAGAAGACAGCCCTAGGAGGAGTAATCTTTCCTCAGAACAAATTTAAGAAAAAATGCCGCATGGAAGCTGAGTTGAGACAGAGTTAAGAAATATTTTCAATTCGATATTTGGGGGATATCTTATCCCTGAAGTCGAAAAGAGTGATTGCTCTAGAGTGAAGCTTGTTTATATAAATATAATAACGCATATAGAGAAGAGTGTAGTTAAATTTTAAGTTAAGATTTTTCTCATGTTCACTGGACGTGATTCCAAACAAAGTTTGTTCAATTGTAGGGGAGAAGTTTGTGTTGTTCGAGTCGTTAAACCACTGAATTACCCTTTCTATAAACTTTTTTGTGAAATGACAGTGGATGAATGTATGGTCTATGGAATCTGGCTCACCACAGTAAAGACACTCGTCATCATCTTTAAATCCAAACCTCAGAAGTTCCTTTTTGGTTACGATGATTCTATGTATGAACTTAAAGTGAAACTCCTTCAATTTATTTTCTCTGCATATCTTTACAGATTTGAAAACATTTTTCCAGTTGTCCTCATTTATCGTCAGGTTTTTGCTCCATTTTGTCGGACCAGTGTGGAATTGAGAGCTCCCGCTTTTATTGATGAATAACCAATAAAAGTCTTTTGACTTAATTTTGTCTAAATTTAATTCAATAGTTTCATTAAGGGAGAATTTGGATGGATTACCGATATAATGTTCTTTTTCAATGGTCTGCTCACAGTTTCTCGCTTTAACTAAGAGGTGCTTAGGAATGGCGCTCATTACCTGGTAGAGGTGAAGGAAATTTGAATGACAGTGGTATTTTTGGTTAAAATCTTGAAGTGATAAAAAACAACCATTTTCATCCAGAAGATCCCGAATTGAGAGGATGCCTTTTTTTAACCATTCACTATAATAAATAGATTTTCCTTCGATAAGTATATCTTGGTTGTTGTACAAGATTAAGTCTTGCAGTTGGTCAGCTGAGCTATAAAGGCATTTCAGTTCTTTAAAGAACGTAAGAATGTCACTATAGAAAGCTGGCATTTGGGTTAAGCGTTTTGGATCGTAGTTACATCTTAAAAGGAAGCTCAGGCCTCCACACTTTTTAAAGAAATGGTCTGGAATCACTCTCCAATTTGCGGTCTGTGTTGGCAGAAGTCTCGGGATCCAGGCTAAACGTAGTGCTTTGATCAATATCTCCACGTTCACCATACGAATCCCACCAGTATTTAAGTCCTGATAGAGGCTTTCTCTTTTTATTTTATCTTTCTTATTTTTCCATAAGAAGTTGAAACATTTCTTTTTGACCATTGACGCGATGTCATTAGGAACATTTAAATTAGAGATTGAATAGATTAATTGAGATAGTCCTAAGGACTTAATTATGAGTACTCTGCCAAAAACAGTTAGGTCCCTAGCTCTCCACATATCCAGCTTTGTTTGCAGTTTTCTTACTTTTAAAGTGAAGTTATATTCATTATTTCCTTTCTCGTCGTATGACACGTAGACACCAAGAACTTTGGTTGGGCAACGAACCCATTTCAGATTTAACGGAGTGGTCTTGTTTGCTTCCCATTTCCCTAGCCAAATAGCTTTAGTTTTCTTTACATTTAGACTAAGCCCTGATATACTGCTAAATTGTTGTACCGTTTTCAAAGCATTCTCTACAGAGGCTATGTTAGCACAAAAAAGATTAGTATCGTCCGCGAATTGACTTATTTTAACCTCCTTTCCAAAGACTGAAATTCCTGTTATATCGGTATTCTGGCGGATTTTATTAGAGAGTATTTCAGCCGACAGAATAAACAGGTAAGGCGAGAGAGGGCATCCTTGTCTCACACCTTTGGACGGCTTGAACCACTTTGTTGCATAACCATTATTAATCACGGCACTCTCGATGTTGGAATAAAATAAAGTTACCCATTTCATAAGACTACCTCCGAAGCTGAACGTTTCGAGTGTTTTATGTATTAGCGGCCACTCCAAAGAATCAAATGCTTTCTTAAAGTCAAGTGAGGTTAGGATGCCTCCCTTATTTTCGATCTTAGTGTATTCCATTACGTCATTGATTAATCTAATGTTTTCTCCAATGTATCGGCCTTTTATAAAGCCTGTTTGGTCAGTATGTACTATAGTTGGGAGGACTGCCTCTAATCTTTTGGCAATCGCCTTGGACGCTATCTTATAGTCAATGTTGAGTAGAGTAATAGGTCTCCAGTTGGAAAGTTCTAATAAGGAGCCGTCTTCTTTTGGTAGGAGGGTAATTATTCCTCTTCGTTGGGAGATGGAAAGTTCACCAAGTTCATAGGCGGCATTTAGACTGGCAACGAGGTCATGTCCCAATAATTCAAAAAAGAATACGTAAAATTCAACTGTAAATCCGTCTTCTCCCGGAGATTTTCCATTTTGAAAAGTCTCAAGTGACTTTTTACATTCCTCAAATGTCAAAAGCCCTTCACATGTTTCCCGAACATCTTTCGAAAGGCGCGTGATTTTTAGATCTTTAATAAACTCGTCATAGTCCGTATGAGAAAAGGTCATTTCGGTTGAATATAACTCTTCATAGAAGGACTCAATTTGGTATAATATTTTTTTTTCATCCTTTACTGTGGTGTCATCATCGATATTGAGTTCCGTGACGGTTTTTTTATTATAATTTCTCTTCTCCAAGTTAAAGAAATATTTTGTTGGACGTTCTCCTTCCTCTAACCATCGGGATTTTGATCTAAACATTGCTGCTTTCCCTTTCTGTTCATAAATTGACTCAAACTCATTTTTAAGTTCGGAGTATTTGTCCAGAATTTTGTCTATGTCCGGATGCTGGAAGTTATTGCATATTATGTCGTCTAATTCATCTAACTGGCGCTTAATTTCTTTTTCACGATTGTGGTTAGTTTTCGCTTTTCTTTTAGTAAAGGCGATAGTTGCAGCTCTAATTTCCATTTTTAATAGCTCCCAAAAGAGGCGTTTGTCTTCAACTTGGGAATTCAGCTCGCACGTTCTGATGTATGTATCACGTACCATAGTCACATAGTTCTCATCTTTCAATAAAGTATTATTAAACTTTCAAAAACCTGGTCCTCGAATAGTTTCCCTCGGCCATGACAAAGATATTCGTATTGCTTTATGATCAGGTGCGATTGCCGAGTAAATTTCGCTGGTTTTCACATATTTCTCCAGATTTTTGGCAATTAGAAAAAAATCTATTCTTGACTTGACACCAAGGGACCTAGATTCATACGAGTACTTTCTCAATTTGGGATGTTTAGAACGTTGTATGTCAACTAAATCAAAGATGTCCATCGTTTCTAAAATATAATTTCTGTAATTTGTGGGTTTCCACGGCGCACCACCCACTTTATCTTTCTTTGAAAGAGAACAGTTCCAGTCGCCACCCACTATAAGGGTGGTGAGTTCAGACTTATCAACTATGCAATTGTTGAGTTCTTGAATAAAAGCTAACTGTTCAGCCTGACTGTTGGGAGCATAGATGTTACAAAGTGTTAGTTTTAACGAGTCGAGGGTAACAGTAATTAGCACTATTCTTCCCGAAGTGTTCCTATATGAAAAATCAACCTTGGCACGTTGCGATGGATCAATGAGGATGCAAACACCTTTGCTGTGGTGTCCGCCGTGAGAAAAAACAATTTCACCCCCCCATTCGTTTTTCCAAATAGCTTCATCATTAGCGTCCGAGAAAGTTTCTTGTAGAAAATAAAATTTTGTCTTTTGATCTTTAAAAAACGAAAAGATACTCCTTAGACTCTAATTTAACATTACCAAATTTAACAAACGCGCTAACTATTTTATGGTCCTTTATCGGTATGTAAAGGTATCAAATCCTTATAAAGCCGACAGAAACTACAATTAACAGACAAGTACCGATATGATTTAAGACTTTTTTGTACTGCTTTTATATCAACCAAATGAAATAGTCCTGGCGATATGTCATTATCGCAAAATCGCCAAATTCAGAGGCTCCTAGATCACTAACACAAAATACTGCAATAAATGTTAGACCTAATATACGGCTCTTTTACTCTGCTTTGTGAAAGACAATACTCGTGCCAAAATCAAGTTCGAGCGCGTGCTAAAAAAATAAGATGGATTGAGAGAAAGCTGTTAATTGACTATGAATGTCCAAAAAGGGTAAGAGTTGAATAAGACTATCATCTCCATAAGTCAAATAAGTCAATGTTATGTGTTTTTGAGGTATACATTTGCCGGGATACTACAGCATTGATTAGAGTTTTTTTGCAAGTTGATGTGTAATTATGGGGATCCTGGAACATTTTATTATTTCGATTTTATTTCGATTTTATTTCGATTTTATTTAGATTTTATTTCGATTTTATTTCGATTTTATTTAAATTATAACAAGGATTTTATAAACTGAACGAGACGGGGCTCTTGCCGAAATTTCATAAATACTTCATCAAGCCTCAACCAAGACTCAACAAAGACTCAACCAAGCCTCAACCAAACCCTTTGCCAAGCCCCCACCAAACCCTCATAAAACTTTCATAAAACATTCCAGGTGCGGAGCGCAACAAACACTTGTCAAACCATAGCTAATATGTTACAAAATCGATGTGAATATGATACGCGGGCCTGGCACATTTAATAATTTTTGAAAATAAAAATGATTTAAAAGAAATAAAATAATGATTAAAGATGGAAAAATTAGAAACTTTGAGTAAAACAAATTTGAAAAGAATTGCGAGTTATTTAAAAATTAAAGGAAGATCAAAACTATATTTAAGAGAAGATTTTATTAATGAGTTTAAAAAGTTTGAAGAAGAAAAAATTATAAATTTAATTGAAAAAGTCACCACTACTTGTCCTTATATTTGCATACATGAAAAACATAAATATTTTTGCAAAGAATGTAGAGGGACTCAAATATGCATTCATGATAATGTTAAATATTTTTGCAAAAGTTGTAAAGGAGCACAAATATGTATACATGGAAAAGTTAAATATTGTTGTAAAGAATGTGGAGGATCACAAATATGTATACATGGAAAAGTTAAATATCGTTGTAAAGAATGTAAAGGCTCACAAATATGTATACATAATAAACAAAAACAACAATGCAAAGAATGTGGGGGAACGCAAATATGTGAACATGGTAAACAAAAAGCTTCTTGTAAGGAATGTAGAATAAAATTAAAAAATGAATTATGATTTAAATATAAAATAAAATATAAAAGATGACAATAATTATAGAGAACGAAAAAATGAAATTAATATCTTTTAATGGAAAACTTGATATTACTTTGAGGTATCGAAATAAAAAAAGACTTTGTTTTTGCGATTTTATAGAGTTAATTAAAGAAGATTTGTTAAAAAGACTATCAAAAATTCGTGGTTTTATTGATTATATTCCATATCGTAATTATGGCATTTTTGATATATATGATGAAAAAAGCGATCATATTTATTTTCATATTGTTTATGATTCTTTTGTGGATGAAAATCTAGCGGACGGGAGTAAATTTACCAACAATAAAAATTTTGGTGTAAATGGAATAAACGTAAGAAAGTTTGTAAAAGAGATATTAAAAATTTTTAATGAAGATTATGAAAAAAGTATTAATTAAATTGAATATGAAGAAGATGAAGGTTGTAGAGAATATGTTGATAAAACCTTTCATGATAAGGAATGTGATATTAATAACTTTGATAAAAATTTTTTTGTTAGTTTTTTAGAGGTTACTTTATATGTAAATCCTTATAAAATGAAGCATAAAAAGAAATTTTGCAAATCCCTACATGATGAAATTGTTGCTACAGCATGGCACCCAAAAAGAGTTGTGGATTGGTGTTATGATATTGAAGAGCAAGAAATTTTTAATTCTTTACCGGATGAATAATCTTATATTTCTGTTACTAATAATTAAGTTATATAACCCAAATAATGGTTACATAACAAAAATTATCTAAATCTTAAACTAAAAGTTATGGGAGAACCCATCAGATCAAGTTTTTTCCATTCAGTGTCTAATATGCTTAAATCAAAGTGGTTTATAACGCTATCATATTTTCGAACCGGAATTGTTGGATAATCCTTTGAGGGAATGTTTGCAAGTAGGTGTGATGGCGAGAGTTTAACAAGTTCTCCATATTTGGTTTTATTCATATATGATGACTTATTATCCACTATACTACACATAAGTCTCAGCGGTTCCTTAATCTGTATATTTATGGGGTATAATTTACCAGGATTTATAACTTCAGACACTCCTAAACCAACCGCTAGCCCTCTCGTAAGTTTTATTTTGAAGTTCTTATTTGAATATAGATAGTCAACAGTGTCTGTCTCAATTATTGCTATCTTTGCCTTATCAGTATCATTAAGAAAGATCGATTGAATATCACGCAACGAATATGTACCGGGTTGTATTATTATTAGTGGTTGATTCTCTACATTAAACAATATCTGTTGTTCCTTGAAATTAATCAATCTTTTGGTTTGTATATTACAATCAAGGAGTTGTATCTCCCGAAGATTTTTCAGTGGCGGATCTAAATAAATCCTAGTTTCAGACTCATACATGGTTATGCTCAACATTTTGTTTTGATTACATCATATTCACCTTTTTAAATTTGCATTGACGTAATCACATTCCTGGGCGACGTTAGAAACCAGCCTTTAAAAAGTAAACATAAAATCTACTTTTCGATTTCAAATCCACTTTACATTTTGCTTGTTGCTATGTCGTAAAAGTATGCAATATATTGTTCTACACGTGAACGCTGATCCAAAAACAATGATAATCACGTGAAATGGCCATGAACTACCGAAATAGATACCACGCCAAACCTCCGCTGATAATTATAAATGTTAATATACGCACTTCATGCTCGCTTTGTGGATTGGTTTCATGTTGCGTAGTCACGTCCTGACCTTTGGATGACTTTTCATTTTGCGTTGGGGAGATTTTTGGTTTTGGATTTGTCTCAACTATTGAATGAGGTAACTTTAACTTTGAAGATCCTAAGTTATGACTTATTCCAACCTGTTTTGATTCCATGTTTAGGGAATTATTCACTCCAAATTTCATATCATTAGTCGCTTTCATAAGTTTGTTATTATATCCAACCACGCTTTCAGTATTTATGATCATATTACTTGGCATCAACCACACACCAGGAGCAACAGCTAAATCAAGCCGTAATTTCGCTTCTTGTACAGCTAATTGATAATTTTTAACAGAATTCGAAATGTCATTCTCAATAACACTACTTTCAAATAAAGCTAAGAATTCTTGTTGTGTCTCAATCGCTCCACCACCATTGCCGTAAATTGAGTTTCTGGTGTTAACTTGCGCTCCTAATATGCAATAAACAAAAGCTTCAGCTGATCTATTTAATCTCCCCAAACCAGCTTTTGTTATTCCATGGCCGCTTTCTGGTATAAACCACGCATATTTGAAATCCTCAAATTCAATATTTCGAAGCAATGAGATTAAATTACCATCTATTTTTTTTCCTCCATCATCTGAAAATTTTGCTGAATCGCTCGGCCATATATTAGCTTCAGGATCATAATTTCTTATAATTCTAACATTTTGATCTCCTCCTCCCTGCCCATGAACGCTTCCTGGCGGCACGTATCCTTTTCCATAATTAATGTAAACATCTCCTAATCCACCGTTTGTTCCTCCCTTAAATCTAAAATCCGCCAAAGGTTTATTTAATCCCTTAAAGTCTTGATTATTACTAAGTCCAAATTCTGCACACAATCGATTATAAGCTAATTTGTTGTATGGGTTATTTTTTACAGAAAAAGTTTGTTCGCCTGGTAATGGTAATTTCATTTCATACAATATCCTCCTTATTGTGAAATACACATGAAACTTTATAAAACTACTAATAACTTTAGGATAATTTAAACTTTCAATTAAGCTAACTCCACATCCAGATGTTGCACACCATACAGCCATATTTAGTTGTTGTGGCCAATGATTAATATTGGGTTTATTCAACCAAGCTCTACTCTCTTTACCGCTATAAAGTGATATAACTTGCGATTTAAATATGTTTCTCATGGGGGCAGTGAATTTCTTTGTATCTGAAACATATATATCTAAAAAGTTTATCATTTTTGTTACATCAGGAGCTATGTCATCAAATTTAACTCCAGGTATTGGATAAGATTGTTTTGTAAATGATAAACTCTTTGGAAATGAACTAACCTTAACTTTATTTTCTAACCCTAAATCCTTCCATAATAATGTTTTCAAATTATTAGAAAGATTTTCAGTCCATGTTTTCCCAGTAGGATCATCATTAGACATGATTGTTGTTCCATTAACTTTCCACTTAATATATCCCCCAAATGAATCATTCACAAATGTAAATTTATCAAGATTAGCGTTTGGGTATCGGGTTTTGAAGTCGTTTAATAACATCTTATTCTTTGTGTTTCAGATAATATGGTCTTTAGATTAAGAATAAGATGTAAATTGTTATCAATTAATTTCTTTTCTAATACCTGCAAAACAATTACAACCCACATCAGTTCTCTCATATGAAATTTTTAATGAGTGGGAGTGGTTAACTCTTTTAATAGCTCTGATCGAACTTCTCTTCTTATCTGCGACATGTTTAAGTTTTTTTCTGTATCTCTCCTAAATTTTTGGCGAACTTCTTGTTTTAGTTTTTGAAACTTTTCCAACTCTGCTAAAATTATAGAAAATTCTTGATCGGATATAACATTATCTTTCAATGCCTTTGAAACCAAGTCGTTAATGGTGTTTAATTTTGATTTTGCAATTGCAGTGGTTTGTTCATGTTTGCTAACTTTATGAGAAAGTTTTTTAGCAGCAATACCAAATCCAACCGATAATCCACCAAAAACTCCACCTACAACACCCAAAGGCACACCAACAACAGCACCAAAACCAGTAAGAGAAGTTCCTAAACCGCTTGCAGATAGAATAACTGAAATCATACCGCCACAAACACTTATTTTTGTAAATATTCCTCTAGCTCTATTATATTTTTTTCTTACTTCTTCGTAATGTCTAATTTCTTTCTCAAGATTTTGTAATACTTCGCTTGATTTTTGTAGCCTGAAATTAATAGGATCTGGGTTATTAGGCAATCCAGGGTAAATTCTATTGTATTCATCCATATTGTATTTTACTGAACAGTATGATATCTTTAAATTTGTTACTTTCTCTTTTTTATGTTTTCAACAAAATACAAAACCACGGCCATTATCAAAAGCCAAGCATTTTCACCTAAAAATCCAATAACCTTCCCAGCTGTTTTGAATAGAAAGCTTACAATCGCACCAACCATTCCTGGTAATATTTCACCTAGTTTCTTACCAAGAGTTTTCAAACCATTACCTACACCTTTCCCTAAAGTAGATAATCCTTTCGAAAGATTAGAAACTATAACACCAATTATGGTACCTACTGCAGCAATAACAGCAAAAACTGTAAACCCATACTTTTTAAAGATGTATTTTAATCTCTCACGTAATGGTAGATTTTTAAGTATTTCTTCTTTTCGTCCCTCAATATCTGATAATTGTTCTTCTATAGAAATTGTTTTATTTCTAATTTGTTCATTTAATTTATCAACCTCAGATTTTAATTGCTCATTACTTTGTTTTAATTTTGCCTCATTTGATTTCCCCTTCTTATATTTATCTATTTCCTCTTTGTATAATTTTGTTTCTTCCAAAAGTTTCTCTGCTTGTATTTTTAATTCTATATTCTGTTTAACAGTTTGATCGAAAAGACTTTTATTTTCAGCTTTTTCTGCCTGTTGTCTCTCAATGAATTCACGAAGTTCTTTTTCTTTTTCAATATATCGTTCTATCTCCTGCGGATGTGTATTTATTTCTACCATCAACCCCTCTGCGATATTATTTAATTCCTTATTTTTTTCTTTTTCTTCATTTAATTCTGACGCGGTATCATTATATTTTTTCAACATTGTTTCATAATCAGAACCTAGAGCTTTTCTCATTGTTTTTGGTAAATCTTCAAGCTTAAGATTTCCATCTTTATCAACTATTGTATGTAGCGCGGCATTAGTCCTATTACTATATTTTCCTATTATACTACCATCTTTTCCAAATTCAACATTAATTGTTGCATCATCAGGATTGAAGTTTGGTAAATAACGTTTTAGTTCTTGACGTGCTTCTCTCCTTCTATCATATTTCTCATCTCTTTCTCTAATATTTGCCGTTTTTTTCTCTTCATCTTTTATTTCCCATTGAAGCCGTTTTCTTTCTCCCATATATTCTGAATAACCAAGATAGCCTTGATCAATAGATGTAGATGTATTTGGACTTTGGTAAAATGTGTTATCACCATCATCATCATCATCATCATCGACTAAATCTCGCCTTGGAGGTGGGGTTCCCGGTCGACGATTTGGAGGTCTACCCGGAGGTGGAGTATCACCATCATCATAATCATCATCATTATCTCCTGGTAAATCCTCTAATGGTATATCTCCTACTTCTGCCATGATTTTTTACTCATCAGTAAGAAATCTTTAAATCGCACATAGTGAAGTATCTATAAAAATTTACTAGCCATATAACCTAAAGCCAACATACCACCGCCTACATACGCCATTTCGCCCATCTTTTGATTGTAACTAGGTCTATAATAATCTGAAAATTTAGGTTCCGTTGGTAGCATTTGGTTATATAATGCAAATTGTTCATTTGTAATTGAAATATTTTTTGATGCCTGATATTTTTCATCTTTTTTCTTTATTTTCCAATCCATTAGTTTTTGTCTTTTTTCCTGATATTCTGTATAATCTTTTTGATATTTTTCCATTGCTTTATCGTGTCTTATTTTTTCCACGTCCGCATTATGTCCTGAAAGTCTTTTTGCAAGATAGTTTCCTCCAACAAAAGCTGTTGCATTAAATATAGCCCCACCAATCATCATCGCTATTGTCGCCATTTTATATTCGTTAATTTGGTAAAATCTTTTGTTCCTCTAAATAGGTTTTTAGATACATACTTCCGGATAATACAGCTACCCATTTTGCATAATTTGTAATACTTGAGGATGGGTCATTCATAAATGATTCTTTAATCATCTTTTTAGCCACATATCCAACTCCAGCTGCCAATCCGATAAGGACTGCGGAATCAGTAACAGTTTTCACAAGTTTATTTTCGTTTGACATGATTTTTTACTACATCATTAAGAAATCTTTAGATCCCTTTTGAGGTGTGATTAAATTACATCATTCCAATTTTTGGGCGATCAAGGGGTGGCGCTTGAGTATTTGTTTGCGGATTATGAACCTTTATGGGTGGAGCTTGAAAAGGTTGCGGTATTTGAGGTATTATATTTTTATTATCCTCATTTTGTCGGTATCTCATAAAAAGATCAAATGCTGTAAAACCTAATCCAATAATAGATAAAACAGTAGTAAAAGATAACTCTGGCATCCATGATTTTGATTCACTATATGTATTTTCATTTTGCTCTTCTTCCTGTTTCATTTTTTCTTCACGTTTCATTTCCCGGGCTAATGCTTCTTTTGCTTTTTTATTATATTCAGCTAATTTCTTACCTGCTGCTACTTTTTTTGGATTTTTAGTTTGTTTTTTGGTATCTTTATTTTCTGGTTTGGAATCAGCTGTAATTTGTTCCGTTTCACCTCTATCAACTTGTTCATTTTCTTCAGACATTATTTTACATATCATTAAGAAATCTTTAGACCACTTAGGAATGATATGTAAATAAAATAATAGTATTCTCAGTAGACAGTATCAGTACCGCTAGCATCTTGATCAGTTTTGTTAGAATCATCTGTATTAGTACTTGTAACTTGCTGTATTTTTCCTATTTTAACATGCTTAGCAACCTGGAATATACCGCTAGCAAGTGCTGCCAGTCTTCCTGCTTTCAATGCTAAGAGCCCTACAATGTTTGTTAGTTCGCGATTAACCAAATCATCATTCTTCAAATCATCGCAAAGAGATTCTATATCATCAACTGGAACTAAATATGAAATAAGTTTAGAAACTAATTGTAGGGACGAATCCACCAATCGGCCGTTAATTTTCTTACCCATTACTGCTTGATAACGATTATAATATTTTTCAACATCTTTTACAGATAATTTTTTTATATCCCCCAAACTCATATCAACGCCTAAATATTCCTTTGTGGTTCCAAGAGCAGCTAGAATAGCTAGTGATTCTTGTTTTATTTCAAGTTCATTATCATTATCATTATTATCTTTTACCTCTGCCTTTCCAACAGTCTTTTCTTCTATGTAATCTTCAACTTCTGCCATCTTTTATGGTGTTACATTTACTATTTTTAAATCGACTTTGTCGGAATCTCCAAATAACAATTAAATGGGTAACGCAAAGATAAACAAAGTCTAGAATATTTTTCAGTTTTCAGGAGTTGTACAAATTTTTTACACGATTCATAATCCAAATCACCACCGTAATCTTCAAAAAACATCTTCATTCCTTTTTGCGATGGGTTATGGAATGAGATCACACAAGCTACATTTTCACGGAATGGTTTTGCTATCGATGTCAATTGCTGAGTTAGAACCCAAACCGACAAACCATGATGTCTTCCAGAGAACGCTAAATCTATAAATTTATTGGATCGCTTCTTCAGATCATTAGAAACGGCGCAATCATCTAAAATTATTAGTGTATTTGTTCCAGAGAATAAAGTTTGACAATCAGTTAACAATTCATTAATCTCATCAATGTTACTGGCATCGGGTGATAATACAAAGAAACGTTTATCTCCTCTAGCAAAATTATGATAGGTTTTATTTTTGGAATAGGTTGGGCAAATTAAAACAATGTAATCAAAAATTTTTCGGAAAGGCCCTCGTAGCTGTTCAATTAGGTACTTTGTTTTCCCACAATTTGTTGGTCCAGTTATAATACAATGAAAAGGAATTTTATCTCGTAAATCTTCCATGATTTTTTGTATCATAACATTATGTTTTTAGTACTTAATTGATCTCAAACTTGAATTCATAATTTCCATCATTGCATCAGCTACAACAAACATATGGCAGGTTATAGTACCAGATCCGCTCTGTTTTCTTTTAATTTCTATTTTTACACCATCATGTGTATTATTTAATGCCAATCCTCCCCCATGAATGCGATTATCGGGGTGAGTTCTCATATCAACCCAAAGAGCAAACTTATCAGCATAAAAATCCTTTTCCTTTACACCATCTCTTCCGAAACGTTTCTTTACCGACTCCCATAGATCTGATGGCATCATCCCCTTAGAGTATAAACGATTTGGTACGCCATCAACATCTATATTAATTGAGGTTATGCCTGGATTGTAAAAATTTTCAGAGTTACGTGCTCCTGCTGTGAATGGTAATGTAAACAAACACAATATTCCTGTCATTGATCTTCTAGGTAAATTAATATGCTGGTTAATAACACCATCGCCGCCTATGGAAAAAGTAAAAGTTTTGTGTAGAGTGACATTTTCGTAAAAGAATCCTTTACCAACCTGATAAGCTGCTTGTGCCTCACGAGCCAAGTATTCACTTGAAATGGAAGAATATTCTAACTCTAGGTTTTTGATTGAATAAGATGGAGTCTTAGTAGTGTCGGAATAAACAACAATATCATTAACTGGGGCAAGTGTAATCTCAAAGATTAGATGATGATCTAGTGCCTTTGGATAGAAAACTCCATGATCGTTTAGAATAGGATGGTTTAGTGGTATACGATACTTGGTATTATGTACTGATGCAAGGGTAACTGCCTTAACATCTTGTGTTTTCTTATCGCCCGCATTTGTCCTGAGCTTTCTCATGTTTTCAGAAGAAATACCTTGTTTTAATCTATCTTCGCGTTCTTCATCTGTTAAGAATAAGTCTTGATAGGTTTGAAAAAGATCATATCTTTGAGTATCCTGTAATGTTTCTCCTCCAAAAAGAACTTTAAGTCTAGATACAAGATTACTACCTACATTATTCACGAGTGTGTTATTAGCATGCCCATCTACATCTAAATCAAATAGAAGAGATACGCTTCCAGGTACAATAACTAAATTCTCAGAAAGTTTTGGAATATTTATATATAATGTTTCTCCGGGGCTAGCAGATGACGGATTGAGAGTAATTCGGTTAATTGTTGATTCCGCTTTCAAACCAAATGGCTCCCTAGGAATTCTGTTTGGATTAATTTTTTCAGACGTCATTGTAATTTATAAGATACTTTGGTTAATCTTTAAATGAGTAACGAAAGCATTTTATCGAAAAAATTCGAACGAATATATTATTCAACTGAAGGATATTGGAAAGGATATTCCGCTATTAGTAAATTAGCTGAGAAGGCGAAAGTAAGTCAAGATGTGGTGAAACAATGGTTAGAGAAACAGGCAATATGGCAAATATATCTACCACCACCAAAATATATTCCAAGACCGCACTGGACTGTAGATAAACCTAATCAGATTCACCAAGCAGATTTATTATTTTTACCGCATGATAGAGTTGGAAGAAAAACATATAAATACGCATTAGTCGTGGTTGATATCGCCTCGAGATATAAAGATGCGGAGCCATTAACCTCAAAAGAAAGTCGAGAGATATCAGAAGCTTTTAAAAAAATATATTCTAGAAGATTGAAATACCCTAAAACATTAATGGTTGATCCTGGAAAAGAATTTATGGGTGAGGTTACAAAACTTATGAATTATCATAATGTGAAAATACAAAGAAGTGAAGCTGGAAATCATAGAGCCCAAGCATTTGTGGAAAACGCAAACAGAATATTAGGTGAAAAATTATTTAGCCATCAATATGCGCAAGAAATGATTAGTGATGAAAGGTCTAGAGTATGGGTTAAACGATTACCAGATATTTTGAAAACTTTGAATAATACACCAACGAGAATAACTGGTAAAGAGCCTGTTAAATCTATAAAACAGAAGGAGGTTGATATTGAACCTAAAAAGTATAATCGAGTTGTTGGACTTGATGAGGATAGATTACCTCCAGAGGTTAAAGTTAGATATTTATTATTTCCCGGCGAACTTGAGGGTGGTGAAAAAAGGAGAGCAACTGATCCTATTTGGAGTATCAAAGTTTATGATATTTCAAAAAGTATTATTAAACCTAATCAAGCAGTTTTATATTATTTAACTGATGGGCCGAGGCGTGGATTTGTAAGGGAAGAATTGCAAGTTATTCCTTATGATACGCAGTTACCTCCTAATTCTGTTTTAGTTAGATAATGACCATATGGCAGAGTACGTATTCCATCTTCTTGAATGATTCTCTTATCATCATCAGCAGATAGTGCAACTTTATTAACAGTTTCAGTATAAACAAAATGCTTATAACTTCTTATTACTGGCATTTCTCTCATCTGCTTTGCTTTGCTATCCAAACATTCCTTATAATCATCAAATCTTATACTATTTTCTACAACTGATTTTTTAATTCCTTTATCCTTTTTTATCTCTTCTCCATCATCCATCCTGAAAGCGTATAGCTTAGCTCGTAAACCAACAAATTCGGTTATTATTCTACCACCAGCTTCATCTTTAAACTTACCAATTACTTTTTTGTTTACGCCTGTCTCAATGCCTGATGGATGATTTTTAGGGTAATTGCTGGTGTCAAACATTTCTCTAACATCAGGGCTTATATCCTTATAGAAATCCTCAGTTTCTATATCATATACAAGACTATCTGTATCTGTCATAAGTAATTTAGCTTTTTCGCCATATTTTGGTTTAATATAATTATAATGAAAGTCATACATCATTGCTTTACTTATATCTAAAATACACATTCCTAAGTAAATAGGTTTATTGTATTTTATATGTATTCTATTCATATGTACTGCCATAAGATTTTCAGAAAAAATAGTGCGGCGATTATAGTTAGCTTTTGATATTAATTTTCTTGCTTCTTTCTCATTAGTAACCAATCTTATATCAACCCTTTTTCTAAGATTTTCCATTGTTTTTCCAAATACAGAGTTGTTCATGAGTTTGAAGAAATCTTTTTCAAAGTCGTTTTTCGCTTGTGCTCTCAATTTTGTATTCAAATCTATGTAAGGTTTTAACCATGCAGACTCTTCAAATGTAATTCCTCTGTGAATCTTTGTTACTTCTAATCCTAGACTTTCATATTTTTTTAGAGTTTCATGGTGAACAACATATTTTTTCTTATCATTTAGGTTTGGTATCAATTTCTCAACCCTATTAACCTTAATTCTTTCTGGGGCAAGTGGGTAATCACTATGTAAATCATGAAGATGTTGTGGATATTTTAAATCAACCTCTAAATATACAAGGCATATTTTTCCAGTTTTTTAGTTCTTTTTCACTCATCCATTTTAAATCACGAGTTGGGAGTGGTTCACTCATTGCTCCACCATATAAGTTGTTTGCATCGAGATATTCTATATAATTTTTAACCATTTTTGAATCATATTCTTTCATGTACGGGTTGTTGGCTTTAGCATATCTGTTTGATATTTGAGCTATACCACCTCGAACGCCTTTCTCAATCATAATTAACATATCAATGTCGATTATCATCTCCAATTCAATTTTGGTTAACTTTAGCATTGCATCCCAAGCTAGTCCGGGCGCTGTATAATACCAAGCAGGATCTAAACCATAATTTGTTTGACAAACATCTCTAAAGTTTTCAAAAACATCTGCTAATAATAACACATCAGACTGGAGATATAGATTGAGGTAATCTCGCATTGTTTTCATATTAAAAGTTTCCCATACCTTTTTAGCATGTTTGTAATCATCTTCTGAAATATCTTCGCCTCTAAGTTTTGAGTAAAAAGCTTCCTTTGGTGGAAGTTGGGTTTCGTTTAATTTATCAAAATCATCAAGCCAATCATATGGGAATACTCCCTTTCTCAATAATAACTTTAATTCTTCACCTACAAAATACTTTTTAATTTCATGTAGGTTTTTATCTGTTGGATTAAGACACTTACTTCCTTTTATTACACCTTTACAAACATCACACTTTCCACATTTAGTAAGATTACTAGACAAACTATCAAGACTGGATGACATAAATTTTAATGAATCTATAAACTTTATATCTCTCTTAACATCTATCATCTTATCACTTTCTTTATCTTTGTAGGTATCAACCACAATCTCTTTTGAGAAAGAAATATACTTTTCCTCATTATTTGGTATAAGATTTATTTTACCTTCTGTTTTTGCAAGATTATTAATAAATAGATGAGCATCATATCCCGATAAATTGTGAATTATAACTGGAAAGAATTTTGGAATCTTATAATTTAAATTGCATTCATTATGTGCTGCACCTCTATACTTTCCTGTAAGATGACAGTGATCTATTACCTTATCTTCACCCAATTCTTTCTCACATATATGACAATGAGTTGCGTTTTCATAGTTTATTTTTTCATCTTCAGTCATATTCTTCTTATTAAACTTTTTGAATCTTTTTACATTATAACTAATACATTTTTTATAAATTTCCTTAAATTCTTTCTCTAGATATTCAACAAATTTCTGCGCTACATCATCTTCTTCTGATTCAGCTGTATATTTATAAAATCTTGATTTACATATTTTTTCATTAAAACTCTTAATATAACAGCCAAATGCAACTGGTTTGTGGGTTTGATATTTATTTGTAAAACTTTTGCTTTTATCTAGAGGCTCATTATTTTTTATTTGTTTCAAAACACACTCAAAATCAGCATATGCAACAAAAGGTATTCTCATTTTTTTCACAAAATTTTTAAAAGAAATAAAACAAGGATTTCCATCTTTATCTTTTAGCATATCAATCCTTGCTTCATTGTACAAATAACAATATCCTTCATGCTTTTCTAATGAGCTTTTTAAATGAAAATGATGCAAACAATTATCACAAAAGTACAACTTACATTTACGTTTAGTAACTTGACTGCGTATAAGTGCACTAATATTCTTTATTAAAACAAAGTGTTTATTTGTCTCTTCATCTTTATTTATCTCTTCTGTTAATAAAAGTAATCTAATCAATTTAAATCCACGTTTACTACTTCTTTTTATAGGATATACTCCTATTTTCTCATCATATCCATATATAGCAATATCATAATCATTTTGGTTTTCAAAATTAACAACATCTTGTATCGTGCTTGGGAAATTAATTCCATCCCAATTAAAATTTTTTGATTGTTCTTTCAATTCTTTAGTTATTCTTTGTGGATTTTTATCAGTTGGATATACAGCTCGTGTTACACACCACTTAAAACATTCATCATCATTATAATTCTGCGGATTAATAATCGCATTCCTATTTAACAATTCTTTTGGTAATTGAATATAAGATCCACCTAAAAGTGGAACAAAACGATCTATGAAAATGTCAAAGAATAGTACGCTTTCAAATATCCAACCAGATCCATTATTTAAAAAATCTTCAAATAATACAAGTTGTTGTCTTGTTAATCTATCAAATAATTCTGATAAATCTGTTGATTCAAGAACAATTTCTGATTTTTCAGAAGGAAAGTGGCGTCCACAAAAAATACGACCAAAAAATTTATCGGGCTCATGTTTCCAGAATTCGCATGAAAATATAAATTTAACCTTTAATGATTTTTGTGATTCAACTCTCTTTCTAAGTAAATCTATAACTTTTGGTTTTATTTTATGTAAGAATGTTTTTTCATCAATATTTTCTTTTCCTTTAATCCTATAGCTTATATAATTACCATTAATAGCTGATTCATATTCCTTTGGTGTAAAATCTTTGTCATTTTTTTCTTCATTTCTTTTTAATATTTTTGGTCTTGCACCTTCCTTCTCATAATCCCTATTATTTTTTCTTTCACTTTTAGGTGGTGGTTTTATTTCTTTGGGTTTATTTACTTTTTTATATCTTTCTATAAAATTTTTAGCTACTTTTTCTACTTTATTTTTTGCCACTAATGCTTTATTTTTTACTTTTTCAGGTATGTATGGTTTTACTACATTCCAAAACTTGTTTATTGCATTTCCTAAAAAAGTATTTTGTTTTGGTTTTATTATGGGTGCGGGTGGTCTTTTTGTTTTTATTATAGGCGGTGGTGGGCGCGGAGGAGCTCTTCTGCGACGATTAGGTGGCGGGCCTGGTGGAGTTCCCGGTCGACGATTAGGCGGTGGGCCTGGTGGGGGGCTATCCGGATTAATTCGATCAGGTGAACCAGGCAATGGTTGAGGAATAATTAAAGGTGGTAAATTTGGTCGATTTGCTGGTCTTATTTGTTGTGGTTCAATATTTGGAATTGGAAGAGGTAAATTTGGTTGATCTATTGGTCTCATTGGTGTATTACGTAACTCATTAACAATTCCAGCAATATTAGTAATAATTTGTCGAATATTATTAGTTATTTCAGGAATATTACTCAATGCTTCAACAAAATCTCTTTTATTAAAACGCGATCGGCCAGGAATATTATACCATCTAGCCAAATGTTTCAGTTGCACAACATTTAATCTTCTTAATTCTTGTTCCATTTTGTATATTAATTCTTCTTCTTATTAAATCATTATTTTATTTCTTTTAAATCATTTTTATTTTCAAAAATTATTAAATGTGCCAGGCCCGCGTATCATATTCACATCGATTTTGTAACATATTAGCTATGGTTTGACAAGTGTTTGTTGCGCTCCGCACCTGGAATGTTTTATGAAAGTTTTATGAGGGTTTGGTGGGGGCTTGGCAAAGGGTTTGGTTGAGGCTTGGTTGAGTCTTTGTTGAGTCTTGGTTGAGGCTTGATGAAGTATTTATGAAATTTCGGCAAGAGCCCCGTCTCGTTCAGTTTATAAAATCCTTGTTATAATTTAAATAAAATCGAAATAAAATCGAAATAAAATCTAAATAAAATCGAAATAAAATCGAAATAAAATCGAAATAATAAAATGTTCCAGGATCCCCATAATTACACATCACAAGTTAACTGTAGATTTCAGGTATACACTACCCAGGATACTACAGGAACGATTAGAGTATTTTTACGAGTTAACTGTAGATTTCAGGTATACACTACCCAGGATACTACAGGAAGGATTAGAGCATTTTTCAATGCAAGTTAACTGTAGATTTCGGGTATACACTACCCAGGATACTACAGGAACGATTAGAGCATTTTTACGAGTTAACTGTAGATTTCAGGTATACACTACCCAGGATACTACAGGAATGATTAAAGCATTTTTACGAGTTAACTGTAGATTTTAGGTATACACTACCCAGGATACTATAGGAATGATTAGAGCATTTTTGCAAGTTAACTGTAGATTTCAGGTGTACAGTACCCAGGATACTACAGGAATGATTAGAGCATTTTTACGAGTTAACTGTAGATTTCAGGTATACACTCCAGGATACTACAGGTTTATACTATGCAGCGCAGATAACAAAAGTTCAGGAAACAAGGGGATCGACCCAGCATGACCCAGAGAGGATAATTGTCTGCGAAATTTCTTTGAGAAAAGAGCTGACTCTCTCGAGTGTTGAACTAGAATAGAATAATCCAGAATAATAATTTCAAACATCAAATGCTACTTTCTTCTTTCGTGATAACTGATGTCACTGATCTGGGCGCCAAACAAACACGCGCGGTACATATTTCCCACCAGAAATAATTAAAAGCACTTTCACGAGACGGTGATCAACATGCAAAAGCAAGATAGGAAAGCGCCAAATGCTAGAGGCTAGCGATCGTTTGTTGGGCGGCGTGTGATAGAGCAAAACTGATCAAATATCGACAAATCTGGACAGAATCTTTTTGTAATACATTATCAAAAATTATGTGAAATACATCATCAGAGAACACGTGCGAAAAAAATAATTTGCGCTCGATATATTTTCTCGGTATTTTTCATTAACAAAAAACTGAATTATTAAAAATCACGACTTACCAGCAATTGCTCGGCTAAACAAAGCTAAACTTACCAAAGTCTATAACCAAGTAAGGATTTCATACAGAAATAATTTGCCACTCTCGTTTAGCAGTGTAGTGGTCGAACTTGACGTAGGTTAGAACGGATTCGTTTTGCCGGCATCTTCCCGTTAAATTAAAGTAGATTTAACACTTGCCAGGAGTAATTAGAAATGTAGCCATTTTGCTCATAGCTTCGCAAATGCAACCAGCGTTATACAGTAAAACGACAGAAACTTAAGGGAAATATTCACACCCGACAGTCGCGACAACCTCGGTAATGCAACTGAGAGAAAAAATAAGGCTTCATTGATTGTTTCCGGCAGGCGCCCGTCAGCCCGGGGGCGGATCCAGAGTAGTTCAAGTGATTTCCAGAAATCACTCAAATGTTTCCAAACCTGGGTTTGCTATTTCTCAGGTTGTTTCTTGAAGCTCGAAAAATCAATTATCCTTGTTTTTGCAGTGTTTATTATGAAATAAAACAAAGAAAAAAATCGTCGAATCTCGTTATACCGTCGATTACACAGCAAACCCAGTCCATTCCGAACGAATTTGACGAATCTCCTTTGGCGCGCTTTCGTCCTTTGTCGAGACTTCGGAGAACAACACAAAAAAATTCGTAGGCACGACCGGACAAAATTTGTACGCAGTGGGTGGGAGTGGTTGGTTTATCGATCTTTCCACAAATCACTCAAAACCCTCCTCTATTGGCCAGAATCACTCGCATTGTCTTGCGAACTACTCAAACTCGGTTGTGATTGGCTATCCAGGACGCAAACTACCGTGCAAACTACTGACAATCGTATATAAAGGGAAGCCTCTCCCCGAAAGTCCTTCGTTTGTTCTTGCTTTAAAGTAACTTGCTACGGAGGAAGACAAGGGAAATTTTAATTATAAATGATGGTTCGAGGCGATCCAGTTTGTTGGAAGGAGGACTGTTCACAGTATGATGTTGGCTTGGTTTTCAAGGAAATCAACTCATATTCGGACCAGGACAAGTTCAAGTTCATAGAGAATGTGTGGAAACCAGGTGAGCTATTTGATTTCCCAGCGTCAGTGGAATGTTCGAATTCTAGCCGTCATTTTGTGGAGCTGGCTGAAAAGATTTCCCTGGCTAGCATACTCTAAATATGTCGATGGTGCATTTTGTTTACCGTGTATTTGTTTTGGAATCCAGTGTGGGCGAAATACGAATAAACTAGACAAATTGTTCAAGTCTCCACTCACACTTTGGACGTCCGCCGTTTCACGTTTTACCAAACACGTCAGCGGGAAATGTGAGATGCATAATTTTGCAATGGAGAATTTTCTGAGAAACATGAGAAGAGAAGCGGTTCCAATTGATCAGCAGATCAACAATTTACTTCAACAGCAAATCAATAGAAATCGCGAAATTCAGAAATCCCTTTTTAAAACAATAATTTTCTGCAGAAAAAACAACATAGCCCTCAGAGGTACACGAGATGATGATCGAGGAAATGGCAGTCTTTCCGGTAATTTCCATGCACTGTTAGAATTGACAGCGGCGACCAAACACTAAAACATCACCTGGAAACCGCTCCCAGAAATGCGACTTATATTTCTAAAACCATTCAAAATGAGATGATTACAACTGTGGGTGCTATCTTAGTGAATAATTTGTCACAGGAAATCAGGGACAGCAAATATTTTTCTGTTATGTCTGACGAAGCAGCTGACATATCAAATAAAGAAAACCTTTCAGTGGTGATCAGATTTGTCGATTCGACCAAAACAGTCAGAGAAGAGTTTGTAGGATTCTACCTTTGTGAGGATGGAACAACAGGAGCAGCTATCAAAGATTTAATAACTGGTGCTGTAGCTGATTTAGGACTATGTTATTTTATGGATGACTGTCGTGGCCAGTGTTATGATGGTGCAGGCAATATGTCAGGGCGCTTGAATGGAGCTTCGTCACTTATTAGGGCTGAACATGACAAGGCTCTTTACGTTCGCTGTATGAATCATAGGCTTAACTTGTGTGTTGCTGACACGTGCCAATTACCACTTGTTAGAAACATGATGGATGTTGTATGAAAGCTCTCAGAATTTTTTTCATATCTACTACATTTTCAAAGGTAGCCCTCAATCTTAATTCACATGCTAGACTCCTTAGACACAGAAAGGCAAATTTCTGGACAAAAAAAAATTAAATGTTATTCTGGTTTGTCTGTGTAAATACACAGAATTGATTTTTTTGTACAGAATTATGCCTTTCTGAGGAGGTACTGTTAATGTGTCTTAATGGCTTAAAGTGCTCTCAGAATGCAGGAAAATTGCATTCTGGGAGCACCAAACCCCCCTAGTTAAGGTGCTGCAAATCACTCATGTAAAATCCTGGATCCGCCCCATTACCTGACCAGGTAATGGGCTCCTGCGCCCGTGAGTCAAGTCTTCCCACCAAGGCTACAGCCATTGATCACAGCATCGCAAAATAAATACGCCAAAGAACCGCAGAGCGCCGTTTCAAGTCAATCATGACGGGCTTAGGCTACAAAAAAATTCTGACCAGGAGGTCTTCTAATCTCGTACATTACTTGTCATCGCCGGCTGTGTCGTGCCGTGTCGTGTTACAGATCAACAAATGAATGGTTCAATTTTCCCTGTTTCCATCCCCCCTCCACCCCCCTCCCCCCACCGGGCATACACTTGGGGATTCGCAAGTTTTG
This sequence comes from Ricordea florida, assembly GCA_949710005.1. NCBI lineage: Eukaryota > Metazoa > Cnidaria > Anthozoa > Corallimorpharia > Ricordeidae > Ricordea > Ricordea florida. Next base: position 4,001,241 of record OX453281.1, on the reverse strand, counting down.
TATTATTATTTTTTGACGGTCTTTTCCCCACCCACCCCCGGGCAGGCCGAAAGGGAAAATCCCCCACACCCGGAACAAAGATCGCTGAATGTTTTTTTTCGACAACCTTTAAATATCTACTGGAAAGCTTCAAACGAAGAACTCATTTTCGAGGAGTTATTTATTCAAAGAGGAATTACTTTCAATTCGCCCCACCCCCTACCCCCGGGACAGACCTGCGTTAGACAATTCCCTACCCCAGGGCCCGAAAGGCTGGACTTGACCTAGGGATTGCCCAGGAAGGGGGGGGGGGGGTGATAACAGGAAAAATTGAACCATGCATAAATCTTGTAGGACAATCAGTACAGCATAGTATTCAACGCCAGCAGTTCGAGAGTGAATGTTTGTTGGTAATATATTCGCTTCCCAATTTAATGATGAGATTCAACACTTACAAGTATCTATGTCATTTATTTCTGATTGCACGGCCTTTTTCATGCTAAGAAAGCGAGCCATTCTTCCGAGGCAGAGTTGAATCAGTTCCTACAACGATCGCAGTCATAAATTTCCGTAGCACTTTCACAGCCCTGGCTACACTAGTTTATATGGTTAGTTTTTACCTCTGAAACTCGGCAACAATCATGAAAGAAAAGAGATAGTACGCGCAGTCTCATTGGATAACAGCTGCGTTACTTTTAGGCTCTGCAACCATGGTTCTGAAGTCACCTTTAAAGCGACTGACTAATTATTACCGGGGCCCAGCCGAAGGCGGGCACCGGTCATAAAATGCAGACGGTTTCTGTCGTTTTTTCAACGTTACATTGTTAGGGATATATCGCTGACTGAGATATATCGCTGGCTCGTTACTTTTGCTCGCTGGCTCATTGCAATCTTATCCGCCATTTTGAAAAGCACCAGGCGTGGAGGACAGTCACGAGAAAGATTATAGCTTTTTGTTCCCCAACCTTTACGATGCGCTAGTTTATAAGCGAAAATTGAAGAGTTAATATTTGGAGCGACAAATTTACGAGCGATCACTTAAGAGTGAACCTTCCATCGTTAAACTTATCGAGAACAAGAGCGACTTATCAAAGCTATCTACACTGAGTGAACCTTCCATCGTGAGAGGTGCGAGAGGTTTTAAACTATATCTATGCAATCCCGTGTCGCACTGGGCCCCGGTAAGTTCCACGTAGTGGTTCTCGTTTTTTACAAACTAACTCGGGTACTGCGCGCGCGCTGATTGGTCGAAAACCTATGGGTTATTGTGCCGGTAAACCCATAGAATATAGAAACATTTTCTGTGTTTGTTAAAAGTTAGTTTATAGAAGCAATAAACCGCAGTTTCGAAGGGTTTACCGGCGTAATAAACCACTTGGTATGTTGGGAGAACACTCGAAGGATTTGTAAATCACTCAGTCGTCTTCAGCTCTTGATTTGTAAGCTCTTCTCGTGTTCTCCCAACATCCCGCGTGGTTTATTATACGCCGGTAAACCCATAGAAACTGCGGTTTATTGCTTAAATAAATAAGGATTTCATTGATGGGTACTATCGTTACTTTCTATGGCGACATAGCGTCCTCTGAGTTTTACGCTGTAACGTGTTTATCCTTCGAGTTTCCTTTAGCTCAGAAGAGCGTCTGAGCTTGTATTCAGTTTTGCCTTTTTTTCAAGTTTGTCTGCAACAGTGCTACAAAATACATCTTTCAGAAACTCTCCAAGGTCAAAATATACCATCTTCATGGATAAGCGAATTGATATTGAGAGGTTAATAAATTTTGGGATCTATGCTTGCAAGTTAAACCCGAATATTTCGTAACAATTAAACATCTTTCGGTCGCGCTACTAATTGAAGGCTTTGGTTAAATTCGAGGAAATCCTTGTGTGCACAACTCGCTACTACTGTAGAGAAATAAGTTCCACCTTAAAAAGGCTCGCCTGCGATTTTTTGCTTGCTCACAGGGTTCAACAGAAAATTTCAACTCACGAAGAAAAAAATATATGCACGCGTCTTTTTCATGGAGTCATCCCTATGTATAGTAGCGTTTTTATTGCATAATGTGATTGCAGATCGATAAAAATTATATCACACTTTTTATGCGCTAAAGCAAAACATATCGACGAGGCTAATTAATTAGGACGGTATCAAACAAAAGCGCTAATGAACGACACAATAAAACTGCACGTGCAAAATACAGTGTGGTAAGTTTGTTTGCCGTCGCCTGCAAAACAACAACGTAAAATTTTGAAGCTTTCTCAAACACGTGCGTGTACAACGTCAACGGGAAGATAGCTTAGAGGAAATTGGAAGGAAATGTGAACGGTAATTAGAAAATTTCACAGTTTGAAAGGGATATGGAAAACAAAATGAATCAAGCCTGCTGGGGCACAAGGTACAGTAAGCCGGAGTGAGAAAAATTCATTTTCGCGTTCCTCAGCGTGGTCGTCGTGTTTGCCCAAGCTCCCTAATAAAAAAAAATTACATCGCCGCTCGTAGATACGAAATTTCTTTTCTCATGGTAAAATTTTACTCCCTTGCTGTGTTCACTAGTTAAACTGACACTCAACACATGATTCGTATTCCCACGCAGCAGTGTAACAATCCTCTTTGCAACAGCGCCAGTTTGAGGTTTGAGTTGAGTGGGTATGATCTTCGAATGTTTCAAAAACGCGGCAGTGAAAAATGTTCTATCAATATTTCAAATAGCAGCTAGTAAAACGAGGGGCCTTTCTACGACCGTCTTCAGTATTAGACACTAGTCAGGTTTGAAAATCCGTTAATTTTTTAAGTTTGGCGAGGAAATACTGAAAAAACATTAATATTTCATTTCTCACAAGATTCAAGATATGCAGTCTTTGTTATTTTAACAAGTGGAGACATTGCAGTCAAATTAGTATAGGAAACACGGTAAAATTACGCACGTTCTGGGTATTTCTCTTTGTGTACTGTCCTTAACTTTTGTCATGTGAATATCCAGAAATGAGGATATTATTACTGACACACATAATCTTTTTTGGCAAAACACTGAGAACGTGTAGTTATGTGTTCACAACCGAACAGGAGTTGGGAAGAAACTGATTGAATAACTCGCGTGACTGATCGAGGAGTGTAAATGTAAGGCCTTCACAACTGCTTAAGGTCACTGATCGAGTAACATTTCAGAATTGACCGAATGACATGTAATTGTAAGCCTACGGCAAACGAGATCAACACACTGCAGTTTGAAAGGTTTTGCCACCAAGACTGGATAAAGGAGGACAAAGTGCTTGCGTTTGACAATTGAGGGTATGTGTTGCTACGTTAGTCATGCAAATGAAAGCAAAAAGTTGTGAAATAAAAAAAAAGTGAAACAAACGGCGCGCCACACCCCTGCCAAGTTTCGAACTTCGCTGCACGTGTATTCGCAACATCGTTTCGAAGTTGGCGATTCGATTGACAACTTTGACAACTACGTCATGAAATTTCCAAGTTCGTAGCGAACTTCGGGAATTTCAAACGAACGCCGAAAGCAGTTTGTCAAAAGTTTTGTGAAACACACTGTAATCGCTTTGCACTCAATTAAAGCAAAGCCCGTATCCGGTAGTTGAAATTATTTTTAAGATTGCTTTATAAAAAAATCATGTGCACGATATCCACAACATCTTTGGTATCAGCGATACATCTCAACGAGTTCATAAAAATAGACCGCACAACGAGACTTCAGTGCTATAATTCGTTAATTTCTCAGTGAGATTTATTTGCGATGATTCTGATAAACTAAAGTAATGTTTTCATCGACGCCATTTAAGGGAAACATGAATATCATCCACTTACAACGCAAATTGCAATTATAAACAAAAATTTTGGGGGATATTTCAGTTGTGTGCTGTCGTTTGGATACATTTGAAAATAGTCGATATTGCTCCTTAAAGAAACTAGTAGAAACTATTTGCATTACCTCAATATACAATTTTATAAAGTATGGAAGCTGTCTAATATGTTCTAGACATTTTGCCAGCGTTGTTCGGAGTGGAAATGGAATCTCAGGGGCTCAGAGAGAAAGAAATTCACTGATGCAAACGGTAGCGAGAAAAACTGCGTTCAGTCTCTTGTCCACGCGTGCAGCTAGCAGAGAATATCTATAACATTCTTAGATGATTGAAAATCTTACCTCACTAGGCTGTCTTGTGTAGTGTATGGTGCAATTTGTACCTGTACCAATTTAGATGTAAATTTAATTTACCAAGATATGAAAATAATGGGACAGGACATGGTTATTGCCCCAGGGACTCCGCAAGCAACTCGCTGTTTGTTCATACGCTGTTTGAATATGTTGTGGTTCAATTTCGTCCTTGGTTTAAATTTTATGAGAGCGCACAGCGTTCCATCTATATTATCTGATAATGATATGCTAAGGACTCAACTGGAATGATAAATTACGGACTTTGTTGTCAGCTAAACTTCATTGGCAGTACGTTGTACACAGTCCTGTCTGTTTACCGTGTTAATTATTCATTAACCCGTTTTTTGTTTTATTTTTTTTTCATTTCTTCTGCGACAAATTTTAGCTCGAACCTTCCAATTCATTTATTTTTCATAGCATCTCTCGTTAACAGCCAATGTTGTTATGTAAGCGTGTCATCAGCAAAGCAACTGTAAATTTTAATCTTGTAACATATTCCTAAACTGTGGTTTACACCGTGTAATAACTGAAATACAAATATAATAACACTATGTTTTTGATGTTCTTTCGAAACACTGTACAATATTTTCTAAATACAAGAAAAAAAATGGCATTTCATACAGATGAATGGGTTTGTTTTATGAGAACTGTTTTGCATTGTGGGGTAAATATTTGCTTTGATATGTTATTGTCTCTTGAAGATTATTGCAGTGTGTGCCGAGCAATTGTGAACACTATATAAATTTCTTTCTTGAACCTGTGATAACAGTTGTTTTGCGGTTTAACTTCAAACTCTCCTGACAAATATTACCGCAGGGAAAGGACAAGTGGATTAATTAAAAAGTATGTTCGGGAATATTTACCTTTTGACTTCGTATTTCGTCCCTTACTACTGAAATCCAAAGTCCCTTATTTTGGCCTTAACTTTCGCCTTTCCGTGATGAGAAAGTTCTTTTTAAGTTAAAATAACATGCGAAGAAATTGTTTGAGTTTGTCCATACGAATTACTTATACAACATATATATCAAGCTAGCTAACAGCTGGATTCCCTCAATCTTTTTCTTCTAGATGTGGGCAGGAGAGGTGGACCGTTATATACAAATTTTAGTCCATTACCATTTGCTCGCCATTCTGTCATCAATCTTTCAGAATAATAGTGGAATTAAATTAATTCCGCTCAAAATCAGTGAATTCGTTTGAAATCTTAGAGAGGGTGCATAGCACGTAAGCGCTTTTGTTACTTAGCATTTCTTAAGCTCTATCTAGCTTGCAAAGAACTACAGATATTCAGAAAGAAGTCTTAAATTTTAAGTTCAGTGCACCTTTTACCTCGTTGCTTTCTTTGGGCAAACCTAAGTGTAACTCAGTATAACGGCACGAAAGCAAGCAATGAAGTCAGAGTTTCTTTGGTCTCGCCAGTGGGCTCACTTCTGCTGACACAGTATTTCTAATTGTGTGCTCAGTTTTAGAGTCAGATTCAAAACTACTGCCGTCACAGTTGAGCAGGGTTGGCGTAGTGGTGAGAGCGCTCGCCTTCCACTAATGTGTCCCGGGTTCGATTCCCGGCCCCGGCGTCATATGTAGGCTGAATTTTTTCTCTACTCTGAGTCCTCTACTCTGCTCCGAGAGGTTTTTCTCCGGGTACTCCGTGCTGTTTAGTTTAACACGGTTTAAAATTATTGCCTTTGTAAAAGTTCCTAACTGAGGTTATCGACTACAGATTTAGCGTAGATAGAAAGAGCATGTTTTAAAAAGTTTATTTGAATCCTGTGCAAAAGTCCGTGTTCCAGTGTTCGGTTACCAATTTTCACCTTTTTAAACCTGGTTTAACTAAACATGTTAAGGTACTGTGAACGGGGCATAAGATGCAGTTCGAGAGCCATAAATCGGTCAACGCGCAGCAAAGTTACGTTTAAGAACGACACCGCGATTAACAACTTCAGGTGGAAATCTCGAATTTCAAATAACGTAGCGTTACTCTTTTCAGATTGAATTGCCAGTTTCAAGGGATCTTGAAATGTCGAAGCGATATATGGTAGTTGCACAATCAAACTGATGACTAGATCTCTAAAGGCAACGCCGGCCAATAGAACGAACATTCGACGGGGTGTGAAGGGCAGAGGTTCTAGCGATTGAAACAACAATTAGTAGATTGCCTATCGATGCTGTTAAACAAAATGGGATGTAGACTGCGGCGTTGGTCATGAATAGAATTGCGGCCGTGTTGTTCTGCACCGCCGGTTCCCATAAGCCATGAAATAAGCAAATGTGCGTATTAAATATTGAAGTTGAAAATAGCATCTAGGTTAGAGGGGATGTACCTTATCTTTCAGAGCACGTACGAGGCCATCTTGCCAAATGGTGCAATGCATCATCTGTGATATGTAATGGTAATAGGACTGAGTGGAGTCCAATTCGGTCTGTAATCATAACTATAACAAAATTCTCAAATCTGATTGGATATCAACTGCCCTGATTTCAGTCTTAATAGCACAGTTAAATACGACAGTACGCGTCATGCCTGAGTAATTGGACAGTACGCGCCATCACGCGCGCGCTTAAATGATTTCGAGTGCAATTTGGGATAAATCAGCACGAGTAAATTTTTCAAAGGCTAACCAAATTGCACGAGCCCGTAAGGCGAGTGCAATTTGTAGTCTTTGAAAAATTTACGAGTGCTGATTTATCCCAAATTGCACGAGACAAATCATGTGATTACTTGTTAATAATATACATGCAAAAATTTAATTTCAACTTTCTGCACTCAATTTCAACTTTTTGCACTCAATTTCAATTTTCTGCACTGTTTGGGATTAATTGACGTGCTCTCAGCCAATGAGCATGCTGAAATTTTTGCATGTATATTATTAAGGCTGAAATCAGGGCAGTTGATATCCAATCAGATTTGAGAATTTTGTTATAGTTATGATTAAACCTATATAATAACCAAAATTTTAATAAGCTCTTGTTTGGTTAAGACTTTACAGTAAGCTGTCAACGTACCATGCAAACTGATACTGGTAAAAAAATTGCAAACTAATCCCATCATGTTTTTTGTGGAACAGTAATGGAAGAACCACAATCCAGTTAGGTAGCGATCAAACACAAGTTACACTAGTGGTAAAACTTTGTTTTTCCTTAAAAATCCACTCAGGATCAATAATATAAGAATAACGCTTGTTCCTATACCAGTGACTATAAGGCTATATGACAGAAATCTTTAAAAGCAAGACCAGCCAATAGAGCGTTCAATGGGTTGTGAAGCGAAAAGGTTCTACCTGTTGAAAAAATCGAAGCACTAGACAATTTCCTATCACTCCTTTGAAAGTCTTTAAACAAAATGGGTTGTGCACTGCTACGTTTATCAGGAATGAAATCGCAGTTCTGAATCCTCGCTGTAAGCTATGAAATAAGCCTATATCGCTGGGCAACTTTTGCAGATCAAATATCAAAGTAGAAGCTTAAAGAAGATCTACCCTACAAAGTGCCCAAGGCGCCATTTTGCGAAAGTTGAGTCCCAAAATCGTTTTTGGAAAATACGCGTGTTAAACAAAAAATGTCGAATTAGTAGGCAATAGTGAGGAGAATTTGTCTTAAATATCAATTCAACTCTTTCTTGGTGATCATTTTTGTCGCCTGCGGCTCGTGTTCCCACAACATTTCTCGTTCTCCCAAACTTTCACTCGTGTTTCTATAACTCGATAGAAACACGGTACATGTTTTCTATTTCTTAAATATAGAATTCTTAATTTTTAAATTATTTTTCGATAAAACATGTGTTTTGATAATTTTCTTTCCCTGGAATTTTAAATTCTTCATGCGGTGACTACTGAAGAAAGATAAGACATACGTGCTCTTCAATCGACGTGGTCCTTATCCGTGTGGCAAATTGTATGTCTTTGTTGTAGAAAAATAAAAAATAAAAATGCTGCAGAATTAAGTAGATCCGGAAGCAAATCTTATCGAATCGGTAAACATTTATCGGCAACTTCGAAGTGGGCACCGTTTGCAAGATTAAGATCTACGACGCTGAGTTGTCCAGACCCACCTAAATAATTATGTTGATTAAAAAGCATAAATAGGTAGACTGGTAAGGTGAAAGCTTTGCATAAAATGATAAAGGTAACATTTAACACTTGATTCCCCACAGTTTAACGTTTTTTTTTTTTGACAAACTCGATAAACGTATCGCAGATTTCTCTAGGAGGCACAATCTTCATTCTACTTATTTTTTTATTTAACTTAGCGCCACAACAGCTTGCGCCAATTACTGTGGCCCGTTGACAATATAAACTACACAAAATACAAATACAATAGTTAAGTATATACTAAATTTTGAACTAGAAACAGCAAGTGATAGGCGTGGCTAGGCCTCTGGCTATGTTACATTGGGCAGATGGTTTTCCGGGTCAAAAACGAGAGAGCCTGGTTATAATGAAGTTTAAGTTTGCGCTTGAAAGCACAGAGATCAACTGTGTTAAGCCTAAGGTCTCCTGGTAGGGTATTCCAAATTCTAGTAATTCTACTAGGTACGATCTTTGAAAAGTTAAAGTTCTACATTTCTTAGGTCGGAAAAGGAGAGCATTAGAATTGCTTGTTGAGCGTGTTAAGCGAGAGGGTATAAGTGGTTTGGGGAGAATGTCCAGGTCTATTTCTATTGGTCCATTTAAAGCCTTAAAAAAGACAATTAAGTCCAGATATAGATATAATATTGTTTGTATTATTTTTTCTGGTCGCAGAAGAGACTGATAAAAAAAAAAGCGCGGGGGCGTGACATTGGGGACCTTAAGCAAGGACGACGTTGACGAGAACAAACGAGAACGCCAAAAAAACAATAGGCATAATGAGCAAAAACAATGGCTCTGCACGCCCAGCACGTGCGTTTTGCATTTGGTATATTTTGTTGCCGTTCTCTCCAAAACAACGACACGAAATGACCAAATTTAAAGTATGTGGAGGACGCGAGCACAAGTAGAGAAATGTTTAATTTCATTGGAAAACATCAACGCCGTTCATGCAAGTTAAATTCCTGGACAGTTGGCACGAGTTTCGCAAGGAGAATGTGCTGGAATAATTGCAACTTCATTACAGTAATGCCAATTTATGTTTTTCGTAGTCGTTCTCGTTGACGTCGGCGTCGTCCTTAAGGTCCCTATTAGAGAGCTTAAGGACGGACAATGACGACGCCGAGGACGGCACGTTCGAAAAAATGGATTTGTTTTTCTCCTGTACCAATGGTGGCAGGTTTGTCTCATTTTCATTCCATAAATTTTCAAACCGCTGATTTTTCCAACTTAATCCGTTTACAGTTCATTAAAAATTTTTCTTGGGCAATTTTGTCGTTGTGCATTCGTGTCTTCCAGAAAACCTGAAAAATAGTCACTTTTCACGTTATTTTGCAGAGGACGGCAAAGAAATCTACCAGACAGTATTTTACACGTGCAGTTTCATTGTTTCGTTCATCAACGCTATTGGTTGGTGCCGTTGTAGTCGACGTCGTCGTCGTGTTTTGCTTAAGGTCGCTACTATCATGGAAAAGCCACTATGACTACACTTAGATTAATTCCATTTATCAATAATTAACCATATATTATGGTATGTAAACCAGTGCCACAATAAAACTTTGTGAAATATCTAATACGATTTGACTCAAAACATAACCACACTCATCCCTCGAGGACGTTTCCTGTTAATCTGAAAAGCCCCACACAAGATCATCTCCTTTGCCATCTCAGTTATATGTTACTTTCATACATGCAAATAGGCAGGGATGTTTTGGGAACAGCAGTAAAGGTAGCCATGGGTTTCCCATATTCCCGTGAGTGAACCAGGGCGGGAAGAGGCTTAAGATCCATATAGTAAGAAGTATCAGGAACTGCAACAACACTGTCGTTAACTTTCTCGACACGAGTAGTTTCGTACAAATTTGGTGGCCGGAAAGTGAGTTGTTCATAAGGGTTAGCGGATGTCAGATTTTCGACTGCAGTGTCACCATACTGTTTGCCCTCGGTCTCTCCAATGGAGTCATACACTCGTTCCTGTTCAGTAGCCCGGGCTTGTGGGTGAGACAAAGAATTGCGGACCGGCTCAAATTTCGCGGATGTGTTGGGGTCGCTTTGAGGTTTAGAAATCGCTTTCAACTTTGACCTGCAGGAAAAAAGAGAACATGTATCTGCTCATAAACGTGGATCAATGTAAGTGTCTGAACAACTGTGTACCTACCCCTCCCCTAACCCAACGTTAACGCTAATTTTCTAACTTTGTATAACTTGTTGGGTTAGGGGAGGGGTAGGTGCACACTACAGTTGCCCAGACACTTACATTGATCCAAAAACGTTATTAATAATTATTTGCCGCATAGTGCAGTTAGCAATAGAAAGCGGTAGTGACACATAAGAGAAGCGTTAGACAGGATTTAATGGCAATGTTATATAGCTGGCGTTTTTCCCGCTACAGCGCGCTCATTCTCATGGTTACAAGACATATAACAATGAAACTGTTTTCCACTAAATGCCATGATTGGGTAACGTTGCGAAAACTATGACGTCAAACGGAAAAAAGAAAGAGGGGTGCGAGGACGCGAGTGCTTGCAACAAAAAAATATATTTTGTAACGTAACGATTATCAAATAGTGGGATCGATCGCGGATATCTGCCGCTTAACTTGCACACAGAAATGACCAATATGTAGTTTCTCTTTACTAGCGAATATATGATATGCAAACAGGTAATGAGATTCGAGGTTATGATCAACTAAAGGATATTGAATTCATATCAGAGCTATAGGAGACTTGTGAGGGTTGTCCAATACACCCAAACTGAGTCCGATGGACAAAGGCCATGAACGATCGGACTCACCGGAAGTAAGTTCGCGAGAGACTTAGAAAATATACAGCAACATAGAGTAGAGTGAAAGGGGTCAGGGGAAATGTCGGCAAACGGACTCCATCGGATCCGATGGAGACGGGTCGCCGTTGTTAGAGTCCATCGGACTCGCCTCGCGTCAGTTCGCGAGAGACTTAGAAAATATACAGCAACGTAGAGTACAGTGAAAGGGGCCCGGGAAAATGTCGGCAAACGGACTCCATCGGATCCGATGGAGACAGGTCGCCGATGCAAGAGTCCATCGGACTCGTGTCGGGTCAGTTCGCGAGAGACTTACAAAATATACAGCAACGTAGAGTACAGTGAAAGGGGACATGAAAAATGTCGGCAAACGGACTCCATCGGATCCGATGGAGACGGGTCGCCGTTGTTAGAGTCCATCGGACTCGCCTCGCGTCAGTTCGCGAGAGACTTAGAAAATATACAGCAACGTAGAATATAGTGAAAGGGGTCAGGGAAAATGTCGGCAAACGGACTCCATCGGATCCGATGGAGACGGGTCGCCGATGCAAGAGTCCATCGGACTCGTGTCGGATCAGTTCGCGAGAGACTTAGAAAATATACAGCAACGTAGAGTAGAGTGAAAGATTTAATGCTTTATGTGTTAGATAGTCATAATGAAGACCTTTAATAGAATGCTCTTTCCTTTCCTTCTTCTAATTATAACGAACAAATTTTAGAAGCCATATTAAGCACCTGAATACCACTGAAATATGAAATCTGTTTTCCTTTCTTGATTGCAATACAATGTCTACAAACATTAGTGTTTTCGACGGTTTCCTGACATTCACAATAAAGCATTTAACAACCATATATGTGCTTATTTGCACACAGGAATGAACTTCCCTAAATCAAATAAACTAAATATAAAATATTCTGAATAGCACAATTGAAAATTGTTCGGTTTCATGAATACAGTTAAACAACGACGTATATTTCACGTGTAGCGCGCTTGTCTCGCTTCATGGCTAAGGAACGACGCATTTTTGCATTGTAGCGCACTTGTTTTGCCTCTTAAAGAACGACGATTATTTCATGTGTAGCGTTTTTCTCGCCTCATGGCTTAAAGAACGACGAATGTTGCACAGTGTGGCGCGCTTGTTTCGCCTCAACGACGTATATTTCATGTGTACCGTTTGTTTAGCCTCGTGGCTTAAAGAACGACGAATGTTACATGAGTAGCGCGCTTGTTTCGCCTCGTGGCTTAAGCTATAAAATATACGTCGTTCTTAAAGTCATGAGCGAAGCAAACGCGCTTCTCATGTAACATTCGTTGTTCTTTAAAGTGCATATGAAACGAAATTATATCATTCCTCCAAATTATGATTTTGTGTACTTCATGTTCTCTGTTTACCATTATCAAAATCCGTTTGCCTTGATCGACAATAAAACTGATAATTTTCGACTCTGAAAGTTGGTCTCCCGAGTTTAAATTTTGCGACATTTCCCGCGCGGCCAGAAAGGTGTGAGTGACGTCATTAGTTGTGTAGCAAGCGGTGAGGAAACATGGCGGAGAGTGGGAAAAAGAGAGTATCCGGAAAGTTTTGCGTGGCTGGTGGCCCTGGAAGAATTAGTTGTACAAATAGTAGCTTGAAACCAGGGATTTCGATGCACCTCTTTCCATCCCAAGATGTTTTAAGGAAGCAATGGACAAAATTCGTCCAAAAACACAGGCCTGATTTTAAGCCATCGAAAACTTCAGTGTTGTGTTCGGTGCATTTTGCACCAGAGTGTTTTTCGCGAAGGCTCGATATTGCTGGTAACAGCTCAGATGTCTCTACTAGTAGACGACTGGAAAAGGGATCGGTACCGACCATTGATGTAGCTATCAGCGAGCCAAACACACCATATTTAACAAGTCGGGAGCGAAGGAAGGTGAGTGGTTTGGTTTGCACTACTAAGCGTCCTAGTCGACTTAAAGAGCTTAAATTCCATCTTGTTTTTCATGCAGTAATGAGAACTGAAATGATTTACCATAACTCTTGGCCACATACTTTCTAAAAACTTTTTTTTACGGCAGCTTGCGCTATAAATTTTATTTGTTTACGACGATTAGGCTTGTACTTTCTTCACCTTAGTGCCATAGATGTCCTTGCGTTACTGTTTTGAGGAGTTCAAAATGTATGTGCGTTACTGGTTGCATCAAATCCTCAATCTTGAATGTTTGTGGTGAATAAACTCCGCGGAAGACTTTTGTGTATCTTCAGCTGTCTAAAAAGTTGTAACTTTTTTAGATCGTTAGAGATTTCTTAACGCCAGTGAATGCTTCTGCTTCGCATTCAGCCAAGAGTGGGACCAGAGTTCTGACTGAATGGGCATGGCAGCAATGAAATTTTGACCCCTAAGAGGGACCACTTTTAATAGTACTTGTTTTTGTTAGTATTTAACATACTGACATCAAACACCTTCTACTTGTAGAAGACAAAATGGAATTGATAAATTTGAAGAAAGCATTGTTACTGAAATACCCTAGAAGGAACCAGAACTCTGTAGGTGGGCCGAAACACTGATTTCAACCCCTATAAGGGACAATGAGCATAGCATCCCTGCCACTTTGAAATTGGAGGATCCCCCCACCCCCCCACCACAAATGAACACAGTTTACAATCTGCAGAAATTTAAGAAATTTAAGCTTGCCAAAATATGGCAGTTGTGTTATGACATTTGGCAATATAAGCAATCAGGTTGATTGTGAGCCAGTGATCTGATATTAGCATCAGGTCTTTTATTATGCAGCTCATTGCTCTATGCTGAGTTTGATAATATTTAGATGAACTGTAACAAGTGGGTATTCCTTGAAAATTAAATCGTTTGTATGAGTTGGGTACATAAAAATATTTTTTATATTGCACTTTCAAAGCCTGCTGAAATAGAGCCCTTTTTTATCCAAAAACTTTCAGACATGATGAAGTCAGGCATAATAATAATTATTTATGAGAGGGCTGTCACTAAGCGCTGGGGCCGGGGACTGAGGATGTTTCCCATCGGCTGCAATAAGCATGACCCCTGACTAGTTTCACAGGAAAGAGAAGGAAAATAGAACCAAAATAAATTTACTTCTTAGCTGTTCAATTCCCTGCTTACACTGTACTAATTGCATATAACCGGCAACATAAGATCTTAGTGCCAGCCCTGAATATACCATTTATAAAGAGATTGTTTTCAGCATTCATATTATAAACAATACTGATGCATTTAACTGGAACATGTAATGTTATTCAATAAATAATAATATAATCCAACTTCTTCAATTAATTTATCTTTGTAAGTACTGTTTTGCTAACATATTGTCCTAAGTGCAGAGCAAAATAGCTTTGCCAGGGTAGGTTTGCTTAGCTCCTGTCCTCAGCTGAAGTATACCCTGTAGTATGGTGACTAGTAAATCTGGATCTGACGTTGTGATAAATGCAAGCTGGTAATGGTCTACAGTTGTCCCAGCCTAGATAACCAAAGATCCAGCGAATAAGCCATCGGTAAGCGGTAGCTCTGAGAAACCTGAAATGCACAGAAGAGAAAAAAAGAGTTATTCCATATGTATTTAACAGTCGTGATTACACGAAAATAAAACATTCCTTGAAGTGAGTATAAATTTAGAAAGCCTGCGAGCAGAGTCACTTTGATCTTACTGACCTCGGCTCATATCTAAGAATAATTGACGCATGCTAGTAGGTAAAATGAAAGAGCCAAATCCTACAACTCGATCCACGTCAAAAACACAACATTTATATCCTTACTCGTTTTCTGAAGTGTTGCCCCTACGTCGGTACGTTCTTCCATCTTTCCCTTTAAGAAGAGGTGCCACTTGTGTAAGAACTGCTCTGTTCGTAACTGCAATGAAGTCCGGGTGTTGGGTAATACACGTGAACTGTTCAATAGTGCCATCAAACACAAGCTTTCCAATGGCGCAATCGACTTCCTTGCAGCATCTAAACTCCCGTGCGGACTCCAATGCAGCGTCATTGCAATGGTTACAGGAACACCTAAAGTAGTCATTTCAGACACGGAATCCATAAGATGAATAACAACCATTTACGCCGAGTGCTTCACACACAGACATGGGCCGTGCATGCTTCATACATGCAGTTCGTCGAACAGTCCTTTGTCGAGCTCAGTCGAGGCAAAAAAAAAAGAAAACGGAGGATGACTTAAATCTAGCTGTTCGATTTACAATAAAAACAAAACTTTCAGACATACCAGTTGCCGACTGGGATCGTTTTCTCGAATCGCTGTTCCAAAGTTGCTGGAATTAGTCCATCTTCGTCGGCTTCATCATTCTCATCGAGGCCATCAAGAGAATCCTCGATCGTCGCCAAAGGTTCGTTCTGGTACGGTGCAATAGAGTCTGTTATGGTTCCTACATCTGAATCACTACCTTCTGAGTATTCTGTTTCATCTTCAGAAGAGGATGATGAAAAATTTTCATCGCTTTCAGCCATGTTGATCCACAGTATTTGAAGTTTACACGGCAACTCGTGTTTATGACAGCAAATGCACAAGAGAGCAACACAACTAATGACGTCACCGGGAATCAACTGGAGCCCAGGCCCTTGTCGCACGTTTTGGCCTAAATACGTGTAACTTCTATCGAAAAAAAAAAATATGTCGCGCCGTCCCACAGAACTTATTTTGCTCTCAAATTGTTTATTATATGATGAGGTTTTCGATTTAAGAAAAAAAAGAGGGGTTTAAATTCCGTTTCATATGCACTTTAAAGAACGACGTATATTTCATATATAGCGTTTTTCTCGCCTCCTGGCTTTAAGAACGATGGATTTTGCCTCATGGCTTTGAGAACGACGTATATTTAATGTGTAGCGTTTATATCGCCTCATTCGTTGTTCTTTAAAGAAGGACGTATATTTCATGTATAGCGTTTTTCTCGTCTCCTGGCTTTAGGAACGAGGGATTTTGCCTCATGGCTTTAAGAACGACGTATATTTAATGTGTAGCGTTTATATCGCCTCATGACAAAAGAACGACGCATATTCCATTGTAGCGCGCTTGTTTCGCATCAGTTAGCTTAAACAACGGCGTATATTTCATGTATAGCGTTTTTCTCGCCTCATGGCTTAAAGAACGACGGATGTTACACAGTCTAGCGCGCTTGTTTTGCCTCATGGCCGAGAGAGAATTTCTCTGTCTCGCGAACTGACTTCCGGGGAGTCCGATGGACTCTTGCCAGGGCGAACTGTCTCCATCGGATCCGATCGAGTCTGTTTGCCAACATTTTCAACCCCCTCGCTCCCCTTAACCTCTTACTTCCGGTACCAATAATAAAGCGCATTGCGTCTATTTCCGGTTCCGGTCGCAATCGGACTCAATCCGCCAGCTGGTGAAGACAACCCGACTCAGGTCGGGTGTATTGGACATGTGTGTGTGAGACTTGTGGGAGCAAGGTCATACCAGGTCTGTTGGTAAAACATAAAGTCAGAGTTTTGTTCTGTGAGCAACTTACCGCAGCAAATAAAACGGAACGATTATACCTAGAAGAAATGCAATGGCACCACCAAGCACTCCACCGGTAATTTTCCATAATTCGCTATGCTTCTCTTTTTTGGGGTCTTTTATTCCAGGCGAAAATCCACCGCCGGCAGTTCTTGTAGTTTGTTCGTTAACAGGTTTGCCATTATAAAGATCAATTCTGTGACCGCCAAGATACTTCGCAATACTGCCTGCTTTTTCTTTCACAAAACTGGATAGAACCTCTGACGAAATAAATGCTCGACTTGTGTTAGAGCTCTGTCGATAGAGCACTGAGAAAGTAACCAATAAGAGGCCCGCAAGTTCCTTAGGGGGTGATTCGAGAATGACATCTCTAGGTTCCAAGGTACGGTTGAAGATCTCTTCTTCCCTGAAACAATCAACGGGGAGATTAAAATCTGGAATGTTCAAGATCTGCGAATATTTAAGCCTACTTAATATAGCTAATAAATAAATAAATAGATAAGGAGATAAATTAATAAATAAATATCAAATTTAAAGAGCCCTTGTAGTTTTAGTCTCCGTCGCAGCCATTGGCTGGCTCGTCACGCAGTGGGAAGGAGCATGGCGTGACGAGTCACGCAACGGCTGCGAAGGTGACTGTTGTGATTTGGGATGTTGATACATCAATGTTTACGAGGTCGGTGTCAGTGACATTGACAATGTCAGTATGGGTTTTAATTTTAAAGTCAATTTTAATGTCAGTGCCAGTGTCAGTGTGAGCGTAACTGAGAATATTTACACCATCAACTGTAGACCCATTTGTCTGAAGAAGAAGAACAGCTGTAAGCGGTCGAAACGTCGCGACCAGCATCCAAATGACTACATCGTGAGACAAGTGAATAAGTTTATGTATAGGTTATTACACGGTGGCGAGAAGATATGCATTTTATGTGCGAGTGGCAAGAACAATATCTCACAAGTGAACGATATTGTTCTTGCCATGAGGACATAAAATGCATATCCTCGAACTAACGTGAAGTTTTCTTTTAATTATATAGACAAAAACACATTAAGACGTTCGTTTAGCAGCTTTGTACACAAACTGAATCGTGCAAGGCGGGAAATGACGTCATCGATATCCTCACAAGTGAGGATATGGAAAATACGCCACAACGGTCCCGGATGTAGTTTCGTATGAATTTTACGAGTGGTGCAATTCCCACTAAAACACTCACGTCTATATAATAAATGGCGATATTTACACTTAATATTTATATTCACTAAATCACATGATATTATACTCCACACTTAATATTACTTAATACTAGAAATACGACTCCCGCAAAAACCTCGCGAAGCTAGTTTTTGAAGAAGTCACAATGCTTTCATATTTTATTCTTTATTTTTTTTTATATTATATATTTTATTTTTTATATTAGCGTAATCCCCATTATTTTATTTCTTATGCTGTGTTTGGTACACAATTAGTGACACCTGGTGCAAATTACATGATCAGTATACCGCTCAACACAGTGCTTAAAAATTGACCTTCATTTAGCTCTTTCACTGCCACTGAGATTGCACCAGAGGGAATAGACGTAAAATTATTTATTATCTTGACAGGGAATACAGAGTCGATGAAGTATCACAATAATATTCACTTAACACAAATTGAAAATGATTGTAAATCTTTTGCAGGTGAAATCTTGAAGAGTTGATATGAATGCTTGTGTTTACCACGGTGTAAAAACCTGTGTTTTTTTTCTTTAGTTTTATTTTCTTAGTCTCTACTGCTTTGTCTTCTTTGTTGTACATCACTTTTGAACACAATATGTTCTTACACAGAGGATGAGCTGAACGCTCCAATTATTTTTTGTTTATGTTTTTTTGGTTATAATTGCATGAGATTCATTGTAAGAAGAATCTTCTGATTAGATATTTTATTGTCTACTGCAGTCATTATTTCATTCCCGGGTAACCACAATTGAGAGCATTATGAAAAGTGCATGTTTTAATGTGTGTACTCTTTCCAGTTGCAATGGTACCCCCAGTGGTAGATAGAAAAATTCCTCTTCCCTCAAAAGAGATGCCATATCAACAAGTTGGGGGTAAAACAATTGAATTCTACAAAAGCTTTGAATAAAGGTTTGGTAATAGTGAGTGCCCACTGTATAGTATGTGGTTGTGCTATTTTTAGGTCATATCATAAAAACAATACATGTAAGAAAGAGTTATTGAAATCTTAATATGTTCAAAAAGATTGCTGCACTACGTACTCCTGTAAAAAAATAATGTGAAATCAACATCAATCAGTCAAAAGTATCTACCACATGAAAGTTTAATTGTGCTGTTACAGAAACAGGCAAAATATCCATACCCAACCATAGAATAGTACATTATTTTGAATATATGAAAATTTCTATTATAAAAACTGCAGAAGAAAGATTTAATATAAGGACGGTATTTCATCGAAAAAGTCATGGCAGCCAGAGGTATTGAACTGTAACCAATGACATATAGTAACGAGAAGAACTATCATTATATTATTATCATTATTATTATCATTACTATTATTATTACTGGTATTGATATTATTATTGTTATATTTTTTATGTTAAACATAATATATTTTTATGGGGTGGGATTCATGTCTTAATCTTGGTAAAGTTATTGTTACTCTACTACTAAAAGCAATACAAAAATCTTCTTAATAGGCTTTCCATCAGAGGTGGTAGTAATCAAAACAGCTCCAAACAATACCATTTCTTCTAAAAGGCTTAGAATCTAGTGCAGTCATTTGTCTAGAAAGTTTGTGTGGAAAATCATTATTGAAAGCATAGGGCATTTAGGAAACTTGAAACACTTGTTACTACATACAGCACACTTGCAATGAATATATGAGAAAGATCATAAACATTTTGGCATTACAAAATTTATTTTCTTCTTTATAAAGTTTTTCCAATGTAAAAGGTTAATTGCATGTTGTGGTTGTTATGAAATATTGATATTTGACATAAAAATAAAGTAAACGGCAGAAAGTAACAAAGTTAATATGTTATGTCTAACTTTGCAAATTAAGGCTTGAATTAACATTTCATTTGTGAAAAAAGGGCAGGGGTTCTAGATAGCAATATTATCAGGGGGGGGGGGGGGGTCATTGCACTCTAAGGTAAAACTGACCCATTGTGAAAAGGCTATGAAACTTGTCTCTACACAATATTATTGAAACCTTTCAATCAGAGAATACATACATATATATATATATATATATATAGTTGTGTAGAAAAGAAGGTTTGCCAACGATGACGCTATATATATATATATATACAAAATTTATATATATATATATATATATATATATATATATATATAGCAAAGAGAAATACTACTCAGAATTCAGTAATCACATTTGCTTTATTTTAAAATGATCACATTGATCACTGATAATATTGCAGAACCAGTACTTTATAGTGACACAGGGTATACATTCTGTTGAAAATGTTTAACATAACTGCTAGATCAAGAAAATTTACAATATTTTCACTGTTGCAATGATATCAGATCACATCGTTATAAATGATTGCTATAACAACTGCAACTCTCTGTGTTGGAAATTACTTCAAACTGGAAACGCTATCGTTTTATTATGAAAAATACCTATTTACATTCTCTTGTAATCTGTTGGTCGTCTTCCGATTCCGGTTTTAGACTAATAGAATTATTTTCCAGAGACATCTCCAATCGTTGAAGTCGTTCTTACTCGGTGTCCCTTCTAAGTCGTTTTGCTAAATGTAGTACACCAATATATTTCGTTATGTAATCGTTCACTCATGTCCTGTATTTCTATCAATAACACATTCAAATTCAAAACTAACTTGATTGAATTCCTGGTCATTTTCCCTGCTGTTTCGTTTGCCTTTTTCTGGAGCGAGCAGTTGTTGTCTTGGCTGCGATTTCTGTTGTTATTCTCCCTGCTGTCGTTTCTCTATCCCTGCTTTGAGTCGTGCTTTCCTCGTGTTGATTTTCACGGTATTCGAACTTACTCGGCGACGATCTCGTGCTAATATTTCTTGAATATCTTGGAGATCACCTTGCTGGGATGTACTTCCAGGACGAGTGAAATCGGTTTCCACAAAATTTACATTACTTTCAAAAAGGCATCACCGAATAATGGCGGAAATTCAGCGTTCTCAAGTGCGTTACTATTGCCAGGTAACCTGGCCTGCGAACGGACACCTTTAAAATATAGATATATATAAACATATATATAAATATATATATATACATATATAAAAACTGTCGGCTCGATTTACTCGGGCTTGCGAGCCACGTGGTCTGACCGGAACCGACACGATTAGTAACCTCGCTTCGCGAGGAATTAATACTAGAAATACGACTCCCGCAAAACCTCGCGAAGCTAGTTTTTGAAGATGTCACAATGCCTTTAGCTATTATCCTATTCCCATTACTATATTCGTTATGCTTTGTTTGGTACACAATTATTGACACCCTGTGCAAATGACATGATCAGTATACCGCTCAACACAGTGCTTAAAAAGTTAACTTCATTTAGCTCTTTCACTACCACTGAGATTGCACCAGAAGGAATAGAACTAAAATTATCTGTTATCCTTACACGGAATACAGAGTTTATGAAGTATGACAATAATATTCACTTAAAACAGATTGAAAATTATTTCATTCCTAGGTAACCACAATTGAGAGCATTATGAATAGTGCACGTTTCAATCTGTTTACTCTCTTCAGTTGGAATGGTACTCCCAGTGGTAGATAGAAAAATTCCTCTTCCCTCAAAAGTGTTGCCATATCAACAGAAGTTACAGACACAATGTCATTACATAAAAAAAATTGAGGGTAAAATAATTGGATTCTACAAAAACTTTGAATAAAGGTTTGGTAATAGAGAGTGCCTACTGTATAGTATGTGGCTGTGCTTTTTTTAGGTAATCATAAAACCAATGTAAGAAAGAGTTATTGAAATCTTCATGTGTTCAAAAAAATGGCTGCACTACATACTCCGGTAAAAAAATTAATGCAAAATCAAAATCAAGCAGTCAATAGTATATACCGCATGAAAGTTTAATTGTGCTGTTACAGAAACAGCCAAAATATCCATACCCAACAAAAGAATAGTATTTGATTTTGAATATATGAAAATTTCAATGATAACAACTGCAGAAGAAAGATTTAATAGTATGGTATTTCATAGTCATTTCATAAGTCAAAGCAGCTTGAGGTACTGAACTGTAACCAAGCACTATTATTATATTATTATCAGTATTATTATTATTATTAATTACTGGTATTGATATTTTTATTATTATTGTTATATGTTTTTATGTTTTTCTTAATGTATATTGTTATGGGATGGAATGTATGTCCTTATCTGGGTAAAAGTATTGTTCCTCTACTACTACAAACAATACAAAAATCTTCTTGATAGGCTTTCCATCAGAGGTGGTGGTAATCAAAACAGCTCTAAAGAATGTCATTTCTACTTTAAGGCTTACAATCTAGTGCAGTCATTTGTCCATAAAGTTAGTGTGGAAAATCATGATTGAAAGCATTGGGCATTTATGAAACTTGTTCCAATTGTTACTATATACAGCACACTTGCAATGAATATATGAGAAAGATCATAAAAGTTTTGGCATTACATACTTTAGTTTCTCCTTTATAGTTTTTCCAGTGTAAAAGGTGAACTGTATGTTGTGGTTGTTATTAAATATTGGTATTTGATATCATAAAAATGAACAGCAGTAAGTAACAAAGTTAATATGTTATGTATAATTTTGCAAATTAGGGCTTAAATTAACTTTTCATTTGTGGGAAAAGGGCAGGGGTCCTAGATAGCAATGTTATCAAGGGCTCATAGAACTCAACGGTAAAACTGACCCATTGTAAAAAGGCTATGAAACTTGTCTGTCCCCATGCACTATTACTGAAACCTTTCAATCAGAGAATACAGTACTTAGTGACACTGGGTATCTATTCTGTTGAATATGCTTAACATAACTGCTAGATCAAGATGATTTACAATATTTTCACTGTTGCAATGATATCAGATCACATAGTTATAAATGATTGCTATCACAACTGCAACTCTCTGTGTTGGGAATTTCTTCAAAATGGAAAGGCTATCGTTTTATTACAAAAAATACCTTCATACATTCTCCTGCAATATGTTGCTCGTCTTCCGATTCCGTTTTTAGAATAATAGAATTATTTTCCAGAGACATCTCTAATCGTTGAAGTCGTTCCTCCTCGGCCTCCCTTCGAAGTCGTTTTGCTAAATTGAGTTCGCCAGTATATTTTTCGTTATGTAATCGTTCGCTCATGTCCTGTATTTCTATCAATAACACATTCAATTTCAAAATTAACTTGGTTGAATTCGTGGTCCTTTTCCCTGCCGTTTCGTTTGCCTATTTTGGGGCGAGCAGTTGTTGTCTTTGCTGGGATGTCTGTTGTTATTCTCCCTGCTGTCGTTTCTCTATCCCGGCTTTGAATCGTGCTTTCCTTGTGTTGATTTTCACGGTATTCGAACTTACTCGACTACGATGTCTTGCTGCGTTTTCTTGTATATCTTGGAGATCTTCTTGCTGGGATGTACTTCCAGGACGAGTGAAATCGGTTTCCACAAAATTTACATTACTTTCAAAAAGGCATCACCGAATAATGGCGGAAATTCAGCGTTCTCAAGTGCGTTACTATTGCCAGGTAACCTGGCCTGCGAACGGACACCTTTAAAATATAGATATATATAAACATATATATAAATATATATATATACATATATAAAAACTCTCGGCTCGATTTACTCGGGCTTGCGAGCCACGTGGTCTGACCGGAACCGACACGATTAGTAACCTCGCTACGCTCGGCCTTCGGCCTCGCTTCGCGAGGAATTATTATTATTAATATTATACTTCACACTTAATATTATATTCACACTTAATATTATATTCACTATTAATACAGTCGATATTTCGTTACCTACCTATGGATGAAATCACGGCACGCGTTTTCCTCGCAGTAGCCGTTCAGTACTATAGCTATACTCATTTGAAAGCGTAGCTCATCCCACTATAAATGAAAACAAACAAAAGAAAATGGATTAGACTGGTAGACAAGGAAAACGAGGGTTGTCCAATACACCCAAACTGAGTCCGATGGACAAAGGCCATGAACGATCGGACTCACCGGAAGTAAGTTCGCGAGAGACTTAGAAAATATACAGCAACGTAGAGTACAGTGAAAGGGGACATGAAAAATGTCGGCAAACGGACTCCATCGGATCCGATGGAGACGGGTCGCCGTTGTTAGAGTCCATCGGACTCGCCTCGCGTCAGTTCGCGAGAGACTTACAAAATATACAGCAACGTAGAGTACAGTGAAAGGGGACATGAAAAATGTCGGCAAACGGACTCCATCGGATCCGATGGAGACGGGTCGCCGTTGTTAGAGTCCATCGGACTCGCCTCGCGTCAGTTCGCGAGAGACTTAGAAAATATACAGCAACGTAGAATATAGTGAAAGGGGTCAGGGAAAATGTCGGCAAACGGACTCCATCGGATCCGATGGAGACGGGTCGCCGATGCAAGAGTCCATCGGACTCGTGTCGGATCAGTTCGCGAGAGACTTAGAAAATATACAGCAACGTAGAGTAGAGTGAAAGATTTAATGCTTTATGTGTTAGATAGTCATAATGAAGACCTTTAATAGAATGCTCTTTCCTTTCCTTCTTCTAATTATAACGAACAAATTTTAGAAGCCATATTAAGCACCTGAATACCACTGAAATATGAAATCTGTTTTCCTTTCTTGATTGCAATACAATGTCTACAAACATTAGTGTTTTCGACGGTTTCCTGACATTCACAATAAAGCATTTAACAACCATATATGTGCTTATTTGCACACAGGAATGAACTTCCCTAAATCAAATAAACTAAATATAAAATATTCTGAATAGCACAATTGAAAATTGTTCGGTTTCATGAATACAGTTAAACAACGACGTATATTTCACGTGTAGCGCGCTTGTCTCGCTTCATGGCTAAGGAACGACGCATTTTTGCATTGTAGCGCACTTGTTTTGCCTCTTAAAGAACGACGATTATTTCATGTGTAGCGTTTTTCTCGCCTCATGGCTTAAAGAACGACGAATGTTGCACAGTGTGGCGCGCTTGTTTCGCCTCAACGACGTATATTTCATGTGTACCGTTTGTTTAGCCTCGTGGCTTAAAGAACGACGAATGTTACATGAGTAGCGCGCTTGTTTCGCCTCGTGGCTTAAGCTATAAAATATACGTCGTTCTTAAAGTCATGAGCGAAGCAAACGCGCTTCTCATGTAACATTCGTTGTTCTTTAAAGAACGACGTATATTTCATATATAGCGTTTTTCTCGCCTCCTGGCTTTAAGAACGATGGATTTTGCCTCATGGCTTTGAGAACGACGTATATTTAATGTGTAGCGTTTATATCGCCTCATTCGTTGTTCTTTAAAGAAGGACGTATATTTCATGTATAGCGTTTTTCTCGTCTCCTGGCTTTAGGAACGAGGGATTTTGCCTCATGGCTTTAAGAACGACGTATATTTAATGTGTAGCGTTTATATCGCCTCATGACAAAAGAACGACGCATATTCCATTGTAGCGCGCTTGTTTCGCATCAGTTAGCTTAAACAACGGCGTATATTTCATGTATAGCGTTTTTCTCGCCTCATGGCTTAAAGAACGACGGATGTTACACAGTCTAGCGCGCTTGTTTTGCCTCATGGCCGAGAGAGAATTTCTCTGTCTCGCGAACTGACTTCCGGGGAGTCCGATGGACTCTTGCCAGGGCGAACTGTCTCCATCGGATCCGATCGAGTCTGTTTGCCAACATTTTCAACCCCCTCGCTCCCCTTAACCTCTTACTTCCGGTACCAATAATAAAGCGCATTGCGTCTATTTCCGGTTCCGGTCGCAATCGGACTCAATCCGCCAGCTGGTGAAGACAACCCGACTCAGGTCGGGTGTATTGGACATGTGTGCTAAATTTGCTTGGAAGCTTCTTTCATTCGCCCACTTTTTGAAAACTTTCTTCCAGTACTCTGTGCTTTTCTTCTTGTTTTTAATTTTAGCTCTTATCATTTAATTCTTCGATATATTCCTCGTCAACTGTCTCGAAACGAGACGCAGTTGTTACAAAAGAATTTTAGCAACAACTTCTCGATAGCATAGGCTGTTGCTATGCAACCTGAGGACCAATCGTAAGCGAGTAATTTTGCCCTCTTCATAAGATAAGCGAAGTAAGATAGCTAGGCGATTGTCCATTCAGAATTTTATAGGTTAAGAGTAAAATCTTGAAAGTGATGCGTCATCTAACAGGAAGCCAATTCAGTTTCTTAATGCACTGGAGTAATGAGGTCTCTCCGACTGATTCCTGTGATGTTCTGAACCCGTTGTAGTTTTTCGTGCTCAACTGTAGGAAGTCCATAGAGAATACTATTGCAATAATGGATGCGGGAAATCACAAGAGTATTTACAATATGTTTAAGATTACTTTGAGACGTGTACTTTCTGACAGATTCGACTAACTGATCTTATTGCAGAAATAGTTTTTTTTTTTTGCAAGTATCATTGACATTCTGTCCATTAATTAAGTTCCTTGTCCAGTATGACACCTAAGTCCCTTATTTTATCAGACAGTTCAATTATCGCGTTACCAAATGAAAACTGAGAAAGGACAGGATTTCGAACTAAGCGAGAAGTAAATTGGATAAGTTCGGTTTTTCTAGGGTGACATATCAACATGTTTTGAGTGTTCCAGTTTAAAGCAGCATTAACACAATTTCTCAGAGTAGCTAATGGTTGATCGTTGGGTTTTATTGCGATATAAAGTTGAGAGCCGTCAGTATAGAACATGGAGTTGAGTTTATTCGCAGCAACTATATCTTGAAAGGGCGCAACATAAGTAAACTGAAGAGATGAGGTCCAAGTATTGACCCTTGGGGTACACCAAATCTACAGGGTGAGGATTAGATGTAGTTTCCCCAATAATGACAGATCGCGTGCGCCCACTTAAATAGGATGGAAACCACTGTGGTACGGTATCGGAGAAACCAAAATGGCTGGATATAAGAATTTTATGATCTAACTTGTCAAACAGCCGACAAATCCCAACACAACCAGGACAACATCTTCACGATGATCTATAAAAGTCAAAATGTCAGACTGCAAAGGTGGAATAAGCTTGTTAGTTTCCAAAAGATTTATTTGAGACACTACTGCTTTTTCGATGAATTTAGACAGCAAGGGAATGTGCGCTATAGGTCTGTAGTTTTTTTTACAATGTTCACCTGAAGACGACTATCAGTAAGCAGTCGAAACGTCGCGACCACCACCCAAGTGACTCCGTAGTGAGCTCGAGACCAATAGAACTAATTTGTATTACCAGGTATGTAAATCTTCCGGTTCTCCTTATCAAGATCTCGTTTTTTCAAAAGTGGTGGTATAAGGGAATGTTTGAGACAAGTTGGAAACACACCTGTTGACAATGATTCGTTGACGATAGCCTTAACAACATCTAAGTTGTTAAGGCTATCGTACGACTTACGATCTAAGATCGTAAGTCGTACAACAGGTAGACGTGCTGTTATGAGTGTTGACCACTTATGGTGCGGAGTGGTCCAAAAAAGAAATGCTAAGGGTACCAAGGTCCTGGTTTCCAACGTGGCATCTTTGTTGTCGTTTCCTCGAGTTTCATCGCGAGGCACCTTGTCTCTATCAGCAAAAGCTCTTCTGTCACTCTGTCCACATTTTCTGTTCACTGGTAACTCGTTTGATTTCCGGTTTGATTCTAGTGAGACATTCGCTAAATCATTTGATTCTTTTGCTATTTTCAGTTCGCGGAACGACCCGTTTCGAAATACACGCTCATTACACACGCCATCTTTCAGAGTGGGTCTACCGCGAACGGTTTGTGGGTCTGTATGTTTGAGCGTTGAAAAGATGACACCATTTGTTTTCAACATATTCGCCATCGACTTCGACATCGTAGAAAGAAGTTTGCGCCCGTATTACGTGTCTGCGGCATTCCCCATTGCACGTGACT
The DNA here is from genome assembly GCA_949710005.1 of Ricordea florida. NCBI lineage: Eukaryota > Metazoa > Cnidaria > Anthozoa > Corallimorpharia > Ricordeidae > Ricordea > Ricordea florida. The sequence continues at coordinate 3,973,672 of OX453281.1, read as the reverse complement.
GCGATTTGCGATGAAACTCGAGGGTAAAGCTATAGTCGGTTGCCCGACTAATAAAACATCAATCATTCCAAAAAGCTGTTAATCCAGTGTTGGAGTTTTCAATTTTCTGCCTGTAGTAACTACACTTGGTTGATTCAAGCAGGCTTAAATATAAGTAGCACGACTCCTCAAAAATTTGTTTGTGGACCTCAAGTCGTGATTTGGTAAATTTGCGTTCTACCTAACGTTTCTCGCGTGGTTTCATGGCCCTAAGATCAGATGACTGTGTACCAAGCAGTACAAGGCCGACAGGTTACCCATCTCGCCTGATGTGGAAAATGAGCATTGTAGACTTCGCCCAGGGTACGGTGTGAATCAACTGAGATATCTTGGTCAAGAATCAGTTGTGAGAGTGCGCCTGTAATGTCAAGCCCCAGCTAATCTTAGTCAAAGGTTTTATTATAATTGCTAAAAACTGTGTTAAAAGTGCGAGGATCAAAACATAGCATCGACCAGTTAAACAAATGTTCACACATGAGAAACTTTGAAGTGTCACCTTCCTCACAAAGGTTCACCGATAAACGCCTAGACTGAACAGTAGTGGTACACCCCAATACGTGATAGACAAGAGAAAATGAGGAAAGAGAGCATAACTCCGTCTGATATGATAAGGGGACAGAATATATTTCTAGCGCGGAATCTATTTACATCTCGTTCAATGGTTGCGCGGTTTCCACATGGCGTAGTGAAATTACAACCACGTGATGAGAAGGACATCAGCCATTGGTCAGTTAAAATAGTTTCCGGATCTAAAAATAGATTCTGTCCCCTTATCATAGTAAGATAACCCAGTATGGAAGATACGTTCTCTTACCTCATTTTCTCTTGTGATAGATCAGTTATGTCATGGCTTACCTGATCGAGTTTCATTTTTAATGTAATGCTCACAGCGTTAGTGCCAGAACCTGAAGAAGCGAACATTATAAAGGTTACTTAGAGATATTACGGAAGAGATAATTTTTCATAGTGGAGATGAAATGATGAAGTAGTGGAGTCTTAAGTAATCGGATCAATGGAAGTATCTGGGCAACCGTGCACCTACCCCTCCCCTAACCCAGCATTAACGCTAACTTTTTAACTTATTATAACTTGTTGGGTTTGGGGAGGGGTAGGTGGACAGTTGCCCAGATACTTACATTGATCCCAGTAATCGGCCTTACTAGTTGGCGTAATTGCAAGAGGTCTCTCAATAAAGTTTGAACGTTTAAGGTCAGCTAGAACCTAGGATGATCTTTCCACGTCTTTTGCCAGAAAAATGTTCCAGCCCAGGCACTATTTTAAAAGATGCACTAGAATCGAATTTAACAATCAAATTTGTGGCTCCCAGCTACTAAAAAAAAAAAAACAGAAAACAGGAAGTTTCAACTGAGGCGAATTTCACTGTATCAAGGTGCAGTGCAGTTTTCCAGTTGCATCGCTTAAATCGTTTGTCAATTTTCTACAACGTTCGCTCTTATCATTCGCCTGTCACCGAAGGTGTCTTTGAAAGAAAGAGGGCGTACCCTGTCTCAGAGCTAATAGTTTCACAGAGCGAAATTGCTTTCGAATGGCCTGAGAATCGAAAAGGTAGCGTAAAATACCACCCAAGAATTAAGTGAGTCTGGTTTACTGAAAAAGATCAAAATTCCTTCGAGTTAAAAACAAGTCCATTGGACTTTCATATAAACCCTTTCAAATTGGGACTTGGACCTTCTGTGGCTTGGGAAAGTCCAGGATATCTTGTCGATTACTGGATTGATTTGAACCCGTTTCCTTACCTGTTGTGGCCATCGCAACGCATTTCCCTGAGTTGTAAGGCACTTGTTCATAATGGGCGTGGAACCCAGGAAAGATCTGGGTCGAATCTGTAATAAAACGAATCAGGAGGGAACGACCGCTGCTACGCACACACCACGGGCGAAGGCGCCCACATCGTTTCGTAATTTGTGGAGAAGAGGTTGAGATGCCATCAAATATTTCCACATAATCATAATCACAGAAAGTTCCGGAACTCCCAGGAGATTCCAAATGAAAAAAGCTAAATCTAAGAACCACGTAGTAGCCTGGTGTAACGCTTATTACCCAAGTACAGTTTAAATTGCTTCTGTAGTAGTCTGGATGGTTTGGACTGGAAAATGATCCATGCCGGCCTTGAAGATTCTGCCCACAATTGCCTGAAAGTAAATAGAAACTCTTTCGAGAAGAAAGCGTTTGTTAACGCGTCACATTTTACTCCATACTTAAGAAATGTTGCAGAGATTTATCTGAATGTTGACGGAAATAACAACAGCAGTGCATGATGGGAATACTGTATGATTTATATCATGGTGTCGCTTCTCTGTGATTGGCTGTAGCTATGAAAGTATGGTATCATAAACACCTTTCCCCCCACCCTGGGCGGTGGGTTGGAATGGTCCTCGTTGATTTACTTACCGGGTGGATTATGGCAATTGCTGATTCTGCGCAAAACTTGCTCGTAATGCGCGAGGAACCCGGAATAGACTTGGCTCTCATCTGTGAGGAAACGAACTAGGAGGGAGTGACCGCTGCTACCAACGCACCGTGGGCGCCGAATCTCTCCGCAAAGTCTCATTATCCTGGGTGCTGTCGTTGAGTTACCATCAAACACTTCTAGATAATCATATGGGCAGCGAGAAAGGGAACCTTCTAGGTGTAAGAAACTGAATTTAAGGTTGACAAAGTAACCAGGTGTAACACTGATAAGCCAGGTACAGTTGTGATTGTTGTAGTAGTTCCCAGGATGATTTGGACTGGAAAATGATCCACGACGGCCTTTTAAATTGTGCCAACAACTTCCTGAAAGTAAATAGAATCACCATAATGGACACACACGATTGGAATCCGCTGTAGTCACAGTTTTTGTACTCGTGGCGTGGGAGACTTCAATTATGTATGTTTGTATGTATGTATGTATGTATTGATGTATGTTTATTTGCCACATGCAAGATTAATAGTATTACAAGAACAAGCAATAATAATAATAATAATAATAATAATAATGAAGTCATAGATAAAGAAGAGGATGGATGTTACAATAACTATGGCGAGGAGACCCAGAGAAACCACCGGGCCTATAAGAGCCCACCCCTCACATGCTTTGTATGTAATCCTCATTTACATTCTATAGTGCTTTGTAGACCGTTCTGTATACAATTAATAGTATTACTAGGACAAACAGTAATAATAATAATAATAATAATAATAATGATAATGATAATGATGATGATAATAATAATTTATAATTATTATAAGGTCATTGATCAAAAAGAATGGATGTTGCAATAAATGTGGCGAGGAGACCCCGAGAAACCACCGGGCTTATAAGAGGGGCCCCCTCCGGTATGCTTTGCATTTAGTCATCATCTACATTCTATAATGCTTTGAAGACTTGTCTCCATACGACCTCATATTCACAGCTTGAAAAGACAAATTGATATTTGAGAAGAAATTACATGTCTAGTGTGTCTATCTCGTATCATGGCATCCAAGAAGAGATATTTCACGACTAGAATTCTTGCAACTCCAGTGTACTTTTTTTAGGGACTTTGATGTCCGACTCCATTGGAATGTCGTCAGTGGAGTATACTGGTCAAGGAAGCACCTGTCTGATAGTAATGTAACATTTCACAGAAAAAAGTGAGGCAAGAATGTAAAGAGTGTTTAGTTATTCTAGTTTGTTTAGGTTTGAGAACTGAAGGCGATGTTAACATATTCATAATTCCAAACAACAACAAAGCTTGTTGGGAAGGTTGACTGAAATAACAAGTCTAGCAAAGCATGATGGAAATGCTATACGAAATGTACAAAGGCCTTCCTTGTCTCTGATTGGCTGTACAGTATACTATGTTGTGTTGAACATGATCAGAGCTTGAGTTTCTCTTGACTGAAGTCAGCTTTACATAAGGACTGTGTAACTTTAGAAGGCTAAGGTTTTCGCATTGTACAACCTGAGTTTGAGAAAAAAATAAACAAAACTGAAATAAACCACTGAAAACGTAAGAGTTTATATGGACGATCATATAGGTGGCGATGAATATACAAAATGGTTGAAAGGGAATGATTTGAATAACAACTGCTTCGCTGTAACGTTCATCTTGCTTTAATTTCCTTTTTATTTTAGAAACAAAATGTGGTCCAATATAATTCGGAATATGCGCTACAGTCTTAAGTTTAGCTTCTAGTTTTGAGTAATGATGAAATTACCAAAGAAAATTTAAGGACGGATGTATTTCAGCATTTTCTTTGTGACGCTGTAGTATGCTTTTCGAATGCAACTGGGCGAAACTGTTATGTTAGCAATGCCCACAAGAAAACACAAACATAATCGACCTAACTCGATCGTTGTAAAGTCTCGACTCCAGCATTTATAAAATCACAATGAAAGAAAGACTCCGCGTTTGAAATACTTAGGAATCTGCGAGGTCAAATAGAGTATAGAGGATAGAGTACAAACCAGCACGTAAGGGGTCTCCACTTTGATATTTATGTATCTCTCAATAAAATAATTTCATGACTGTAACCTCACCTGACGATACTACAGCTATTGACGGAAGTAGTGTACAGACGCTCTCACAGAAAGTAACTATGATGTTCGTTGTTGTTATCTGCAGTGAAGTTAGTACCTTTTATATCACTGCAAACGAAATCTTGGGAAGGTATCCCAGTTGAGTGCATTTAAGGAAAATGAAACATGGAACTGAATTTTGTGATGTTCGACTATCATACCAGTGTACGACTCAATAAAATAATTTCATGACTATAACCTCACCTGACGATACTACAGCTATTGACAGAAGTAGTGTACAGACGCGCTCGCAGAAAGTAACTATGCTTTTCATTGTTGTTATCTGCAGTGACGTTGGTACTTTTTAAATCACTGCAACCGAAAGCTTGGCAAGGTTATGCCAGTTGAGTGCGTTTACGGAAAACGAAACACGGAACTGAATTTTTTGATACTAACCTGGATTTACCATCCTTGTGCCGAATATGGAAATATGGAAAAAAGGAACAAACAAAATAATCAACAGAAAGGAAAAACTGGAATAATGTTTCTTTTTATGCTGTAAATCGCCTTTTTATTTAACAACTAGCTTTTAGTTCTTTTTTGTCTGTAAGGTATTTTAAAAGTGCGTTTGCGTCAGTCGGTTATAATCTACCTCAATTTGTTGTCACTGTCAATGACTTGCCTGAATCCTTCGAGGTTATTTAACTAAATGTCGTTATCTGTAAGGTGTTTCAATTGACTCTATAAATTCGTGAGAATTCCGAGGCTTCTATCACACCTATCCGTCTGCACTCTTTTTGTTACCGGTTTAGTAGGCAATAAGGGGCCGCTGTGAGGTCAATAAGTTTTCTCGTTTCACTTCGCAGTGGAACCCCTCTATAACGAAGCGCCATGGTACCGAAGAAATTGTTCGTTATAGCAGAGTCTTCGTTATAGGGAAAAAGTAGGTCAAGATTGAAAAACCCCCACAGAAACTTAACTATGTACTAAATAGTGTATATCTAGTTATGCAATAGGATCCAATGCTATACCCCTAAATAATTCACGCCTCACTGGTATCGTTTTATATACAAACAAGCCTCAAAGCTCGTACTTACACCAAAGGAATGTAAATGAAATATCTGACATATTCCATGTCATTCTTAAAGAAGGCATCGAATAACTATTTTGTGCCATGCGAAGGTTTAAAGGAATGTCTGAAACGACAAGGTTAGCAGTGCATGATGGGAATGCTGTCTGAAATAATTATATCATGGCCTTCCTTTTCTGTAATTGGGTGTAGCCATAATAGTGTAGGATAATAAACAACTATCCCCGACCCCTACGGGTGGTGTAATGCTCCCAATTTATTTACCTACTTGGTGAATTAAGACAATCGACGTTCCTGTGCGAAACTTGCTCATAATGCGCGAGGAACCCGGGATATCTGGTAGACAGATCTGTAACAAAACGAACCAGTAGCGAATGACCGCTGCTACTCAAGCACCAAGATAAACGAATCTTTCCGCAAAGCCTTATTATCCTGCGAGCTGTCGTTGAGTTACCATCAAACACTTCCAGATAATCATGTGGGCAGAGAAGAAAGGAGCCTTCCAAGTGGAAGGAACTGAAGTTAAGGTTGACATAGTAACCAGGTGTAACACTGATTAGCCAGGTACAGTTGTGATTGTTGTAGTAGTTCCCAGGATGGTTTGAACTGGAAAATGATCCACGCCGGCCTTGTAAATTGTGCCAACAACTGCCTGAAAGTAAATAGAATACCCATAAATAAATGAAAATAGATGGTCTAGCTGGGGCTGCCAAATTCACACGACCAGACTGCACTGGAGTCGCAGGTTTTCTATTCGTGAGAGACTTAAATTACATGTTTAGTGTGTTTGTCTCGGAGAATGGCTTCCAGACTTCCAACAAAACGACGTTTTTTTACGACTAGACTTTTTGAACCTTCTGTGGACTCGATGCATCCTCAGTGGTAAAAAGGTAAAGGCAAAAATGAGCCTTTAAGCTCATACAGCCGGAGCTTATCCCATTTCAGTAGCATGAAGCACCTGCGGGTCTTGTTACTCCCCCTTTGATGGGATGTTAGTCCAACGCAGGATCACCCCCAGCATTATATCGCCGGTACCCATTTTTACTCATGGATGGAGAGAGACAGTGTGGAGTTCATTTTCTTGTCTAAGGAAACAACACAAGTTACCCCCAGCATTATATCGCTGGTACCCATTTTTACACCTGGGCGGAGAGAGACAGTGTGGAGTCCATTTTCTTGTCTAAGGAAACAACACAAGTTATCCCCACCATTATATCGCTGGTACCCATTTATACACCTGGGTGGAGAGAGACAGTGAGGTGTTAAGTTTCTTGTCTAAGGAAACAACACAAGTTACTCCCAGCATTATATCACTGGTACCCATTTATACACCTGGGTGGAGAGAGACAGTGTGGAGTTCATTTTCTTGTCTAAGGAAACAACACAAGTTACCCCCAGCATTATACCATGTAAAAACTCCTAGATAGAGTATATTATACAACTATCCAATGGCACCGAGAGAGAAAGTACTTCCACTATTTATCACAATGGAGTGCTCTAATAACGTATTTACTTACTGGGTGAAGAAAGGCAGTCCCCTGTTCTGTCTGACACTTGCTCATAATGAGCCAGGAACCCGGGAAAGGTTTGGGTTGAATCTGTGATAAAACGAACCAGGAGAAAATGACCGCTGCTGAGTACACACCATGGAGACGGACGACCGCATCGTTTGGTTATTTGAGGAGATGACGCTGTGTTTCCATCAAATATTTCCACGTAATCAAAACGGCAGAAAATTCCCATAGTTGCCAAGAAAGACTCCAAGCGAAACGAGGTAAAATTGAGATTGACGTAGTAACCAGGGGTGACGCGTATTAGCCAAGTACAGTTCAGGTTGTTGCTATAGTTACTTGGGTAGTTTGGACTGGAAAATGTTCCATGGTTGTCATTAAAAACATGCGAACATAGGCCTGAAAATAGAAAGGATCAAGAATTGAGTTTTTTTCTTGATTGAATTCAGCGAATAATATTGCAGATTTAAGAATGGTTGGCCTTTTTCCGTCATACTACAGCATACTATGTCGGGTTGGAAATGATCGCAGCTTGAGTTCCTCTTGACTCAAGTCATCTACGGATAATGGATGAGTAACTTCAGAAGACTAAGACTTTCACATTGTATAGGCTGAGTTCAAGAAAAAAACCTATTTATCAGAAGAAGAGTTTAATGGACAATATAGCGAAAGATGAAAATACAAAGTGGCTGAAAGGGAATAATTTGAATAACAACTGCTTCGTGATAGCACAACGTTCATCTTGCTTCAATTTCCATTTTACTGTGAAAACAAAATGTGGTCCAATATAATTTGGAATGTTATTTCGATAGAAACCCAGGTTTAGCTTCCAGTTTAAAGAAATGATGAAATTGCTGAAGAGAATTTAAGGAAGGCTTTACTTTCAGCATTTTTTTTGACACTGTGGTGTGCTTTTCAAATGAAACTGGGTGAAACTGTTACTTATGTTATTTCAATATATATGCTCCAACTCTTGTCAAAAAGTCTAAAAAGATGCTGATGAATGGCCACAAGAAAAACATAATCTACCAAACTCCTAGTTGAGTCAGGGCTCCAGAATTTACAAAATCACTACGAAAGAAACACTCCGCGCATGAAATACTTAGGAACCTGCTGACCAAATAGAGAATAGAGGATAGAGTACAGACCAGTACGTAAGGGGTCTCGACTATCATACTAATGTGCGACTCAATAAAATAATTTCATAACTATAACCTCACCTGACGATACTACAGCTATTGACAGAAGTAGTGTACAGACGCGCTCGCAGAAAGTAACTACGCTGTTCATTGTTGTTATATATCCGCAGTGAAGTTAGTACCTTTTTATATCACTGCAACCGAAAGCTTGGCAAGGTTACCCCAGTTGAATGCGTTTAAGGAAAATGAAACACGGAACTGAATTTTTGGATGCGAAGCCGGATTTTCCTTCGTTGTGCCGAATATGCAAACTGCAATATCGAAAAAAGAAACACGCAAATGTAACAACAGAAAGGAAAAAACTGAGTCCTCAATACTTATTGCAATATTTAATTGATAAAACATCGAGGCCATATGAACTTACTTCTAGTTTGCTAGTGTGACTGGACCAGATTCAAACCGGTATAAAACGGGTCATTATTTTTTTGTGTTCCTTAAAGTAACTAATTGTTTTGGATTGCGAACAACCAAGAGAAAATGAAAAGTTCTAATGCTTTTTTAATATTAGCGCAGGTTTCTTGGATAATTCTTTCATTTTCTTTTACCTCACTCATTGCTAATTGACGGCAAAATTTTGTCAAACATTCTTTAGTTCTTTCACCTTGCTTCAAACACTAATTAATAATTTATAAAGAAAATACAAAGGAAATTTACGTTCAATGGTGTCTTTAAATCTAATATAGACACGCCTTACATTTGCGTTCAATTTCCTTGGTCAAAATAGTGTAGTACAAATTACTCGGCTACGTCTCGTGTTTCCTACTTGAAAGCGAATTTCTGTAAATATCGACCCGTCAGCGGCACAAGTTCAAAACAGTTTCGATTTCGCGCAATTTTCACTCATTAATAATCGTTAATGAGTAACCAAACAAGCTGTAGTTAGTTTTACCAAAGACGGCTTCGTTTCGTGGAAATTCGAGAAAACTCGTTTTGTCCGATTTGGGCTCAAAATCTATTTCCGGTAAAATGGAATTTATTATACAGCACTAGCTTTCTAATTGAGTTAAAAACCAGCTTTATTGTGATTCTCCTTCATATTGAACTTTGCCCGTCAAGGTATGAACCTTGAATCAGCTGAATGTAGGACAGACGGGGAAGAAGGTAAACGAATTCAGCAATTGATTGCTCATTGCCAAGATTTTAGATTGAAATGCGGTTTAAACCATTTTTTTATTTATAATTTACTTTAAAACGCACTTTATTTGTTTCTACTGATTTTAGAAGTCTAGATTCTAGATACCATTAAAAAAGACTCCCACGGAGTACAAATTGCCTGGAGTGGAATCAACTCTTGTATTTTACTGTGGATGGCTCAGTTTGCCCGGTACCGTTAAATTGATAATTCCTCAATTCTCGTGTACTTTTGTCCTTATTTCATTCATGATGCAATAGTTTGAAGATGTCTGGAGGACCGGATCGATTCTTATGTGCAATGCATTTTGGGACAGTTTTGAGAACCCAGATTTCCAACATGGCATCAGTTGTTAAACAGGGGAGTTGGGGCAAAATGGGACCAAGGTAATGGAAAGGGGGCTGGCCGCTGTGCAGATAGAGTGTGGCTTGTGTAGTCATATGACCAAGACCACAGGAATCACCGAGCGTTGTAAGTGCAAGGTAATTTTTCCACACTTTTTGTAATTGTTTTTTTGTGAGTTCAAAGTGGTGCCTGTCTATCCGATTTATCCCCTCAGGATTTGTCTCTTAACAAAAACTTAATTACTAACCGAGTATGAGCGCCAGCATTCTATCATACAGCCCGAGTTATCAACGTTAGTACTTTAAGTACTTTATTACACATGGCACAAGAAAATGGGATAATCAAACGTATTGATAAGTATAGGTAATAGCATGACTTGTAGTGGTATTCGGCAATAATACCGCGAGTAATATTTCAAAATTGTCCAAATTGGTATCAGTATTTAGCGCCGTAAGGTAAAAGGGAGGTGCTGACGTTTCGAGCGTTAGCCCTTCGTCGGAGCGAATGAGAGGATTGTGGGTTACGTACAATTTATATAGACAAGTTTGGAGTCATGCTATTGGTGGAACCATAGTAGCCTGTGAATGGAAGTGAATAAATTAGATGAATGGTTAAATGAATAAGAAACGTTCGTTGATACCGTGGGGATTAAGAGAACCGAGTTGCCCTGATGCACGGAAAGGCCACATACCGCCATGTTTTGAGTTGAGTGGTTAGGCAGTGTGTCGCACTAAAATGCATCTTTATCATTTCGTTCGACGTCACTCAGATGCAGAAACGATTACCAAATCTTCTTCCGGTCTCGCCGATGTATATCGTGTTGCATAAGACCTGTAAGATGCATTTTATGCAAAAGTAACATTGGCGGAAGTGCATGTGAAACGGTCGGTGATTTTAATCGATCGCTTAGGTCCTGTTACTTTGTCTGTGTTGTGGATGGAAGGGCAAGTTTTCATCTTTTGCGTGTGCAGTTGAAGGTGCCAGGTGATTCGTCTGATTTCAGTGTACTTCTAACTAAAAAGTCGCTTACGTGTTTGTTACGTTTAAATGAGGTGAGTGGTAGTAGTGAGAACATGTTACCTGTTTCGTTGTCATTCTGAAGTAACTTGAAGTTCTTCAGAATGATGTTCTTGACAGGTAGGTTGAGTGGGTGAAAAGTGAGTGTGAACGGTATTCTCTGGTTCTCTTCCTTTTGTGACGTTTGTGGTGCTCAGTGTTGGTCAGCTGTTTGAGCGCGTTGTTGAGCTGTCTTCACAACTGAGTCAAGGTAGCCAACACATTCGTCGATGTAGCGGCGATATAGTTTAGGTTTAGGTCCGTTGTATTGGCTGAAAAATTGGTTTTCAATGTAACCTACGAAGAGATTGGCACAGCTAGATTCCATTTGGAGAATAAGATACAGTTGAGTGTTAAAACCAGTTCGGCTAGGCGAAGTAATGTTTCTGAACTGGGCTCTTTTGTAGAGCGCTGGTCGAAATAAAATTTGAGTGCTTGAAGTCCTTCGTTGTTCGGTATGACAGTGTATAAAGAAATGATGTCCATAGTGAAAATAAATTTGTTTTCGCCGGAGAAGTTGAAGTCGCGGAAGATTTTTAGTGCGTGGTTGGTGTTTTTAATGTGGGATGGCAAAGATTTGACAATGGGTACCATGATTTTGTTTAAATAGCTGGAGATAAGTTCAGTTGGGCAACTGCATGCAGAAACAATGGGTCGGCCGGGATTGTTCGCAATGTGGATTTTCGGTTTAAAGTAGATTCCTGAAGTTCTAGGAGTTGTGATACTCAGATTCTGAGTCGTGACGGGTAATTCTTGTTTTGAAATGAGATCTTAAACATTTGCTTGACGAGTTTTTGGTTTGTTAGGGTGAGGTCTTTGTCCTCTTTGGCATAAAAGGATTTGTCGGAAAGTTGCCGAAAAGCTTCTTGTCGGTAAAGGTCGGACCGCCAAACGACTACCGCACCGCCTTTGTCGGCAGGTTTAATGACAACATTTTTCCGCTTGCTAAGATTTTTTAGGGCCGGCCATTCGTCAGTGGAAAGGTTGGAACATTTAGTATTGCAATTGAATTTGAGTTGTTAAATATAATAACGGAATATTTGGACGAAGAAGTCTTGAGAAGTAAATTGGCCCTTCCCCTGCTGCGTCCAAAAATGCCGACAACACAGACATAGTACCAGGACCTAAGCGATCGATTAAAATCACCGACCGTTTCACATGCACTTCCGCCAATGTTATCTATTGCATAAAATGCACCTTATGCAAGAAGATCGGCGAGACCAGAAGACCGGAAGAAGATGAGATGACTGTTTCGGCGAACATCTGCGTGACGTCGAACGAAATGAAAATTGTTGAGGCGGAATTTACAAACAAGAGTCCTACACGGTAAGCCACCGGCGAGCATCCATGAGCATCACCAAGAGGCGTGTGCACCTCCCGGAAAGAGACTTGTGTCCAAAAGTAACTTTTCTGAAGTTTTTATATCCCAAGAACTGGATTCGGAGTGTCTGTCTCTGATGCTCTCTTGGCTTTTCTCATCCAACTGTGTAGTCACTTCACTATTCTGCACGGGAAACGTTACTCGAAAAATCATATGAGTATTTAGCGCAACAGTGGTGAATTGATCAGTAAATTGTGCCAAGAACAAAATGCTCTGAACATGATTGGTTGTTAACAACCTTTATTTATGCCATTAGCCAATAGACTTTAACTTCCTAGCCTATCCTAGCCAATCAAAATAAAGGAAAATTTGAGCAGTGAGCAGGTTGACAGGTGCAGATTGAAAACAAACATGGACAAAATTAACTGGTCCAGTGACTTTTATTCAGAGATATTTTCCTTAGATTTTGACGGCCTTTTTTCAACCTTTGACTTATATTTACCCATTACTAATTCCCGAGTTCCTCGCATTTTGTGATTGACACAATTAATTGATAATCGGACCTCGTGTCCTACTGATTGAGGTATAGTCGTCTCGTAATTCTAAATCCCTCGCCCGATTACTCCCTGGTCATGAATTGTACTCCACTCAGTCCTATTACCATAACTGATTTTAACTGCAAACATGTCGTCAGTGTTTTTAGTTTCTGTTTGAAGTTTGAAACCTGACAAGTAACGAAGTCGGTTCAATTTTTCGACTTAGTGCGACTGCACCTTTCCCATTCTTTTGCTAAAATGTTCGGTGAATTAAAAAATGCGAATTTACGTAATATATCCGAGTGGATTTCTTTTCTAATCTTCGAAAAACGCATTTTGAAAGACTTGAAATATTGAAATATATCACTGGAGTGGCAGTTCACACAGCCGAGCGTTTAAATGCTCGTAACAACCAGGCACGCTTTCAGTCGCCTAAACTGAAAACTGACAGTCTGTTTTTATGGTAGGTAAATTAAATGTTCCACATCAGTCGAGAAACATTCATTGTTTTAAACCAGCGTAACATCAAACTGTGCCTGATTGTCCATCTGGTTGCAATGTGCACTTTTCCTTTAACTGTTCGAGACGTGTGTGTATTTTCCTCAATCATCTACTACTCAATTAACGTAGGTCTACGGCTGTTTTTAAAGCAATAGGCCTTGAAACTGCGACAAGTTAAGACATTGCGAAGAGAACACAGAACTGAAATTGGTGGATGTTGATGGTAAGTAAACAGCCTTTCTGTTGTGTTACTATTCTGTTCTGTCTTGTTTAATATGGCACTCTTGAACGCCACAAAATAACGTCTGCTACATTTTATTGTAAACTGAATCACAAAAAGACAACTTTGCGTATGCTTAGCTTTACTCTTGGAAATTAATTTAAAAAAATAACTGCCTTTTAATTCACGTTATTTTAAAATTGCTGTGGTGGTGGAAAATTTGATAACTTGGCTGTACTCCTTTCTTATCCTTTCATTAAATCTCACTCGAGAAAACATACTTTGTTAAGACTAAAAGATCGCTACATCGAATTCGAAAAAAATCTACATTCCGTCTAATAGATGTAAAGTGACTATTAAGTAAAGATATATTATATATATATGCATATGTTGTAGAATAAGAACCACACAATAAAATGCTTGCATTACGGCCTCAACGCTTGTTTACTAGGAACCTTTCTTGTATGGCTGTTTTCGCGAGTGAGGAACATGAGGCGAATCCAGCGAGTCTTGATTAACCACCTGGGCCGGGTTGTTCGAAGCAGGGTTAAGGTAACCCAGGGTCAGTGCGAAATTTAAATGCAGATATGAGAGCTTAAAAAGCACATTCAGTATAATTCATTTTGAATACAATTTGATGATTGTATGCACTGAAAAAAAAAATAGAGAAAGCTATCGGAGAAAACGCTTTTTAACAAGAGGGAAAGAAAACTATCATTAAAATTTAACCCTGGGTTAGCGCTAAAAAAAAAATAATCGGCCTTCGAAAAACTGGCCCCTGATCGGAAGGCCGGCTTATGTCGCCCGTTGGGGATTTCAGGCCCCGTCTGTTCCGCGAAAGAAAACACAGGAAAATGGTCATGTGAAAAACACCTTTATTGACTAAGTTTGTTCGGTCAGCATGGCAGGGACCTTAAGCAAAACACGACAACGACGACGTCGACTACAACGGCACCAAAGAATAGAGTTGATATAAAACCTTTATTGACCAAGTTTGTTTGGTCAGCATGGCAGGGACCTTAAGCAAACCACGACGACGACGTCGACTGCAATGGCACCAAAGAATAGAATGGGCCATTTTACAGTTTTGTCCTTAGAAACCTAGCCTTTGAATAGAAGCGAGGCTGGAGGTGACCTTGCTTGGTTACCAACCTCCCTACCTTTCATGTGCAAATCATTTGTATCTCTAAATAAAGAACAGCAAGGTTTGTAACAAAACAAGGTCACCTCCAGCCTCACTTCTATTCAAAGGCCAGGGTACCAAGCACAACTGTAAAATGGTGTATTAATAGAAAACCTTTATTGATCAAGTTTGTTCGGTCAACATGGCAGGGACCTTAAGCAAACCACGACGACGACGTCGACTACAATAGAGTTGATAAACTAAACAATCAAACTGCACGTACAAAATACAGTCTGGTAGATTTCTTTGCCGTCCTCCTCAAAACAACAACGTGAAATGACCATTTTTCAGGTTTTCTAGAAGACGCGAGCGCACAACGACAAAATTGCCAAGAAAAATGTGTAATGAACTACGAATGGGTTAAGTCGGAAAAATCGGTGGTTTGAGAAGTTATGGAAAGAAAACGAAACAAGCCTGCCACCATTGGTACAGGAGAAAAAGAAATCTATTTCTTCGAAAGTACCTCCCACGGTATCGTCGTCGTTTAAGCCCCCTACTGATCTGTACTCACTACTCGTTCAATAAAAACGCAACGAAGAATTTGGTTAATATGCAGGCATCTTGACCTCATGCTTGGTCAATAACGCAATATTGTTATGTTTCAGATCAATTTATGGACAACTCTTCTACGCAATATCTCAACCAGACTGTGACAACTGAAGATGGTATATCGCCATGCTTTTATTCAGGAATATCAGAAAGTCTTCAATCTGACTATTTCTACAACACTAAGTTGATTTTTACACCGGTTACAATCCTGTTAGGCCTTTGGTGTTTCCTGTCAAACGGGTCAGTCCTGTTTGTAGTTCTCAGAAGCAGTTTTCGTAAGCGCGCAGCATTCCTGATGCTATGCAGTTTGACCTTGTCTGATTTTCTCTGGGGAGGGGTAGTTACGCCAATGTACATATTTTTCAGAGTAGAAGAGTTCATGCGTGGTAGGGTTTGCGGCTATGACAACGACCTTAACAACTATTGGTATTATATTCCCCTTCACTTGTGTCTGTTGGGAACGATCGGCAATCTAGCTGTTATCAGTGTTGATCGTTATTTGGCTGTTGCCAAGGCGATGTGGAACAAAGTGTCAGTGAAGCAGCGCCACGCGTTTGTCGCGTGCGCGTGCATATGGCTGTTTGCTATTTTACTTCTGATGTTCAAACTAATCGCTGTTTTTCCATACAAATGGATCCAAATTTTCGAATGGTGTTTTATGGCGCTCGTCTCTGCTACGGTGGTCATAATGCAACTCATTACTATGCGCTTTCTTTGGAAACACAATTCCAATGTGGCAGAAATGACGGCAAATACAGCCAACGCTGCAACCGCTGCCATGGAGCGCAGATTGACAGTTGCTACCAGTTACATAGTGGGTTTCGTACTCGTGGTGGTTATTCCTAGCTGTGCAATAGCAGCAATCTTTCCCATTTTTGGGTTTCCGGCTCATCTGTTCACTATGCCCTTGTGGTTTCCCATTTGTACTCTGTGCTCAGGTATCAACCCCGTGATTTATTACCGGCATAATGCGCACATCAGGAATGGCATCAAACGACTTGCGAAATGCCACTGAAGCTAGATTGTGATAGTAGAGAATACTGCAGTGCTTACCGTATTTATTACTCGGGCTACCTGCAAGGTAGGCCGAGTCTAGGTTTCGGTTTCTATCTATCTATCTATCTACCTACCTACCTACCTACCTACCTACCTACCTACCTACCTACCTACCTATCTATCTATCTATCTATCTATCTATCTATCTATCTATCTATCTCCTCTGGGACGCCCAAAATACATACAAACGCACACGCTGTTCGCGGTAGACCCACACTGAATGATGTCGAGCGTTGTCGGAATAGGTTGTCGAATTCTTTAGCTAGCCAAATGTGCAGAGTTCGTACTAGTGCTCAGGAGATAACAAATGAGCCATTTGTAAAACTGTGACAACCAATTGAACAACAACAAACTATGATGGCGCTAAAAACAGCGAATTGGATAAGGATACTGACACAAGCAACTTGAATAGTAAGGTTAAATATCTAAGCTTAGCTCTTCCGTTAAATATCCTGTTTCTGTGATTAGTTTTTATTGGGTTTAATACTTGGTATTGCGTACGTAATCTCTATTATCATTGTACAAGGGATCGTAAATGTTGGTTTGCTCTTTGCACGGAGTTGCATGTGCTTGATAGAAGAAAGACATGATGAATACTCTTGATGACTGTGAGCTACTAGAAAAAGTTGTCAATATGACTAATGTACGTGAAATTAATGTTACAGTGTCAATAAAAGTACAACAATTCAGATCTCGTTATGCAAAGTATTTATATTATGACTGTACTCGTGATTTGTGTAAGCGGCTGTACACACGCCAATAATTTTTTTTTTCACACGAGTAATTAAACTGACCGTTGGCACAAATAACCGTAAAAAAATTTGGGACCGGAGTGACTGACTGAACGAAAATTCCCCACACGGATCCCGCATGTAGTTTCGTATACATTTTACGCGTGGTAAATGCTCAAGTAAAACGCTTCATACGAAGCCTGAGTGAACGCTCCTGAAGCGTCTTGTTCGAATAAGCTCCCATCCTTAAGGCAGAAAAAGTTAATAAGGATGGTCTCCCAGGGGGTCCTATGTTTTCCTATGTTCCCTAATGTTCCCACGTTCCCACAGCTTTTCCTTATTTGTTCCCCATAACATATCTCCTTGCCACGTATCCCCTAGCCTCAATCAATTTCGCCACCCCCCCCCCCTTCTATAGAGTTTTGACCAGTGTTTGTTCCCGTGTTCCTTAGAACAGCAGTCATGTTCCTTGCGTTTTAATTAATAATTAATGAATTGAATTTATATAGCACACTTTTTCATATGAATATGTTCAAAGGCGCTTTACACTTCTATTGGGTGAGATCGGACGTCAGCATGTAAAGGCGCCTCAGGCTGCCGCTATCAGCCCATATATGATCTCACCCACCCACCTAACCCATGCATGAATTGTCAGATGAAACCAGACGTAGAGATAGACCACCACACCGGGAACTACGTCCCCTACTCTTTTCGAACAGTGCATGTGTGGGTTCTTTTAAGTCCCACAGATTATTAGGAACAAGTGTTGTGAGACGGATCCTACGGTTTATCGTCCTTATCCGAGAAGACTAGAAAGTCTAACCATTTACAGATGTCATTGCAAAGGCAGCACTTTTTCCTCCGTTATTTTAAGACCCTGAGTGTTGGTCCGGCTAGGGTTTGAACCCGCAACCTTCCGCACATTATTTTACGTTCGCTCCCTTGTTCCCCAAAACCACTGGGAGACCCTGAATAACCGTCCATTCCCACCCCACCCCCTTCCCCCTCCAAAGCCAAAAATATCAACTGCGCAAGGCAGCACCAGAGAATTCATTTATTGAATTGAGTGACAATGAGATTGAAATTGAAATAGAATAAGTACTAATAACAGACGTCCCCAAATATGGATTTTTCTTCAGATTATTTTACCGAAACCTTGCTTTGTTAATTCTTCACATTTTGTTATTACCATTTATTGTTTTGTTGCAAAATAAACATACTACATCACTTGCTGAAAATGGTGAAAATTTAATAACCGTCCACTTCAAATAAGCGCCCATTCTCGAGGTCCAGAAATTAAATAGGCGCCCAGGGCGTTTAATCGAATAAATACGGTATACGCCTTGTATGCTGTGAACATGACAAAATTTATCAACGACTTCAAACACTTAATAGATATCAATAAAGACTAGTACTAACTGGAAATCAGGGAACAGGGTGTGGTGACGGGACAAGGGGTAAGGTCATGAGAGGTGTTGGTGAGGGCCAATAGGTGGAAGGGATTGTGGAGGGGAGGGGTGTCGTGTGTCAAGGAGTGAAAGGGTATTTTCAGTGGAGAAAGTTGGATGCGTAAATAATAATTGAGGTAATAGCTGTGATTATTGTGATGATCCTTTCTTAATGGCCATTATTATATGACTAAAATAGTACGCGCGCTCTGATATGCTGCTGAGCTGACAAAATTTTCTTGAATGACCGGGCATTATGAAAATTTTTGAAATTTTTTTTTTAATATAGACAAAAGTTGTCTCATTTTCAAAGAAACTGTTTCTTCTGTCAGTTCTGGTTTCGATCGCATGGTCAGGTGTGTTTCGGTTCGTGAACTTGACCTCAAATGACCTCTGTCGCATGCAAGCGGATATAAAAAACCCTTTCGTTTTTTTATTCCACTGCTAAAAAGGCCATATAATAAATAACTTATTAACTTCGCCGTTCGGGTATTACAGGGGCAGGGGCAGGGGGGAGGGGTGGGGTGGATGGGGGTGGGAACCAGGATATTGGAAAGGGGGGTGACTGCTGTGCATGACAGGGTATGGCTTGTGTAGGTATATGAGCAACAACACAGGAAACACAGACAGGGATGTGAGTGCAAGGTAATTTTTCGACACACTTTTTGTGAATTCAAAGGAGTGGCTATCCATCTGATTCATAACCTCAGAATCTGTCCCTAAACAAGAACTATTCTCAATGACCGAGTGGTAATTAAGGCCGACATTCTACTTAACAGCCCAAGCACGCAGAGTTAGTAACTAGTATATATGTTGTGATTCGATTTTATCCTTGGTTTAAATTTTATTTTCCTTTGTTTCAAACTCATTATCATACATAACCATACCAAAAAGCAAAGGAAAATAAAATTTAAACCAAGGAAAAAATTGAACCACAACATATATACCAGTCTTTTTGACTAGCATCCATAGAAACGCCATAAATTGTCACACACAGAAGATGTTTTTCTTCTTTCGTCCACCAACGTCCAAAGACGGGATTTATCCTAACCTCTTGAGTGGTTACGATAAATAGTCTTTTAAACTCACACATCCTTTTTCCTTGATACAAACAAGATCACGAACACACTGAATCTCGTTGAAAAACCACTCAATTATCGGATCATGATACATTTTATCTATCCCCGTAACATTAACCTTGCCCGTAGGTAAGACAACCATGGTGACAAACGTGGTTCTTTTTGTCTTTGTTTTAACCTTTGTTTTCCATGGTGTTTTTATATAGTTCATCGTTTCAACCACCATGTCTCCCTGGGGAAACGAGACTGCACAATCAACTCGAGTAGCAACAACAAAGCACACAGATCGACAAACTGACGCCATTTAATACCAACTTCTCGACTGTTTTGAAATATTTTTCTCCATCTCTAACGAAAATGTCGATTAGAGGTAATGTGGCGAAAAACGATAAAATACGCTTTTTCTATGTTTTATACTCTGATAAAACATAGTGTATATATGTAGATGGTTGTGAAACTTGACAAGTTTCTTTGTTTCATGTTTTTGTTCGACGTTTTGGCGTTGAACCTGCACAAAAACACACTTTTTTTGGTAGGATAACCAATCAAACGTTTGCCTAATATATTCACAAGTAACAGCGAAACAAAAACAAAAGATTGTACAAGGTCACGGTCGATTCATCATCTAACTGCGGCTGCACTGTTCTTGCTTTTGAAATTTCCAGGGTTTCATAACCAGTCCTAGATTAACTATGGATAAAACATGGGTTTTGACCAATCAGAGCGCGCCCATGCGCAGGGTCTTATCTTTATTATAAAAGGGAATAAAATGTTTTAACTCAACACCGCATCTCAATGGGATGGTCGAGTGGAATACAGTACTTGGTGTTGCAAGGGTCACTTCCTAACTGTTTGAAGTCGACTTGTTCCCCCGCATTGGTGCGGACGTAGCTTCAAGATATATAGGTGCTGAGTGCGTTTACAATCAAGGTACCAAATGAGGTGGCCAAAGCCCTTGAGAAAATCTGCAGTCGAATCCTCACATGGCCAGAGACGCTGATGGTTGATCCTGGGAAAGAGTTTATCGGTGAGGTGGCAACTCTGTTGACTGAAAAAGCTTGGCGTGAAAATTCAACGAAGTGAAGCAGGAAACGATCGAGCTCAGGCGTTTGTAGAGAGAGCCAATCGAACCTTGGCGGAACGGTTGTTTAGCCACCAATATGCACAGGAAATGATAAGCTATGGTCGATCAACGGAATGGATCAAGAGATTGCCAGCTGTCTTGGGTAATATGAATCGTGAACCCACCCGTTTGACAGGGAAGGAACCTGAAAAAGCTATAGGATTAAAAGAGGTGCATGTAAAATTGTGGAGACGCAGTAGTGTAGTGGTTAGCGTGTCGGACGTCCCAGCAGAAGGTTTGGAGTTCGAGCCCTGGTGCTGGCACTGTGTTGTTTCCTTAGACAAGAAACTATACTCCACTCTGTCTCTCTCTACCGTGAGTTGTGTAAATGGGTACCGGCGATACAATGCTGGGGGTGACCGTGCGATGGACTAACATCCCATCCAGGGTGGAGTAATAATTCTCCCAGGCGCTTTATGCTATTGAAACCGGGATAAGCTCCGGCCGTGTGGCCGTTAAGGCTCGTGTTTAATTTTTTTAAATGTGAAAACCATCCAATACAAGCGACCTGTTGGCTTGGATGAGAGGAGATTACCACCTGGAGTAAGCATGAGGTACCTCTCTGTGCCTGGTGAGAAGGAGGGAGGGGAAAGACGGCGCGCTACAGTCCCCATTTGGAGTTTAAGGGTGGATGTTTTATCGCGTATTGTTGTGTCGCCTGGACAACCTATCTTCTCACAGATGGGGTACCCAAAGGAACTTTTGTGCGTGAGGTGACTTTCACGGCTGGCCCGAAGAAAAACGGACCCTCACAAATTTTGTGCTCTGCGCGTCAGGCGCGTCATAGGAAAATGCATGGACACGAACACCTGCATTAAATGGGTTAAGGTATTGAATCTTTTGAAACCTGTTCTCTACGTCAACCGACATTAAAGGGACTGAAATTAAATCTACGATTACAATTTTGATTACAGTTATCAGATTTTTATCCGAATTAAGGGTTAGAGATTTTAAGTTACACATGCGCAGTTTAAAGTAAACTAGCTTGGCTATAGATGAACAGTTTTAATATCAATAACTTATGCTCCCGAATTTTCGTAATTTCGACATAATATGGCACAAGCTCTTGAAGGGAGCCAAAAAGAAAATGTATGGACGCGAACACCTGCATTAACTGGGGTAAGGGATAGAATCTTAAGACATGTTTGAAACCTTTTTTCTAAGTCAATCGACATTAAAGGGACTGAGGTCTATTCTTCGATTAAAAGTTTGATTCCACTCAACAGATTTCTATCCAGATTAAGGGTTAGAAATTGTAAGTTACTCATGGGCTGTTTAAAGTAAACTAGTCTGGCTCTAGGTGAACAGTTTTGAATCAATAACGTTTGTTCCCGAATCATTGTAATTCTGAAACTTTGGCGACTTATAATATAGCACTAGCTCTTGAATTGAACCAGAAGTCAGCCACCTCGTTGCGATTCTCGACCTCCTTCATATTGAACTTTTCCTGTCAAGGTATTAACCTTAAATCAGCTCAATGTAGGACAGGTAGGGAAGAGGATAGAAAAGTTCAGCAATTTACTACTCATTGCCCATATTTCAGATTGAAATGTGGTTTTCACCAGTGTATTGAAGTTATAATTTACTTTAAAACGCATTTTATTTCGTGTTTCTACTGATTCTAGAGGCTGAATTATGTCATTCACGGCTGGCCCCAAGAAAACTGAGCCTCACATAATGACACGCTGAGCACAAAATGAGAGTCATCTAGGGGGGGTAAGTCCTAGAATAATTTAGAATCTTTTGGCTATCTGTGGTAGTAGGCTACAGGCTTTTTGGCGAGTACAATTTTGGTTGCCACGATTCGATTCCCATCCTATTTAACAAA
This sequence comes from Ricordea florida, assembly GCA_949710005.1. NCBI lineage: Eukaryota > Metazoa > Cnidaria > Anthozoa > Corallimorpharia > Ricordeidae > Ricordea > Ricordea florida. Next base: position 3,951,221 of record OX453281.1, on the reverse strand, counting down.
CAGACTTTTTGTAGTTAGGGACGGACCATTAGAAAAGTGATGGGGGGGGGGGGGGGGGTGGGGAAAAAAACCAAAAAAAAATCCATGCAAGGAAGAAGGTAAAAAAAAAAAAATCATGCAGAAGGAAGGTCCAATTGTGACTTTTTCACACGCAGTAAAAACAATTCGTGCAGAGGGGTTCACCTAACAAAAAAATTCCTGCACAAGCAGGTAGCGAAAAAAAAATTCGTGCAAGCTGAAAGTTCCCCACCCCCCCCGCCATCACTTTTCTAATGGTCCGTCCCTTAAGTATGCGCGTTGCAGACAAAAGCCTGTGCCTTTGGAATAAGGATTATCCTATCATTTATCTCCACTTGCAGAATCTTTGCAAAGCTAAAACTTTGCAGACTTGCGATATAGGCAATAAGGTAATATCGACTCGGAAAGTCAGATTGATTGTTATTCGCAATGATAATATTTTTTTTGTGAAGATAGTTGCTAACGCCAGTTGATTCTAGAGCAGATTGCTCAAAGAGTGCTAAACTTCATCAAATCAGGGTTCATCACACAGTTTCGCCATTAATGCGCAATTTTCACCATCTTGTAGCTTTTGAAATGTATCTTAAAACGCACGTTATCCCGTGTTAGTACTCATTATAGAAGCTGAGCTAGGATACCTGCAGCTTGCTACCAAGAAACTCAGTGTCACAGATTTGGGTGAAAATCCATTATGAGATTGTATGGGCAAAAGGAAGGTCATCTAGGGTAAGTACGGCATAGAATCATTTGGAATCTTTTGTATGTCTGTAATAGTTGGGTACACCCTAAGGCTTTTTTGGCGAATAAAATTTTGATTGCCACGATTTGATTTCCATTCGACTTAACTGGCCTTAACTATGCCTTTGGAATTTGCTTAAGCCAGCTGATTCTATGGCAGATTGCTCAGAGAGTACTAAACTTCATCAAATCAGTGCTCATTACACAGATTGGGGATTAATATTTTGATTTTTTCTTGTTGTAGCATTTCAAATTTTCTTTTGAACGCAAGTAACCTTGTGTTTATACTGAGACAGTACCAGGAATTGCTTGGCGAGAAACTACGACTTAGAATATTTTGTTCAAAACGCTTTCAAAGTTAGAGTATGGAGATCACTACTATTAGTAAGTTTTAATTCGAATTTTTTGTTTAAGAGTAGAAATTTTGAATTTAATGATTAAAAGCTGATCCACAAATATGCGCAAACAAAAGGAAACTGAAATGACTTATAGGAGAGAATGTAATTCATTAATCATATATGTTGTCCCAGAATTTTTAGAGTTCTGAAACTTTGGAGATTGGTACTATAGCAATAAATTATCTGATCAGATACTCAGATTGATTATGATTGGAGATGATATTGAGCTGTATTAGTTTGTAGACGTTCTATTACTTACAGTTTAGAGACCTCTAAACTCTAAGTTCACTTCAGTGCTTTATCACTCAGAGCTTTGACTGAGATGCAGTTTTTACCATTCTCTTGTATTTGTTTTTATACTTATTCTAGAAGTTGAGATACACAGACAGTGTGTTTAAGCTTCAAAACGAAAAGCTTGTCTTGTTTGTTTAAAGTACTATCTAATGTCTCATTCTTTAAATCAGGGTCAGGAAACAAAGTGTGCCATTCTTACTGGACAAAGAAGAGGCAAATACAACTATTTGGGTCTATGCGTTTCAGAATCCAGGAAACCACAAAACAAGAACTGTTACACGCTTCTACTGAGAGAACCTTGTAGAAGATTGTAGACTTTTTGAAGAAGTCCAAGAATTTTTCACAAACGAACCCTGAAACCTGGTTAACAGGTAAATCAAAATGCGCAAACTCTGCCCTTCTATGACATTTTATTAATGTCACTTAAGCCACTTTGCCTGTCTATTTGTATTACAAGGTTCTGTAATTTTGACACGAACAATAAAGGCTTTATTACATAATCGAACACATAAGTTTCTGTTTTTTCATTTGCTTTGTGGTTTGCCTTTGTGATGGGCGAAGTCACGTCTCGAGTGACGAGGGGCGAATTCGCTGGACGTGAGAAACGCAGGCGCGGTTCTTTTCTTCCCATTCCCTCCTCGTTTATTCAGGTCCTTTGCGTTCTTGTTTGCATTATTATATCTTAAACGTGTGTGGAGGGGACCTCAGGAAAAACGACAGACTGCTCACAATCTATACTGGCGGGAAATCGCTCATAAGTAGTCTTAAAGTCGCTACAAAAGACCGTCTTCAAATGGCTTTGGTGTTTACCTGGTGAAGGTGAGCTAAATGCTTCAGACAAAAACATGTGAAGATTTTTGTTTGAATTGATTTGTTTAATAGGCTCGATTACCAGTCACTGTTCGGGATCAGAGCCCGCGTTCCTACCTGACATTTACGTCACTTAAAATAATTGCTGGCGTCCTTTCGTCTCTTCTCGGAAAAGAACATCGAGACGGACTGAGCGGAGCAAACCGAGGCTATTCTTAAACAAATCAAAAATATAATCAAAGGAGTTAATTTCTAAAGAAATCTGTGCTGTGTTGGTTGGAAATTGAAGCACGCAAAAAACGGTAAGTGATTCAAGTAAGTAATTCAGGACTGACTCTTAGAGCGGTAGTTAGCCCGTCGTCAATGCGAATCCATTCAAAATATGGATATGAAAAGTGAAGGACTAGTCTCTGGTTCATTATTCATCATCATCATCAATCGTCAGCTCCCTTAAATCCCATGATCGTACAACTTACATTCACAGTCACGTAGTAAGCCGTTCTTTGAGCTTTCCTTAGAGAGCTGATTATAGTTTATCCTGGATTAACAGTAATTGAGTCAGCCGCGCTAATCCTTTTTCTAGATCGTGGGATTAATTACTGAAGCTTCAAGCGTAACTCCGTCTGGGTTAGCACCTGTCCACATTCTAAAAACCAGAATTAAACAGCAACTGATGTTCAACGCTTAACCCTGAGCTGGCGCTGATACGCTTTCTAGGGACACAGACTGAACGGCAACTATCTACCTCAATACATGACCAAGAGTTGTCGGTAAACATTAGCTTAGGGCTAATCGCATTTCTAGAACCCAGAATTAAGCCATAACTAAAGCTCAATGCCTTACTCTGAATAATGATAAGCAGGTTTTTGTTAGCTTACAACGCAAACATAATTTAGTTAATTCATTAAGCAGCTTAAGTTCTACCAATCATTGTGTGCAGTTAGTTTAGAGTCCACGCTTCGAAAATAGCTTATAGGACGCTGAAGACGTAGTTACCGTGAAATCTACTGGATTTTTGGAACAAGCAAGCCAGGAAACCAAAGTAAGAAGACTTAAGTTGCTACAATTAAGTTATCTAATTAGTTTTCGTCTATATTAAAGGCGTGTGATGCAAGTTAGTTTCTACGCTTACCGTGAACACCTGTACTTAGAAGCGTTATGCTCTGTTTTCATCTTCGTGCAAATCGTTTGACGCCAACATCAATTCAGCTAGTTTGCGATAACAATTTCATCGCTGCTATAACGTCAACGTCCACTCGAACGTCTTTCCACGAGAATAATCTATTTAGGATATAGAGATCGACTAAATTCAACGCTACTATAGGGTTATCCTTCAGAATTATCTACTTCGATCGCTATAGCATCCGTTATAAAGAATTGTTGCTTAAACTTTGAATTGTTGAAACCTCAGGTCTATTAAGTTGTGTCTGAATGCCTGTGGTTTGCTTGTGACTTAATTCTACAGTTTTTTTTAGGAACCTAGCTATATAGAACAGCAATCAAGGCTGGATTAGTACCACTCGACTTTCTAGGCCCCCAGCATGAAAAAGTAACCGAAGCTTAATACTTTTAAAAACCCTTGGTTTGCTGTAATCGCCTCATTCGGCGTCCGGGAATGATAGCTGAAAAGTCAACAACAGAAATGGGTTGAGAACAGCACCGCGCTAAGTTGGGGAGTTAGGGGCAATAGGAATTTTGTGTCGGGGGTGTGGCAGTGGGGTCTTGGAACCCTTAGCCTATATTGGATTTAATTCAGCCGAATCAGTTTGCTTTACCAAATTCTCAGACTCTCTTCCCTATCAGAGTCATAAATAACCTCCAAGAAATTAGTGAGGTCACCAGCACAGTGCAACCAAAACAAAAGCTTTCATAGCAATTGTTTTGGCAATTTTATTTTTACCTTTTCTCAAGAATCATGCTCAATCTGCTTTTGTAAAACTGAAACTCGTATCCGTAAACACGCTCTTTGAAAAATGAATGCAACGTTTAAACTTAAGACGACACGACGTGATATTTGCCTTAAAGAGCTGTTCGCATAAACACTCGGAGAAATAAATACATGGGGAGTGGTAGAATTCATCTGAAGAAACTTTAAATTTCAGAGTGCAATGTTAAGACAAGTTGGTACTTGTAATTTTTTTGACTTCTGTTAAACATTTTACTGTGTAAAATGGCTCAGTTTTAAAAATTTCTTGCTGCTTATACGAGAATTCATTCCGTTACATTATCAACAAGCGTTTTAAGTCCAAACATATTCGTAACCATGAAAAATAACTTTGAATCTAATTACATCTTGAAATGCAAATTTTTATGCAACTTTAATTTATTCATATTTTGTTTGTCACCTTCGTTCTGTCCACGTTGGAAGGGAAGAAAGGTTTCGAACCACGAATATGTCTGCCGTTACCGTCCCAGCAGAATATAGCAGTGTTTCAGAGTAAGAAATCGTTGCTGTAACGGAGTTTTTGTGCGGAGACCGTTTCATGGAGTTTGTTATTTACGAAACTTGGTTTGGGGGACGTTTCACTTGATGAAAGTTGTTGACCTGTGGCCGTTGAAGCCGTCCTAAAGCAAACGGAACTTATCAGGAATTCAAGTCCATCGTATTTGCATTGATAGGTAATTACATTGCATTTACTATTTGTGTCTTCGTTGCTGTACAAGTGAACTGTTAATTATTTTTGAACCGAGCAACTCCAAGCGAATTCAACATCTTGACAAGTCATGTCAGCCAGTTAATGTATATTTTACCAGTGAGTATCCAGAACTCCAAAGAAAGATACTTCTGAGCTTCAACTCAAGTTGAGTACAAATATAAAGATATATAGCGCTGGGCAAATAAAGTAATAACACTTTTTTTTCTATCATCCTGTCCACAGGCGGCCTGACTACGAGGATAAAGCATCGGTGGCCCGTCTTAAGATAAGTAACTTTTACATTTTATCAATGTGTAATGTGTACATAACAGCCGCAGTCGATTCCATTTTTTAGTCCACAAATGTTTTCTCGTAAAAATCATATTCTTAATTAAGAGGTATCTTTGGAAATCCGCGGATTCTTCAGCTTTCGCAAGAGATTTAGCTTTCCAAAGAATGATTCCACTGCATGGTTTGAGTTATACAAGCACAGATGAGTTACAAACACGTTATATTTCCACAGTGCAATACTATTCAATACCGTTACAGATGCCGCTAACTTGTTCTCTGTAGGTGGGTTAATCGTATACAGTTATAATTTATATTTATATCAAGAGTTTTTCCCTTAAATTAGATGAGATTAATCCCTAACAAATTTTCATTTCATCTCCTAGGAAGATGGCATTTGGTTATTTTGTGGTTCAATTTTATCCTTCGTTTAAACTTTATTTTCTTTTGTGTTTTGGTTTGGTAATGTATGATAATGAGTTTGAAACAAAAGAAAATAAAGTTTAAACCAAGGATAAAATTGAACCACAACAGTTACAAGTACTGAACTGCACTGTCGTCTCACATGTTGATCTAGGATCCAAGGTAAGATCTGATTCCAACTGTTTTAACTGTAGATTGACAGTTTATGTGGCTGCTGTAAATTTCTTTGGGTCTAAAAGGACTAAAGTCAAATTAAAGGAATCAAAGCTTTTTTCTGTGCTGTTCATCAGTTCAATGTTTTGACTCACTTCAAGTGAAATATATTAATATAAATTCCGAAGCAGAGCTGATAACATGGTTAATTTTAGAACAATTTTCATCCAATAGTGTTGTGTTTTCAGCAGAGTGGATTTTACTCCAAGTCCCATACAAAATTCAAAATTCAAAATTCAAAAGTGCAAAATGTTAAATGTTCTCTCCATTGCAATTGTAAGTTCCTGGCGACCTGAATTCTATGGCAGCCACAACAGTATGCAACATATTGTAAACAAAGAAATTTGGGACACAGTATGCTTATAACACCCAACATGTTCCGTTTTTGGATTGACTCAGTTTCATTCATTGTGAACAGATTGCAATCAAACAGTTCATATCTTATGGCAAATACTCAAACAGTTCATATCTTATGGCAAACACTCAAACATGCGACGTATTTTCTCAGCTCTTTTTTCTATGTCCAAAAAGTGCTGAAATACTGCTTCCCGCATTTGAAGTGATAGTGCAGTTTGCAGCTTGCAGCGTGGCTTATGCTGAAAACGTATCAGCCATAGTTTCAAATGAATGCTTGAATTTCTCAGCGCTCTATAGTCATCCAGAAAAAGTGAAAGTGATTCTCAGGTAACAAACGGAACATGAAGGTTGTTTGTGCAACACAGTACATGGCTGATTGACAAGCCGTTCGTCGTCTTGAGGTGTATGTCAGGACTGTATATTTTGTTTAAAGTTCCATTTTCCAATCGAAATAGTTCATGATAAAGTGGTTTTCAATTGACAGATGAAGTAATTTTGCACTTGCCTTGTGTGTTACATCGGCGGCAACGAAGGTGATTGATTATCTAAAGCATTTCGCGCCAATTTTACACGAATCAGAAGTAAAACTAAAAGCAATCGTGATCTGCCAAACGGTTTGTACGCGTTTTTCTACGTTTTTCTACGTTTTTCTACGTTTTTCTGCGCTTAAGGTTGGCAACAATTCTGATTAGTTCATATATAGAACTGATTAGTTCATATATAGAACTGATTGTGTAGTAATCGGCCAGCGCAATTACCTTGGATTTGATTTCTGAACTGTTACAGTCATTTAAAAACCGCTCTAATTTGACACAGTTGAGTTCACTAAATGATGCAATTTAACCTTAAAGGTGGCTAAAAAATTTTCAGAGAACTCAACATGTGTCAGTTTTGCCACACGCTAACTTAAGAGTCAAGCACAAGGCAAATCTAGATTAAAGTATTTCGTAAAAGCAAACGGTTCACGATAAGTTAAAATGTATGTTGTATATTCACTGTAGAATCTAGAGGCATTCCATCAAATGTACAAGTAACAGAAAGTGGTTCAGTCCTTAACTGCTGTTTGTTTGCATTTTCAGGGGTGAAAGTAAGAAGCAGAAGCCAACGAACCGAAGAAATGTAACCAGACTGTACACTGTTGAACCCAATAAAGAGTGTTGAACCAGAAAAGAGTTTGTAGACGTTAAACCAGTGCACAAGCGTTGCGTTTCAAGTGGCGACGGCCTGTTCCAAAAAAATACTAGTCTCGATTCTCGAAGTCTCGATTTTGCATCAATACGCATGCGCAAGAAATTTAGCTTGAAAAATACCAAGTCTCGATTTGGCATCAGAACGCATGCGCAAGAAATTTGGGTCAGTGCGCATGCGCGAAAATTTTTGTTCGAAAAATACTAAGTCTCTATTTTGCCTTTCTGCACATGCGCGAATTTTTAATAATCCTGCACTGGTTTAATATTTGCACTCTCTACTTGCAGTCTCTCTTCTTTATTTGCATAACGAGTCTTCCTAGCAGACCCCTGTTCAAATTGTCCTAATTTTCCCGCCAAAAGACTTAGAAAAAAATTCCAGGGCGCCAAATACGCATGCGCCAATTTTTTTTTTAATTTTCTATGGTGACCCCTGTTCAAATGTTGGCAATTTTCCCGCCAAAAGACTTAGAAAAAATACGGCGTGCCAGATACGCATGCGCCGTTTTTTTTTTAAAAAATTCAAGGCTGATCATTAAAATACAACTCATTTTCTTCTCTTTCATTTCTTTATTTGCATTAAGTAGTTGTTTACAAGAGTGAATAAAGCAGCTAATTTACATGACTTGTGTTATTCTGATGTGTCCTATAATGTAAAGTGTCAAGCGTTGCTTTGTCTGCAAGCCAAGTGAAATCCTCAATTCACGCTGGAGTTTTTGTTGCCGCCAACACTCCAGCATGAATTAAGCTTTAACTTGGCTCGCAAACAAAGAAAAGCTTGCACTTTACATTTCTAAGTCTACAATGCGATGACAAGCTCCACTTCGTCTGCCCGCTAAGATAAATTCTCAATTTACACCAGAGTGTTTTTACCTTGAAGTTTTATTGTCTTCAAGCACTCCAGCATAGATTGACGTTTAACTTGGCTCGCAAAACAAAGTGAGGCTTGCACTTCACATTTCTAAGTCTACAACGTGATGAGAAGCTCTACTTCGTCTGCTCCCCAAATAAAAGTCTCAATTTACACCAGAGTGTTTTCATAGCCGACAAGTGATATTTCGACCACACTCCAACGTAAATCAAGATTTCATTTGGGTTACAAACCAAGTCAAGTTTCCATCGCGCCTTCAATTCTAAGATACGACGCCAAACTTTGCTTTGTCGGCCCGCCAAGAAAAATCCTCATTTTACTCTGGAGTGTTTCATTCACTTGAAGTGCATCTTACCTTCAAGTACCCCAGACTAAATTGGGGTTTACCAAGCTTGCACGCCACATGTTATGCGATAAAAAGCTTTACGTTGTCTCTCTGCCAAGTAAAATTCTCAATTTACACCGGAGTTTGTTGTGCCCAAATCCTCAATTTCAATACTTTTTCGAGAACACTCCAGCATAAATTGAGATTTAACTTGGCTCGTTGACAAAGCTAAGCTTACTTATTAATTAGATTACTTTTTAAGAGTACGAACCCTAGAGATTCTTCCACGCTGCGCGTATTTTCGCGATATTAAATGAGTAAAAACGTGCCTATTCAGCCAAAGGAAGCGCATAAAATTATTCAAGACCCAAATTCAGTGAGTTACATCTCCTTGTTTACAATGTTGTCTGGTAAAGTACACTTTCTTCACAGACGTTTCTTTGCACGGAATTCATGACACCATACAACATTTGTGAACACTGTGCACCAAACAAGGCGACATTATTTCTGAAACAAAAGATGCAGTCTCTAGAAATAGCTAATTTCAGAGCGCATTTTGACTGTATATTGAGTAGAAATGCTGGTAAAACCGTGGAAGAATCCCTTGGATGTCGCAAACACATATCAGAGCTTAAGGGAAATCACAAGTGGTAACCTCACGGAAATCATAAAGGGCACTAAAGCGAAACTAATGCGCGCATTTTAATGTAGTGAGTTTTTGTCAGTGTAAAACTTCTTAGAGAGTGTTGTTATGACTATTAAAATGCCTCTGCAGCAAAAAGAAAAACAACGGAATCTGAAATTATGCTGTTCGTTTATCGACAAGTGAACATGGTGTGAGGTCACCGTCGCGATTTCTTTCAAGCTCTGTACAATGAGTTAAAACTACAGTGATTAAGGTGCACCACGTAAAAATCGACGTTCACTCTAATAGGCTTTCTTGCTCGCAATCTGTCTTAGAAACATACCATTGATAAATTGAATTGCGCGGTGAAGCCCTGATAGACTGTTGGTAAGATTGTGACACAGCAAGTGCTTGATTGGAAAGCTACTGAACAATACTGTTTGTTTTAGTACACAGTGTGGCTCTACAGTTTTCATCTGTGGATTAAACCATGCAGTGTGACCTTTGTATGGAAAGCTACTGAACAGTACTGTACTGTGATACTGTTTGTTTTGCTATACAGTTCTAATTTTTTATCTGTGGATCAAACCATGCAGTGTGACCATTCATTGGAAAGACACTGAACGGTACTGTATTGTGGTACTATTGGTTATACTGAACAGTGTGGTCCTAACGTTTTCATCTGTGAATTAAACCATGCAGTGTGACCTTTGTATGGAAAGCTACTGAACAGTACTGTACTGTGGCAATGTTTGTCTTACTATACAGTGTGGTTCTAATTTTTTCATCTGTGGATCAAACCATGCAGTGTGACCACTCATTGGAAAGCTACTGAAGGGTACTGTACTGTGGCAATGTTTGTTTTACTATACGGTGTGGTTCTAACTTTTTCATCTGTGGATCAAGGCAAGCCGTTTGAAGTCTTCTTTGAAAAACTCCGGAACAGCACTGTTCTGTGGTACTGTTTGTATTATTGAACAGAGTGGTTCTAACGTCTTCATCAGTGGATCAATCTATGGAGTGTGACAAATTATTTTTGGGAGAGAAACTAGAGAATGCTTTAGTGAGTTTAGCGTTTCTTTTATGCGTACTGCACAGTTAAGCAAGTTTATCGCGCGCTTTTCGTCCACTTCGCGTGGCGCACCTTAACACTCACGTGGCCCACCTTAAAGTAACGAAAGCCTCAAGGAGTTCTATCTGAATTATCCCTACAGATCCTCTTACTTAAGGGCAATCCTGGTGCAATCATTTAGTGCGCACTAGCAAACAAGTTTAAGCCGAGAAATTTCTGGCTGATGGAGGAGTTTTGCATCTAATTTCAGGCGTTCTTAGCGCATCATAGAAAAAAAAAATGCGAGGTAAGCATTTTAGGCTGCAAAAATATGTCTTGATTTAGTCGCTATGGGTCTTTACGCACAAAAACGTTCAGTTGGATTTCTTTGGGCTGAAGTTCGTCCTGGAATTCAGTTGTCCCCCTTGAGGCTTTGAGATTTAAAATATATTTACTAGTAGTTTTTACAAGTTCGTTGGTGAGGAACTCCAAGCAAACACGACAGAGCAAGGCGAGATGACGCTGCTTAATTCTGGGTTTTACTAAACAAGTAAGGGAGTAACGAGTAACAGATCAATGAGAAAACGAGTAACGGGAAAAAATCGAGGGTTTAATTTTTTGGATATCACTTAAAACATACAGAGAACAAATAACCAGTCAATATTTTAAACTGATATTTATATATTCTCGTTTTCAATCTTCCTAATATTCGCGCTATTATTATCACGTTGCCGAGGTTCTCTATTAATTACGTCATCTTTCCGCACAGCACTGCTTGAAAATGGCGGGATTAAATATATGGTGAGATTTGCTTTTGGAGTCGTTTTCACTCCTTCTTGCATTTTTGTAGCTTAAAAATAGAATCTATCCCCTTATTGGCATTTTTTTCATTACAGTATAAATTCTAACTGAGAGGATCGCTATTAATCTCTCAGAAAAAAACGTTTCTTGAATTGCTTCTCACTAACATCGCACATGTTGTAATACTCTGCGACAGTACGCTTAATTTCTGTTCAGCTGATTTGTTCTATACTGTGGTAATTAAAAGATTACAAAAGAAAGGTTATTGTAATGTGCTCTTATGTTTCTATTGCCCAGTTCTATTCCAGGCATTTCGGTGTTCTGGGCAGTACCAACGAGTTCATTCGCTCGGCACCAATATATATCTTCCGCATGCTTAAAAAATGACGTCAACTTTTTAGACCTTGAATGTATGTTTTTAGTGATATCCAGAAAATCAACCTCTCGATATTTTTGCCCGTTAATCGTTTTCTCGTTACTCCGTTACACATTTTAGTAACACCCCTAAAGTTCCAGTGATCGAACAAGGCACGTGCGATACAAGCAAGTCAATCCGGGAAAGCCATTTTAACAAAAATAATAATAATAATAATAATAATAATAATAATAATAATGAATTAAAGTAAATATGAGCGCGACAGGTTGTAAATTTTTCACTCTTGGAATCACTCTTATCTTGATTGAAATACTATTATTTAACAATTATTCGCCGAAGGCGAAGTGATTATCGGGGAATATTCACCGAGACGAAGTCGAGGTGAATATTCATCGATAATCACTGAGCCTGAGGCGAATAATTGTTTTAGTATAAATACATAGGTGATTATTTCAAAATAAGAAAAAAAAGTATTGTACAACACGAAAAAATTATATTCCATCAAATGCGCGCGAACGACTGGCAGCCATTTTGTTCGTCGAGGTGATTATCGGCTGATAATCCGAGATAGCGAACCAATCAGAGCGCGCGGTTTTGTATAATCACCTGAGTATTTACACTAATATTGTTTATTTTTTTGCTCAATGTTTTGCACTGAATGTTCGGTGACGATTGTCAAAATGTTAACAGGATACTATGTGTCATAATTAGTGCCTCATACGTTGCAACTGAGTTCGTATGCGAAATCGAACGCGCTTAATTTGAAATTAAACATCTTAAACTCCTATACTGTGTTTTACTTTAGAGTGAAAGCAATAATTGAAGAAATGTTTCGCGTCATATATCTTTTTTTCGCGGTTAATTTCTCTCGCTTCCCTTGGCAGTTTCTGAAAACAACTCAGTCTTCTCAGGTTTGGACATTTTGCAGAGTTTGAATAACAAATTATTTTATTTTTGTTTTTGTTGTTGTTTTTTTTACAAGAGTTGTGTTGGAGTTGTGTGACCAATTGTTTATGCACACGGCAGTCTTGGGATTGAAGTAAACACTGCAGTAAATAGTCTCTGTGACTCATTCTCGCGATGGAAGGGAAAGCAGGGTTTCTTTGTTTTGTGCGTGTGGAATTTTGCAGTTTCGTGTGTGCTGTACATAACGCATTGGTCGCGCCATAGATATCTCTAACCTTAACTGGCGTCATGGTTTGCTTACCTTCCTCTTAAGTTTTACAAAAATGCTCAAGTTCAACAAAGATTTCTACCTTTGAAGCCACTAACTAAATCCTTGTCTGTGACCAGAAGGGGATGCAAAGACTCCTGTCTGTTATAGAGAGCGCAATGTCTTGGGATGGACTTTCACGTGGAACCTGAAATGAATATAATAAAACAAATTAAGTCCACAATGTTTTGTATTAAGTTTCTTAATATTTCTTATTGTTTTAATTGTCAGTAACAAAGGAGTATAATTAATAGGCCATCATTGTTTAAGTGACGTTACTAATTAGCATACTTAACAGAGTTCAACAAAGAGAGACAGGTTCCCTTGGGAATTAATTTTTTCGGGTAGAGTTCCACCTCTACATTTTTCGTGCTCCAAAGTTTTGAGGAGTGCACATATGAATTCAAACTATCACAGAAAATAGGGTTGCCAGCTAGAAATAAGTTAGGAAAAAGTTTTAAAAGGGTTTCCAGTAAAGTTTGTATCTTTGAAAACACGCCATTTTTAGCGATTGTCAGTGTAAAAGTTCTTAGAGAGTGTTGCTATGACTATTACTGCCACTCACGCAAAAAGGAAAGCAACAGAATCTGAAATTATGCTGTCCGTTTATCAACAACCAGTGATGTTTGTGTCTTTGAAAAAAATTTAAAAGAGTGTTGATTTTTAGCTATTAAAACCGTCAACCCATTAAATTCTTTAACCCTTTGAGATGTGATGTCCCTATAGTTGTAAAACAAGCCCCAATAGCCCACAGCAACGTACTTTGATAAACCAGAGGAGAACGCGCTCTCAGCTAAAACATTAATTGCGTATGCGGCTTCATAGATGTGACTCACCACCTAAAGGATAAAATGTTTGCATTCAGATTTAATGATTTCGTTCTCCTCTGCCTCCTCTAAGTGCTCCCGGCTCTGGGGCTTCTTTCGAATTTGTTATGAACACTACATATCAAAGGGTCTCACTATCTCTGGGCAACTCAAGCAACACTTACAACTAGAAAGAAACTAACAAACTAATTCTGTTTCTCTTTTAGTCTCGAGTAATCCAGTTGCAAACGAGGGCCTTTTGCAAATGCATCTAGAAAATGATGCTATCTATAAGAAGAAACATGTTTTCCTTCTTACCATTTAAATGTGCTCCAACCCCTCCATCAATTGAAGTTTGTCTTTCGTCGTGTCCACTGTAAGGCACATCATTTACCTGATGACATAAAAGAAAAACGGAAAATTAATATGATGCAGGTGTATGTACAAGCATTAGTCAAATAACAAATGCTCTTGAAGATAAGCGAGAGAGCAATAGTACTACTACTACTACTACTACTAATAATAATAATAATAATAATGAACTTTATTTAAGTCTCAAGTCTTGTAGCCCAGGCACATTGCCTCACTAATTGGGAGACTGTACATATCCAAAACAATAAATTTACATCAAAACTCTGAATTTAAAACTCTAAATTCTAGTTCTAAAAACAATTAACTCTTACAAAGGACACAGTCGTTAAACGATTCATCTATTAACAAGGCTAAGTCTGTCTCCCTGATGCCATTTTTAAAGTTGCTGATTGTAGGTGCTGATCTTAATTCCTGATTAATTTTGGACCAAAGAAGTGGCCCGAAATGCCTGAGAGAGTGTTTGCCTGTTTTGCAGTGTTGAAGATTTCTTTTCTAAAGTTTAAAATATTTTGGGCAAGATTTCCGCACCGGTCCCTACTTCATTATGCATGCACCAGATGAATTGTTCACATGTAAACATTTTTTGTTATTGCTGAATGATACAATATCGCTGCAGCATGCATAATAAAGTAGGGACCTGTGCGGAAATCATTCCATATTTTGTTCTACGTATTAACTATCGTTATTCCTTGTCAATTTTACTCCTTTTTAAAACTTTTCTGAAATATTTTGCATGTCTTAGTGAATGGCTAAGCAAAACTTTGTATTGTCTGGGTTTTTTTGCATTGTACTAATTATTGTCTACCTAATTTCTATTCCTTTGTGAATTCACAAGCATCTTTTTATTTCAGTTGAGAGGAAGAAGTAAGAAACAACAAACTGAGAAATTGAAATTAATAAACTTCAACACTCACCTCTTACAGGAATGTATCCTTTATCGAGTAAACTCGAGTTCTAAACTGGTCTGCACTGGTACTGTGGAAAGAAAAATATTCATTAGCAAGTGAAAATGTACAACAGTGAAAAAGTCAGAGCCTTTATCCCGACAAAAGGTGAAGGTTTGTGAACGAAAACCCTCAGGATAGATAAATGACTTGGTCATAACTGGCATAAGAGTAAAAAACAATTGCAAATTACTGTGTACTAGACTTGACCTTTTTTTGCAAAAATGTATTTCTAACTCCTTTCGATAAAGACGCCATGAAGTTCAGTTCACCACGGGTTTGAAAGCTATGGAAGCGTAGTTCCACGTTGTTTTCTTAAGTTTTTAAATATTTTACAAAAGCGAGCTTTGAAAACTGTCTTGCACTCAAGGCATACGTTGAAAGAAAGAATGTTTAATGCAAAATTTCTGCTTACCATGGGAGGAAACCAAGACGAATAGTCTGCCATGTCCGTTCTTCATTCGCGCGCACCGCTTCACTTTTTCGCGTAACAGCAACAAAATTTAAGAATTATGGGCAGCATATTCTTATCTTGAAAATTTTCTTTCAAAGCATGGCCAATTTACAGGTTTGAAGGAGAAAAATTGAAGATAGAGAAGCCGTTTCCTGTCGTCGACCTCGTGCTTTGGCGGATTTCGGTGACAGGGAAAACAGAATGCATAATCAATTAGCATTTGCATTACAAATCTGCCGCCAAACAAGAGAAGGGATAAAATGAATGAATCAAAGAAATCGGCAAACAACTCCAACATAGGGAGGGGAGGGGTAAGGAAAAGAAATTTAAGTTGATGAAAATAGTAAGAAAATAAAGCTGTTCTCATAAGCGGCAACTCAAAGATTGTCAAAAGACTATAATTACCTATCTACAGGGAACTCTGCAATTCTACAACACCGACCTTTCTTTATTTTGGTAAATATATTTAACAAATAAATAAACCTAAGCCGTGTATTACACTGTGATAAAACACGACGGACATTTCTCGAGTATTCTCAAATGTCCCGCTTCCTTTGCTATCGTAGATTGCAAGGGAAATGATAAAAATATAAGGTGTTTATTAAAACTGAAAGTTTGAAACCCTTCCTCCTACAATTATAAGGAAGATAAGACGAAGATCACTGAGACTATCTTCCTATAAAAAATATAGCGAATCTAATACATGCCAAAGCCTAATAGATTTCCACCATAAAATCTTTGGGCCGGTTAACCTAAACCTAAAGCGAGCTCAACCTCCTGGATTTCTTCTTCAATAGCTGTACATTTATTCAACTGTCATTCAGTTTGGATCTCAAAATGTTTAGAGTTAGTAGACACCTTTCTAATATGACAAATTGGTCCGCCATTTTGGTAAGTGTTTGGTACAGGTTGTGGTTTGAGAGGTTCACCAATTAAAAGAGTGGTCTGTGTTATAGATATAGTCGCCAAGCTTTACCTCAGCTGTACTCTAGCCGTACTCATCCTTAGTCGTACTTCAGTGTTCTTAATCATCCCTAGCCCATGCTTACTTTAGTGTCCTTACTCTGTGAGTGCAGCCTGCACCAAGTACTTACCACCATTTTGGTTGAACAGCAATCAAAACGGAATATGATCGCAGGCGTCAAAACTACCGAACTCTAGCAGCGACAACTTTCCTATAAAA
This sequence comes from Ricordea florida, assembly GCA_949710005.1. Taxonomy (NCBI): domain Eukaryota; kingdom Metazoa; phylum Cnidaria; class Anthozoa; order Corallimorpharia; family Ricordeidae; genus Ricordea; species Ricordea florida. Next base: position 3,934,838 of record OX453281.1, on the reverse strand, counting down.
CAATGTTTCGCTTACTATACAAATTGAACTCAATATTGAAAATGGTCGGAGACATCAGTTGCTAAGCCTGTATTACCTTAATTTGGAATCGTTCACTTTCTTTATGCGGAGAGATTAACCCCTTTCCTCCCAAGATTGAGTAGTAATTCTCCTTAGTCCATGCCACGCATTTCCTTACAATGTCGTTCTGAGATTATGACCTTAGATCAATTCGACACCCTTGAGTTGATAACTTTATTTCTGAATTCTTATCTACAGTATCTACAGTTGCCTTGACGATTTATTGATAAGGTAACAACAAGTTCAATACTGTTCACCACCGGGAGTAAAAGCTGGGGTTGATTCGGTTTTGAAAACGTTCAGATTCGTCAATCTGCAAAGATTTCATGAGGAGCTTAGGCTACAAAAAAAATTCTGACCAGGAGGTCTTCTAATCTCGTACATTACTTGTCATCGCCTGCCGGAAACAATCAATGAAGCCTTTTATTTTCTCTCAGTATCTTGTTTCATTACCGAGGTTGTCGCGACTGTCGGGTGTGAATATTTCGCCTAAAAGTTTCTGTCGTTTTACTGTATAACGCTGGTTGCATTTGCGAAGCTATGAGCAAAATGGCTACAATACTTATTACTCCTGGCAAGGGAATATGCCGGCAAAACGAATCCGTTTTAACCTATAAGTTCGACCACTACACTGCTAAACGAGAGTGGCAAATTATTTGTGTAGGAAATCCTTACTTGGTTATGGACTTTGGTAAGTTAAGCTTTGTTTAGCCGAGCAATTGCTGATAAGTCGTGATTTTTAATAATTCAGTTTTTTGTTGATGAAAAATACCGAGAAAATATATCGAGCGCAAATTATTTTTTTCGCACGTGTTCTCTGATGGTGTATTTCACATAATTTTTGATAATGTATTACAAAAAGATTCTGTCCAGATTTCTCGATATTTTATCAATTTTGCTATATCACACGCCGCCCAACAAACGATCGCTAGCCTCTAGCATTTGGCGCTTTCCTATTTTGCTTTTGCATTTTGATCACCTTCTCATGAAAGTGCTTTTTTCATTTCTGGCGGGAAATATGTACCGCGCGTGTTTGTTTGGCGCCCAGATCAGTGACATCAGTAATCACGAAAAAAGGAAGTAGCATATTTGATGTTTAAAATTATTATTCTGGATTATTCTATTCTAGTTCAACACTCGAGAGAGTAAGCTCTTTTCTCAAAAAATTTCGCAGACAATTAATCTCGCTGGGTCATGCTGGGTCGATCCCCTTTTGCTATCTGCGCTGCACAGTATTAAGGTTACTGTAGACCTTCAAAGGCTGAATTTTGCGAATTTTTTTTCTGTGCTCCTGACATAGCTAAAACATCGATTTAAAGTTTGGTGAAAAAAGTTGTTTGAAATCATTCAATGATCGCGAGATTTCGGGGAAAAACTATTTTGGAGAAGAGTTAATAAATAACTAAAGGCGTTCTAATCCCATTAAACACATCTAGCGCCTACTGATTTTTCGCGGCAAATCTTATCCGGGACTAAAATTAAAACATTTGAATATTTTGTTTACATTGAAAGTTGTGCTCTGTCGCGTCGTTTTGGCCGTTGGTATCAGTGAATATTTTAATGTAGAATCCGTGAAAACTTACATTATGAATCGAAAAGAGAAAAGAAGCCTTGGACAAAACCTCGTACGAAACCTGGAGAAAAAGGAGAAAGGCGATTTGTTTGATGAAAGCAGGAGGAAGGAACTCGCCGCCAGTGACAAAGGTTCCTGGTTTGACCAGCCTTCAAGCGATGTTTCAGGAGTCTCACATCCTTCAACTTCCAGAGAGGTTGGTGCCGGTAGCTTAAAGCTGATGGCTTCGAAAGCTGCTACCACTGGTTTAGCAGAATCTGACTCGACCAGTGGCGAGGAATCGAACGCAAGCACACAATCGGAGGAATTGGAGTGTGACCACGTTTTGTTTTGGATCGCGCTCGGTTGACTGAATGTTTGGTTCTTTGGAGGTCGCCACAACTTTTCCTCCCTTTCGCTGATTAGTGCCTTTTCTCTTTAATGTTTCTCCAGAGGCTTTTCTCGTTGATTTAACTTTACCCATGTTTTCGCCGCAATCACTCGACGGTGCTCGACTGCGACTGCAAAACTTCCCGCAAATTTAATGAGCTATTTTTGTTGCGGGCGCTCGGGGGATGCGAAGCTCGTACGAAGGGCTAACGCTCCGAAGAAGGGCTAACGCTCGAAACGTCAGCACCTCCTTTTTACCTTACGGTGGTATAACTTACTTAATCAACTCGTTTGATTTACCCATTTTCTGATGCGAAGCTCGTGTTTCATTGGTCGGCGGCAAAACCCAGTTGACAGCCGCTTTGATGAAGTGTGATAAGCCTTTAGAACTTTAGGAGTCTAAAACTCGGACTTTATTTTTGCGTGGATTTCCTTGCTTCAAGCGAATTAATAGGGTATATAGATTTGACGGATTCTCATGAAATTTGGCCAAAATGTTCCTTGGTTATCAATGCAAAAAAGGGTGTGAGGCTTTTTTGATATTTCAAATACTTCTCCTTTTACGCGCTCTCATGTGACGAAGACCGGCAAATATTCAATTCGCCAACTTCAAAATAGATTTTTTCGGCAACCAGTGGGAATATCGAAAAAGCCTCACACCCTTTTGTAGCCTATCACCTACTGATTGACATTGTGCAGTTTGTTTGGTCGTACTTGCGAGCAGGAAGGCAGGTAATTCAGTTTAACAAATAGTGTCAGTTTTGCGTTTGAAGGCTAGCGCGCGCTTATCATTAAATCAAATCTTAAAAAAAATTATTTCTTCTGATTGAACAGTTTATTAGCTTTACGATGATATATACTTTTCTATGGTTAGAGTATCAGCGGCGCGCATACGAATGATTCTTCGGAAGACACCCCTGAAGGTCTACAGTAACCTTAACCTGTAGTATTCTGGGTAGTGTATACCTGAAATCTACAGTTAACTTGCAAAATGCTCTAATCATTCCTGTAGTATCCTGGGTAGTGTATACCTGAAATCTACAGTTAACTTGCAAAAATGCTTCCTGTAGTGTCCTGGGTAGTGTATACCTGAAATCTACAGTTAACTTGCAAAATGCTCTAATCATTCCTGTAGTATCCTGGGTAGTGTATACCTGAAATCTACAGTTAACTTGCAAAATGCTCTAATCATTCCTGTAGTATCCTGGGTAGTGTATACCTGAAATCTACAGTTAACTTGCAAAAATGCTCTAATCATTCCTGCAGTATCCTGGGTAGTGTATACCTGAAACTACAGTTAACTTGCAAAAATGCTTCCTGTAGTATCCTGGGTAGTGTATACCTGAAATCTACAGTTAACTTGCAAAAATGCTTTAATCATTCCTGTAGTATCCTGGGTAGTGTATACCTGAAGTCTACAGTTAACTTGCAAAGATGCTCTAATCATTCCTGTAGTATCCTGGGTAGTGTATACCTGAAATCTACAGTTAACTTGCAAAAATGCTCTAATCATTCCTGTAGTATCCTGGGTAGTGTATACCTGAAATCTACAGTTAACTTGCAAAAATGCTCTAATCATTCCTGTAGTATCCTGGGTAGTGTATACCTGAAATCTACAGTTAACTTGCAAAAATGCTTCCTGTAGTATCCTGGGTAGTGTATACCTGAAATCTACAGTTAACTTGCAAAAATGCTCTAATCATTCCTGTAGTATCCTGGGTAGTGTATACCTGAAATCTACAGTTAACTTGCAAAAACACTCTAATCAATGCTGTAGTATCCCGGCTAATGTATACCTAAAAAACACATAACATTGACTTATTTGACTTATGGAAATGATAATCTTATTCAACTCTTACCCTTTTTGAACATTCATAGTCAATTAACAGCTTTCTCTCAATCCATCTTATTTTTTAAGCACGCGCTCGAACTTTTACAAAGCTGAGAGTAGAAGAGCCGTATATTAGAACATTTATTGCAGTATTTTGTGTTAGTGATCTAGGAGCCTATGAATTTGGCGATTTTGCGATAATGACATATCGCCAGGACTATTTCATTTGCTTGATATAAAAGCAGTACAAAAAAATCTTAAATCATATCGGTACTTGTCCGATAATTGTTGTTTCTGTCGGCTTTATAAGGATTTGTTGCCTTTACATACTGATAAAGGACCATACAATAGTTAGCGCGTTTGTTAAATTTGGTAATGTTAAATTAGAGTCTAAGGAGCTACGTTTACTAATTTTACGAAAAACATTTTCAAGGCCTTTTAGCCCGGAAGCGGCTTAAATAGTCTCAAAGTTGCAGTGCAGTCACAAAACTGAATTATTGAGTTTACCTCCATTTCATACTATCTTCCTTCCCGAGACTGAAAAAGGCGCTATGTAAAATTTTTACGCCGCTTTACAGGAGCCATGATGGGCTCCTGCGCTTCATTATTACCGAAATAGTAAGTGCCTCGAAAGAGCGGTTAGCGGAGCAGAAAAACCTTGCTTTAATCGGATGTTGCGGTTACCTTCATTTCAAGTTATGGTAGCTTGAGTTACTCTTTTGTGGGCAATTTACGGAAGTCCTGGGGTATTCAGCCGACACCTCAAGAGCCTAGAGCTGTCAGACCTTGGTTTTGAATTACTTATGCAAATTAGCTGGTTGCACATTCAATGTGCAGCCAGCTAATTTGCATACAAATTTTTCGCGCTTCAAAGCTCGTCATGCAGTTTAAAATACAAACTTAGGTTAGATTAAACATTCCATATAGAGTTTTATCACCATCTCAAACACTTCGAAGTCCGTCAAAAATTCTTCGCTGTTTCTTGTCGTGATTTTAGCTATCTGTTCCGCGTTAAAAACGCGATTAAACACTGATCAGCTGAAAATCATACCGTTATATTTTTCAAAAGTGTTTTAACTGTTACTTTCCCTATTCCTCAGCCTATCTAGGTTGGATATGTTTAGTTCTTGATATTGATGTGGAATGACGTCAGTAATTTTCTGGTAGTCAGGTTCAACAACTGACGTAACGCTGTAGTAAAGGCTTGCATTGTTCATTGAGTATTGCTGAGGTGTGGACGGGAAAGTCAATGCAGGAGCATAAACTGGGTTACCCGTGACGTTAGGTGCCGGGTCATGGCTCGCGGGGTTACTGCGATCATGACGCCGAAGGGCTCCTTCATTGAAATCACTATCAAAGATGCGATTATCATAAGAAGAAACGGTACGTTTACTCGGCCCAAATGTTTGAGTGGCGTTTTGAGCTGCGGCAGAAGGTGCGGGATTCAGCCTGCACCTGAGGAAAAAAAAAACTGAATTTTACTCACTAGGGAAACCATACTGTATAGTAAAACAAACAGTACCACAGTACAGTACTGTTCAGTAGCTTTACAAAGAATCGTCACACTGCATGGTTTGATCCACAGATGAAAAAGATAGAACCACACTGTATAGTAAAACAAACAGTACCACAGTACAGTACTGTTCAGTAGCTTTACAAAGAATGGTCACACTGCATGGTTTGATCCACAGATGAAAAAGTTAGAGCCACACTGTATAGTAAAACAAACAGTACCACAGTACAGTACTGTTCAGTAGCGTTCCAAATGAAATTCACACCGGAAGCTGTTCTCCTCAAATGACAACTTGTACTTCGCATGCTGACGGGACATTATTGTAAAAAAAATAACGCGAAGTCCTACCTCCAAAACCAAACTCCTATGATTATAAAGAAAACCAATCCGATGACGCCACCAACTGCAGCACCAGCAATTTTTCCTGACTTCCCAGTACTGCGTGCGGTATTACTAATGGAATCCGCACTAGGACTTTTCGTGAGAGGGTTTGTTCTTAAGGTAACAAATTCACTACTGCGTCCTGAAGATGTAGCCACAGGGGCGATGGAGGTAGCGATACGATGGCCTGGGCTAGAAGAAGAAAGCGGTTTAAGGTTGGGCGTGTTCACCGTGTTCTTAAGAGCGCGCGTAGAGGACAACAGAATGGGGACAGATGTCTCCAACCTCAGCGGAGTCGTTGAAACTTTGGTAGACGAACACGTAGTAAATGTTCCTACAAACAATAAAGATGAATACCATTAAACTTGTAGGGGAATAATCTGTAATTAAGCACAATCTCGGTCATGCACAAGTCGATGGGAAACAGATGCCATTATATTAATGCCACTGTCTCTTCTTCTACCCACATTCGTAAGTAGATATTCATTAGTAAATAGAAGCCATGGGATGTTAGGAGTAATCCTGAGACTCGCTAGAATTCCATCCAGTGTAGAGAGGTGCTTCATACAGAAAACGGCATAAGCTCCGCTACCTCTCGTGCGTGTTTGGAGGCTCAAGGATCTGATGCAATAACAAATACATGCAGAGATTTTCCGGGTTACGCGAGGAAAACGTGCAGTACCCTTAGAGCGTGTTCTCGACTCACGTCTTCTTCGGAAAAAGCTACCAATGAAAGCATTTTATTAAGTCCTTAAATGATGTTGACTTGAGCGGCGTACTAGTTTCTTACTTGGAGTCACTGAAGAATTCTTCCTGAATGCCCGGATGTCTCCCGGTTTGGTAAGGCCTCGTACAATAACCTCTTGATGTTTGGACGTCATGTTGACACGAACAATGGCCTTTTGAGACCAATCCGTGAAATACAGGTAGTTATCAAGCATGGTCAGACCAAAAGGATGACTAATGACTTTGTTGTTTTGAAGGAACATGACCCTTGTGTTTCCATGGTCCAACTTTATATACTCCACAGCAGCTTTGCCACCGTCAATCCAATACAAACGGTTGGTCAACTTGTCCAATGCCAGGGAATTTGGAAACAACATTCTGTACTTGACCAACACTTTCCTGTTTGTGCCGTCCATGTTTGCTTGTTCTATAACTGGAACACTTCCTCTATCGGTCCAGTACATTACACTATTCAAACGAGCAATAGAACATTGCTGATTAGTTTATACCAACTCAGCAGTCTTGGTAGGTTAAGTAATCTGATTGTCTCACTATCTCGCGGTATTCAACCCTATCTACCTCTTTAGAGGTGAATAGAGCCTGGGCTACTAGGAAAGCCGTGTGCAAGTGAGTTTTAGTAGAGGAAAAAACGGCCAGCGTCAATTCTTGACTAACAGCTGTTTCCAAGAGATATCACTGAGGTTGCTTCATTGGTATTTGTAAAAACAGTTATTCTCTTGAATCTCGAAAAGTAGGGGTTTTTGGAATATTTACTTCGCTGCCTCGTGAATCGGTAAATACAATGCCATTATTCACCTCCGTTTCATGGAACAATTGTTAATTAGAAATTATATTATCATACCATTATTAACAAGAATTACTGTTATCATCATTAACCAACTATTTCTTTGAAAACGAACCACTTCAAAAAATAGGTAAATTATTTGAATTTGTTTATCGTGTCTCATAAACATCACCAGTCAATGATTGCAGGTTACCTTGTCTCTTTGAGTGCTACAGATTATATTCAAAAAGACTTGTGCGGTCATAGGTTTCGGAGTAATGTTCACAGCCCGTTAAATCCCTTACCTTTTGTCAGTGTCAAGAAGAATATCCCATGGTTTTGTGCCAAAAGCAAGGACCGTTCTGTTTGCACCATTCAGCTTTGCAACTTCTAGGTTCCTGTTGCCAAAGTCTGTCCAATAGATGTTCCGTCCAACAAGATCAACGGCTAAACCAGCTGGAGACAATAAACCACTGCCAATAACAACCTCCTGAAAAGAACCGTTCAAAAACGCTCGAAATATTCTGGGTAATTGGAGATCTGCCCAATAAATGCGTTCCTCCTCTGGATCAAAATCCATGGCTACTGGTCGATGGTCATTTGCTGAGATCGGGAGCGGCTCAACCAGAGGGAACGGAACGTCAAGGGAAAGCTGGAACAGCGTCTCGTTCACGGAATCACGATCCACAAACAGTGCAAATTTTGTAAAGCCTGCAAAGAAATCGGTGCCATTCACCATCGCCCACATTATGTTCTTTCCCATCGGCTTGAACTTAAGGGTGAAACAAGATCTTTTCACATATTGTACATGCATGGTCTTTGGTGACTGTGGCAGCCTTCTGCCGGCTTAGTTTTACCAGGGCGTTTATTAGGCATCAGAGATGGGCGAACGAATTCCTCGGCTAAATTGTGATGGATTGTGCACAGCGATTTTGTTGCACTTATTTTGTTTACCTGCTTCTTCAGTTTCAATGAAAACCGTGTTTACTGGGACGCGGCATCTCCAAGGGAGCGGTGATTTGGTAATTACAACCAGCCATAAGAGGAGTTTGCAATTGACGAAACTGTCCATCGACATGCATCGACAAAAGAGGTTGACTACGACCATATTCTTTAATTGAATGAATAAATCACTTTATCATATAAAATTTAGTAGTATGTAGACTCGATCAAAACCGACAAAAAGTATATCACAAGGGGCGGATAAGAATGATATCACCACTTATCGTCTTTGACAATTTGATACTGTTACGCGTCCGACTAAAATTATACAACGAAAAAAAAAATCATATGTTTTCTGGAGCTACTCGTGCGCTCACTATTGAAATACTGAATGAAAAACTTTGGTCCGCGCGGTAATGTGCATTGTTATATATCAAGACTTTCACTCAACAAAACGAGCACGGTGATTGGTGGATTCTTGGTCACGTGATCAAATTCAAATGTACCTGACCGGGATACAATTGCACAGTTTTTGCCTGCACGCCGGTTGTGCCTTCTTTGTTTGTTTATTTTTGTTTAAGGGAAAGTCTAAATATATAACAAAGCACTTAATGAATGGTCCCTCGGGAAACTAGTCATGGTCAGTTTTGTTTTCCCTCGAGCCCTGACATCAGGACTCTCGGGAAAACTAATTGTTTCCCTCGTTACCATACATTAAGTGTATAATATCCTCTATGTATGGTGTCGCTTAGAAGTAGAATTAAGGTTGTGAGAGTGAAATAATCAAAAGTTAGAAGTTAGGTTTTACACTACGACATTTCATGTGGTTTACTTTACCTTTCTCGCATGTCTTGCCATCGCTTCCCAAAAGGAAACCATTCGGACATGCGCAGGAATAACCCCCTGGTACAATGATGCACAAATTACCACAGTCACAGTTGTTGTAACTGCAAACTTGACTCCCTGAGGGCAATACAAAATAACAACACAGTAAAACATACAGAGAGAGCGTCTTGAAAGAGTGCTGAAACATGACATATAGTCGCAATCTTGAAAATGTGGTCAAGCATCCTCAGCGAATTGAGCGTTTTCATGTGTTTGCTCCGCAGATTAAAAAAGGCCGCGTTGCAAACGCTCCGCGTTGCAAACGCTCCGCGTTTCAATCGCTCCAATAGCGGTCCGGTTAACGTTATTGTAGTACAGAGAAGGAGACGTTCATATGGGGAGAGTGTTCGCTGTGATAACAGAAATACTTTAAATTTGTCAGACACAAAAATCTAACAGTGCATTCTTTTGGTGTGACTCGGACGAGGATTTGTAATCCAAGATAATTTGGATGTGCTTTGATCCAAGGGATCTAAGATAATAATAATAATAATAATAATAATAATAATAATAATAATAATAATAATAATAATAGTAGATTATCTTTATTTACGTATCAAGTGACTAGCATTAACTGCTAATTCAGAACACAATAAAATGAATAAAAAATTAAAAAAAAAATCAGAAATATTAAACTGTGGAATATGTACATAAGATCATGTAAAGTTATTGAATGTGTAAACCTCATAAAAATTAAGACTTGCATACAAAGCAATTGGTGCTACAAATGCTGATCCGAATCATACCAAACGATAACGCACCCTGACATAACAAGGGGGTCGAGTCCCTAGCGGACTGCGAGCAGTCTGTCTAGAATCCCTGAAAATCGAGAAGTGCTAATCCAGTGCTAAATTTTCTTGCAAAGCTAAAATAGCTCTGTTGACGTGGGATCTAGCAGCCAGTGAGAGAAACTTCAAGGATCTGGGCAGAAAAGTCTGTTTCAGTAGCAACAGGATATATATTGTCTGGTATTTTTGTTGAACGATGTGATGTGTGAATGACATTTTAATTTGTTCTGTTGTCATCATAGAAGCATCTTGGTTCGGTCAATTAGTGTTTTTAACCTGTCAAAACTTGTCGAGTCACGCACCTAACACTTCTCTGACACAATGAAAGTCGCCGTCATGCAACACGCATTACTAACTTCGATTCCTTGTTGATTCTTGAAGAAAACGTTTTAGTTAAGTAAAACGTATTCCTATGAATTCACAGATTAAAAGTATGGCTCATTTTTTGAAAACAAGGCATACCGCTTGAACGTGTTATTCCACACAAACACAAAAACAATTGCCAGGTTATCAAGCTTCCATGCGATATATTTACACGGAAGTAGAAGCAACGTTGGAAACCGATTCTCAACCGGCGATATTAATATTCTGACTCCAGTGCATTCATGATTTTAACTTGTCGCAATCAAATGCTTCTAGAAAAGTAGTAACCACACAAAAAAGAAGATCTTGATTAAGATATATATATGGGTTATTGACCAAGCGTGAGGTCAAGATGGCTGGATATTGTTTATGGACCGAGACGAAGTCGAGGTCCATAAACACGCAAAAAAAGAACGAGGCCAATATCCAGCCATCTTGACCGAACAAGCTTGGTCAATAAAGGATTTATTATATGGGATAAAACACAAAAAAATGATCCGTGTACGTGTTTATTTTCAAGGACTGAAAAGGAAGCCCGTTACATGCAAAAATCAAGTTTTCTCGTTTTCCAGCTCCATCGATACACAAACCATAGGAAATCTTTAACTGTCACAAAAAAGATTTTTCAGGGAAAAACTAAGAAAGAAAATTTTGGTAAACCGGCTTTCGCCTCGGATGAAGTTTCCTTGCGGGACAAAGCCCTTATCCCGAGCGGGCAAGATAGCTCCATCTTGCCCGCTCGGGTAGCCAATCACAGCGCGAGATTCGGTTCATCTTGCCCGCTCACGGAGCTAGTCATATAATAAAGTCAAATTATAGGTCGCGTGATAACCACAATTTTTTTAGAAAAAATAATTATTGTAGGTTCGTTGATTTCCATTCACGGGGTGATAACCAAAATCGACAGTCAAAAAAGAGGTTTATCAAGCGAGTTGATATAGCAAGCCTTACCATCGTGAAAATTTAAAGCACCCTTTATTTTGGTGGTGGCAAAGCTTACGTAATTATCTCGTTTGAAAAACAAGTCTTTGTGTGTTTTAATTTCGCACCCAAAGCATTACTTTTCTTTAGAACGTTTCTTTGGAACCGGTTTCTAACTCCATTTTACTATAGTCTGTAAATTATGTTATCTGGTATAGAGGACATGGAATAGACATGGCTGTATTTTGGGGGCCTCTAACATGGGACTAAGCTAATATTGTTTGTTTACGCTTACAGTTTATCCCACGGATCAAGATAATTTTGCGTGAAAAGCTCTATATATAGCTTCCTTAATGTCTGCCAAAGGAAGGGAACCAATAGAAACCAGAGTAGGACCCCGACTGGGTTTCGTGGATTATCAGCACAAAAAAAATAATAACAATAAAATAAACAGAGAATATGTGCTAGACGTCGGTTCTAATACTAGAGTACAAGACTGAAAACCGCACTTCTCGACTGGTCAATTGCTAATTATTTCGGACTTTGAGTTTGCCGGTTTATACCCCAGGGGATGCAACCTGCATGTCAACGATATTGCATCCCCTGAGGAATACCTATATCCACTTGCAAGTACGCTGATGACTGCACTCTTTTGCCTGATGTCTAGACGCCTTAAAGTTTGCTAATAGAAGACGAACGGGCATCAACACTCACTATGTTCAATAACAACATAAAACGGATTTCTTTGACCGGAGTATTACGCTATACATATATTCCTTTCGTAATTTATACATTTAACGTTCTCAACTTACCTTTCAGAATCACAGCATTAAACAGTATTAATATGCTGGACCCAAAAAGAGCACCGTAACGGGGCATTGCTGTCGGCCGGACAAGCTACCAAATTATCATAACTGCAACAAACAGATAATTGGGAAAAACAGAACATTTCCTGGCAAAATATACCAAGGTGTCGTTAAACGTCAGGGAGGGTGAATAGACACAGTATAGCAGCTAAGCAAAAAATATTTGCAAAAGATTAAGGTTAACGCGCTAAAAAAGTTTGGCTTCGGTGGAGATTTTGCTGTCGTCCAATGTAGTGACAACAATGTCGTCAGTTGATCAATTCCTCAATTCTCAGCAACCGCTTGACAGATTTTGTACGGTGTTTGCAGAATTAGCATAAGTGGGAGACAAAACTGAAGTTTGTTGACAAGCCAGAGATTTCGAAGCATTTGAATTCGTCTTCGTGAGAATTTTTCGTAATCTTTTAAACGAATTTTCCAGTGTGGATGTAATGCTTTAAGCTTTATGCAAGATTTACTTCCTCCGAGTCGGTTTGTAAGAGATGTTATGAAATGACTACCTAACCCTCACCCCCTTATATCACACTGTTTGTCCCTTTAGTTTAGTACTTCCGTCTTAGTTTCTGAGAAATAATAAAGGATGTTTATATTTGGGTTGTTTACAGCGGCTGACGCAAATATTTGACCCCCAAGTGTTGCCTGTTAATTTCCTGCCGTTTCTGAATGTAAATTGCTATTTTACATGTCCTCTACATCTACTTTTTTCGTAATTTTGTCAGTGTCGTCTCTTGCCCAGACGTTCTTAGTGTTTTACCACGTTCCTTGTGCCGATCACGGGGAGGAATGCGTGACAAAACCAGTAGGAAGTTTGCGTTGCTATTCTATCCAAGTCTCTTGCATTGTTTATTTGAGGTCATGTAAATTTGAGGCGAAAGTTTGGCTTTCGTTTTAGGTTTCAGTTCCTTATTATGATTTGTGCGAGGCAACAAGTAACTGTTTACCTTAGTAACTGCACGTTTTTGGGTCAGTTCCCTTTCGAAACACTACTTCTTCTTTAAAGTTGATTCAAAATGGGCAAGGTTTTCACGGATATACCCATGAATTGTCCCGTAAAATTCCAAGAAAAGAAATCAGTGTAATACGGTGGCTTTTAAGGGACATGCATTTCTCTCACTTTTCTCCGCTACTTGCGACTTAACTTGCGAGTTAGCTTGTGTGTAAGCTAGCGACTTAGCTTGCTGGTTAGCTTGCGACTTGGGACTTGAGATAAAGCATGGAAAGAATTCGCCTTACCCTTCCCTACCAAACGACCAAACTACAAAGCTGCTAAAATGTCCACGAGAAGCTTTGTTGTATGGTACACGAGGAAGTACCAACTTGAATTCAAAGTACTCTTCATTAACTTTTGCACATAGCTAAAACCCCAGATGTGTCGCTTTAGTATTCAAAAGCGTTCACAGTTCCGTTGAACAACAATTTGCATTCAGCACCACCGTTCAAAGTCTAGTGGAAATGCTCTAGAAAAAATAACTTTTTCCTTGTTGTTATTTTTGCGGCTTTCCTGAAATTGCTTTATGCAAGGAATGTAAACAAGTAACGTTGCAGTAGGTCCATAGTTAATTAACCATAAGGATGACTTCAAGCTCAACAGCCGTTGTTCGTTGTTTGACTTGTACACCTAAATTCGTGACTGGGTTCAAATAATGCTTTTTCAATTGAGAGGTTCTTGAATACCGTAAAGTTCCGAAAGTAACAATCCCCCGAAAGGAGCGACCCTCGATGGAATAGCGATGAAATTTCACGTGTTATAGCGACTCCCCGAAACTTTAGAAGCGAACTCAAAGGTAACTTCCCTTTTTAGCAACATTAACGGAAACGATCTTTAATCTTCAATCTATAATCATTATTTATACACGGTAAAACATTTATCAGGTACAATAAAATTTCAATAATATGTTTAAGATCCTAAAATCTTAAATCCTAATCCTAATATTATCTTAATAAAATAACGGAAGCGATAGATATAACAATCTTAACCAAACTGATCCGAGGTTTGTTATTCATAGTAATGATTATATTGATGTTTGACATTCCTATTCGAAAGACAAACATAACTCTTTCAGTGCACTACATCTGTTTTCAAAATTTATTCTTTGGTCTCTGAATAACCGTTACGTACGTAACGGGGATAATCAAACCTTTTCTCACGATAGCCGAACAAAACTACCATACGATATATCAAACCAGTTCTTTTGATATGCATATACTCACATCTAGAAAAAAAAAAGGAAAAAATAGAATCTTTGTACGGTGCACGTTTCAGCTTCCGGAAAATGGCGACAGAAAACTAAGGCTGCTTAATCATCGTTTCTTTCGGAACTCTACAGTACATCTCTATTGATGGGTCCAAGCACCCAATAGCAACTGTTCAGAGACACTTTACATAAAACCCTTGACAAATTGCGCCTTAATCGCGCTGAAATCGACGCAAGATTCGCACGCTATTTATTTACACGGCAAATCTAAGATGTAGTAAAATCGAATTGCGGTCGTTTCGCCCGATGACCCTTTCGCCCGAAGACGTTTCGCCCGATTTCTGAGTCGATTCGCCCGAGAAAAAAGTCGATTCGCCCGGACCAAGAGTCGATTCGCCCGGACCAAGAGTCGATTCGCCCGGGCAACCCTAAAACGAGGAACGACGGAATGGCGGAACGGCGGAATGACGGAAAATAACCCCGAATCCTAAAAGACGGAACGGCGGAAAATTACTGCAAACCCTAAAAGACGGAATGGCGGAAAATTGCCGCGAACCCTAAAAGACGGAACGGCGGAAAATTACTGCAAACCCTAAAAGACGGTCCGGCGGAAAATTACTGCAAACCCTAAAAGACGGTCCGGCGGAAAATTACTGCAAACTCTAAAAGATGGAATGGCGGAAAATTGCCGCGAACCCTAAAAGACGGAACGGAGGAAAATTACCCCAAACCCTAAACGATGGAATGGCGAAAAATTATCTTAAAGGCGGAATAGCGAAAAAATGATAATAATAGTAATAATAATAGAGGAATAAAAATACACTTAACAACTTCATGTATGTGTTAATCGTCAATTGGAATTTTAAACTCGCTCACCACAACGATCTGATTCTTCACTCGAAATCTCACCTGCTTGGGACAAAAAAAATCACGCATCCTCTCATAAGAAAACAAAATACGCATTTTTAACACAGAGCGAAATCATTCAGTTAAACCCCTGGGACTGCGGCATTAAATGTAAAATGTAAATGTGGCTGTGACGTATGAAGGTGGGAAATCTAAATGAAGACTTCTTTTAGGGTTTGCAGTAATTTTCCGCCGTTCCGTCTTTTAGGATTCGGGGTTATTTTCCGCCATTCCGTCTTTTAGGGTTTGCAGTAATTTTCCGCCGTTCCGTCTTTTAGGATTCGGGGTTATTTTCCGCCGTTCCGTCTTTTAGGATTCGGGGTTATTTTCCGCCATTCCTCCGTTCCACCATTCCGTCGTTCCTCGTCTTAGGGTCACCCGATTCGCCCAGACTAAGAGTCGATTCGCCCGGACTAATAAAATCCAGGTTAATCAAGTATGTTTTGTTGGCTTAACTTATCAAACATAAAGCATTTAACGTTTCCTAATCTTTGGCGATGCCAGTTAACCGTTGAGTTCAATTTGTCACGCGTTTATTGTAAACGAACGCTGGCCATGGATACATTTATTTATCACGCCGCCAATAGAAACTTCGTTTTTTTGTAAACAAACTCTTTCCATCGATACATCCGTTATTTGTTTTCCCTTTTTGTCGTCTGTACTATACAAAAGCTGAATCGTCTTAGTTGGGATATGAAAGAGCATTGTTGCGTTTAGCGCGTGGAGCACATTCTCATGTAACACTGGATCGGCATGACGGAAACAATCCTAACTTTTTGAAAGGGGTTTGTGTGTTTACTTATTAATATTAGGTTTCGCCGAAGCGAACAAGTTAACATAAAGGAAAGTTGAACAGCGCACAGACTAAGGTCTACTTTGCCATAATTTTGCTTTATTTTGTTAATCGGACGTTTTTTTTTTTATTTGAAAAAAGTCAGTTGTTTACAGTTTGAGTTTCGTAACAATACCAGTTAATTAGTGGCCCCCGCAAGGACCAATACGCGTCCAAAGATAAAACAGCAGAGCAGTTGCTTAGAGCCTGCAGTCAACTTTACGGACCAGTTCGGTCATCTTAGGTTAGAATCGCTTCATTCGAATACGTAGATTTATTTTTGATGTAGGTTAGTGTAAAGGTTAGGATAACATCTTAATAAGATGTTGGTGTATAAGCTCGGATTAGGGTTTCAAATGGAAATATCTGTTCCTACAAATCGTGCTTGCAGTTGTTGGTTGTTCGCTTCACTTGAATACGTAGATTTCTTTTTGATTCGCTTTTTTATTCGCTGTATATATTTCATTGTCAATAGGGTTCATATAGGTTAGGATACTATCATGTAAATAGGATTTTTAAATCATATCCAATAAAATATGGCGTTACTTAAATAATAGTGTGGTTTCTTGCATTTTTACGATACATTTGCATATCGCAATCGATAACACAATACGGTAGAATGTGATCGTGAAAAGTTCTGATAAACATATCCAAAATAAGACGATTAATTATACTACCAACAACAAACTGAATAAGAATAACGTATCTATGGACAGAGTTTGTTTGCAAGAAACGCGTGATAAGTCGAAGTGTCTGGCGTGAAAAATAGACGTATCCATGGGCAGCGTTTGTTTACAGTAAACGCTAAATTGAACTTAACAATTTACTGGCATCGCCAAAGATTAGGAAACGATTAAGTCAAGCCAACAAAACATACTTGATTCACCTGGATTTTATTAGTCCGGGCGAATCGACTTTTTCTTCGGGCGAATCGACTCTGAAATCGGGCGAAACGTCTTCGGGCGAAAGGGTCATCGGGCGAAACGACCTGATACCGTAAAATCGATTGGTATGTCAGGTCACCAATCGCGCAAACAAATCGCGCGTTTTAACGGGCCCAAACACCGATAAACCTCACCTTGCATACTGTACTTACGCGATATTTGCCTTGTCTGGAACTAAATTGGCCAACTACCATCCGATATATCGGCACAACCACCTTAAACCTCAGTGTAATGGCCTTAATCGCGTGTCAAACGGCGAAAACTAAATTTAGGTGTACAAATGCGCGTCTTACACCACAGTGGGAGCTCGTTCCTGACCCGGTGTAAATAGGCGACTTGCACTAAGAACTCAAGTGATCTTGCCCGCCATGTTGGAGGGCAAACAAATCGGTTGCCATCAGCAACAATGGCTGCCGCTTTGGAAGAGGAAAGGTTGGTTACGCATATATTTGCATTAATAGCTTCAAAACAAACTTTATTCGCTCAGAACCTTTAAATAACCGTCTATGATAATTGAATACGTACTAGTCATTTTTCATTTTCATAATTTGATATTTTCCAGTGTTTCGAGTTCGTGCAAACTCGCACTGTGACTGTGCATATATGTCAATTCTTTGTGTTTTTAGGTTGAAATTGCTAACCGATATAACTTCCCAGATTTGTACCGTTCATCACTGAGTGAAGAGAAACAAAATAAACTTTGCCTACTGGCAAACATAGACATGAGTAAGTTCCACTGCTGTGTCCCGTGCTGCACAAATGATAGTCGCTACGACAATGCCCTGTTTCCCAAGTAGCCTTGAACTGCGAAAGCAATGGATTGCAAAAATTCGTAGAGATGAGGGAGATTATTTTAAGGTGAGGAAAGCCCTATGCTTGCCAGATTTTCGATTCGTGTTAAATTGATATTAACGCTTTGATTATGCGCCATCTAAAATGTCATGGACTACGTAACACATACAGATCACTTCGAGCACTAGAGTATGTTCTGAGCATTTTCAAGAGGCTGACTATCTACCCGATGTGGACAATTTGGGACGAAAGACTCAAAAGTGGGGCAGTCCCAACTCAGTTTCAGTGGCATCGAAAGCCTCCCAGACGAAAGTTAATACGCAGTCCCCAACAGTTGGATACTCAGTAAGTATGGAATCCATATGGCTTTATAGAAGGAACATAGAACTAACAAATTAAAAAATAAAATAAAAAAAATAACAAGAGTTCTTTATACTGGAATGAATATTAACGTGAAACTCAAACAAATTCAAAGAAGTAAAAAGAGAAAATATTTCCAGCAACTGGCAAGGAGAACTGATTTGTACATTGGATTAGTGTATTAAAATAGTTTCTTATAAGATTAATTCTTACGCATATGTGCTGCACTTTCACTAGTATAGTTTAGATTGAGAGAAATGTGGGGTGCAGGAAGTTACAAACCAAATGCTAAAATGTCCTGATCATAAATATTGATTTTCAACAGGCCTGCTACAGATACTAGCAGTGACAATAAAGAGGAGTCTTCACATCAACCCAATTGTGATCCCAACTTCATAGATGAAACCAACCTCAGACAACAACTTTTAATGGCGAGAACAGAACTAAGAGATCTAAGAGCTCAGGTTGAAGCTTTAAAACTCTGTAAATTTGGTCTGGAGCGGTTTTCAACAGATCATGATAGCATAAAGTTTTATACTGGTTTTCCAAGTTATCAACATATTGTAACATTTTATGAATTTGTTAAACCTTGTGCAGAAACAATGCAATATTGTTACACATCTAGTAAATCTTCTCCATTTACCCGTCCTGGTGGCAGAACAATGGCCCTTATTGATGAGTTGTTTTTATTTCTTGTTAGGATTCGTTTAGGCCTTTTTCAACAGGATTTGGCTCATCGATTTAATGTACACGAGTCCACAGTTAGTAGGAAAGTTGTCACCTGGGCAAATTATTTGTATTTTTTTCTTGGTGTTCAGCCCATATGGCCATCACAAGAAGTTGTTATGAGGTACATGCCTCAGGTATTTAAGGATTTATATCCAAGTACACGTGTCATAATAGATTGTACAGAGGTTAAGGTTCAGGTACCATCATCCCTGCTTTTACAGTCACAGATGTACAGCACATACAAATGTTGTACTACTTTAAAGTCCCTAGTTGGTATTACACCACATGGGGCAGTTTGTTTTGTATCTTCCCTATATACTGGTTCTATTTCTGATAAGGAAATTACAAAGTGTTGTGGAATTTTAGATCTTCTGGAACCTAATGATAGCATTATGGCTGATAAGGGCTTTAATATTGATGATCTTTTATGTAGTAAAGGGGTAACACTCAACCTTCCACCATTTCTTTTAAACCATGCACAGTTGTCACCAGAGCAAGTTCAAGAGACAAAAACCATTGCTAAACTTAGGATTCATGTGGAGAGAGCCATATGCAGAATTAAGGAATTTCATCTTTTTGATACTCCAATTCCTATGTCACTTTTGGGCACTGTTAATCAAATGTGGACAGTTGCATGTTTGCTTGTAAATTTTCAAGGACCATTAATTCTTAAAAATATGTCTTAATACAATAATGTAAGAAGTATCACAAGAAATAGTTAAAATAAAATATGTCAACCTTATCCTTACATTCTTGAAAAATAACAGGATCAAATATTATTCTTTGACAGAAAAACAAATCATCATTAATGTAACTGAAAAAGTCACACCAGTCCAAGCCAGTAGTACCAAGTTGGCATTGCACTTGTAAATAATATACATGTTTCTTGTTTAGAGTTAATTCATTTGAAATGGGGTCGTAAGGTAAGCCACTGCATCAAAGTTGGTGACTCCTTCTTGGACAACCTTTGCCTCAAATAAGCCAGGGACTTGATGAACCATTTTGAGCCACCTCAAAATCATACACCTTCCTGTCAGGAGAACTCCCCAGCCAAGGACATTTTGGATTTATAACCAGACCACTTGGGTACAAGTTAACCATCCCTTTTTTAGCTTTAGTGGCATATATAAATGCTGCTCTAGCCTCATAGCAGCTGTTTGTACAAGTCTAGATGGCTGAAGTTGTTTAAGTAATGTATCAAAATTTGAGATTCTCTTTGCTACCATCCCAAACTTGCTGGCAGTGATTCTTTTTTTACGCAGTGAATGCCAAAGGTCACTTTCATCTTGCTCTCTGGTTTTTTCTTCTAAAGCATGTGCCATTTCTAAAGTGACAGACACTGACTCTAACTTTGCAACTTGTTGCTGTCCAAGCAAACTGACACATTGTTGCTAAACCTTTCACATGCATCAGGCAGGGGTAGTTTGGGGAATGAGGTGTGGGCATAATCATTTATATAATATTTTTCTGTGAGTCTCTGCTGGTAGGATAGTACAGATCCCTTTGGCACCATTCCAAATTTGGTTTGTACAGATGACAATTGTGAGTCTCCAAAGTTATCTGTATCTGGTAACAAACTCCACAGCAAAGGCTCAGGGTTTAGATTTTTGAGTTGAGCTTTTTGATGAGAACCCAGAACATGGTATGTGGATGCAGGTGAGTACAAAGTACTTTTTATAAATTTATCATAGTTTGCACCCTCCTGAGGCTTTTTCACCATCAATGTGTCGACACATTGGGGACTTATGGACTTCCCTCTAGGAACACTCCAACGTTGGGCCATCATTGTACATGACAAATCATCAGGCACACTCTTGAGTCCAAGTTGCTTACAGTGTGCCAAATAAAAGAGGAGACCAACAACATGGTGACAATTACCACCAGCACCTGCCTTACAAGAGCACTTTCCAGACACACTTGTTTGCTGCATTCCAATTATCACCTGAAGGGAGTGTGGTGTTTCACTTTTCCTCATTGACCTGTAGCATCTGGCAGAAACAACTGCCTCAGAGTCACTATATGTAACTGAAACAGGTGAATTTAGTTAAGTTCAGCCGGTCTTTGTGAAGAGATCAAATAAGCTGAAAAATAACATTCAGCAATACTCAGGAAACGCCTGAGTTTGCATATTATTTGAGCAAGTAATACTGACTAAATCCCAAGGTGTGGGTGAGATTTTCTTTTTCTTACACAAAAGACAACAAAATTTAAAGTAAGTGTAAGGAATAATAACAAGGTCAATCTTCGGAAGATATATTTTACCAATTTCTTTACCGGACTAGAATACGCTTACTTTTAATTTCGTGGAGATATCCTGGTTCTGCAAAGTATTTGTACGCTTTCGAAGTGCTCTCACATCCCGTGGAACTTGCAGCAAATTTCTCTACATCAGCAAATGTAATAGTCCGCAAACGCGAAAGGTCCACGCTTGAATCTCTGGAGGAACAGACGATTCGCTACATTGCTACAATAAGTAAGTTTCACCTTCTGAGGACATTAAACTGGGCTATAATCCTCAGCGATTTACTAATCAATATCACTCTGTCTTGCCTAAAGCCGAAACATGAAGCAGAGGTTTTGCAAGAATCGGATAATACACGTTTCGCTTGCCATTCTGACATTGAAGTTAAAAATTGTCGATCGCACGCGCTTTTCTAGGTGCAAGGCATACTTGAAGTACACGTAAGGAGCGATTTGTTCTAGAACAAAGACAATATTAGCATTTTCCTTTTATTCATTATCCCGTTCGGCAAACATGTAAGGTACAAATATATGCGTAACCAACCTTTCCTCTTCCCAAGCGGCAGCCATTGTTGCTAATGGAAACCGATTTGTTTGCCCTCCAACATGGCGGGCAAGATCACGTGAGTTCTTAGTGCAAGTCGCCTACTGGCGAATCTTAGCGAGGCAACAGCCTATTCTTGATATCAACGAAAAAAAATCAAAATTTGTTAATTTTTATTTATTCTTAAATAATTCTTAAATTGTTAATTTGTTAAAAAATCAAAAATTTTTTATTTAGCCTACGGGCTGCGATGCAAATTTGGAAATAAACTATCTATTTATCTATGTTGTGGTTTAATTTTATCCTTAGTTTAAAATTTCTCTTCCTTTGTTTTAAACTAATTATCATACATTACCATCGCCAAAAACATTTAGGGAGGGAAATTTTAAACCCAAGGATAAAATTGAACCCCAACATCTATTTATTGTTTTGTCTCACAAGAAAGTCTTTGGTTTTATCTTTCTAAAAGCGCTTTTTTCCGCTGGGATTTATGTCCCAAACGCGTGGGCCATAAATCCGAGCGGAAAAAATTCGGTCGTGGCTTACACTACGGAGCTCGAACTCGGTTAGTAAGAGGTAGGAATACTTATCTACAGTTCAATTCCTTGGCGATTTATTGATAAAGTAAAAACAAGTATAATATTGGTCAACACTGGGAGTGAAAAGGTTGATTCGGTTTTGAAAACGTTCACATTCGTCAATCTGCAAAGATTTCTTCAAATCTCAAACACTTCGAAGCCCGTCAAAAATTCTTCGCTGCTTCTTGCCGTGATTTTAGCTATCTGCTCCGCGATGAAAACGCCATGAAACACCGTTCAGCTGAAAACATACTCATATTTCTCAAAAGTGTTCTACCTGTTACTTTCCCTATTCCTCAGCCTATCTGTGGCGAGGTTAAATGTGTTTAGTTCTTGATACTGATGTGGAATGAAGTCAGTAATGTGCTGGTAGTTGGCACGTTCACCAATCCTGGAAACGCTGTAGTAAAGGCTTGCATTGTTGATTGCACCTTGCTGAGGTGTGGACGGGAAATTCAATGTATCATAAACTCGGTTACGCGTCACGTCAGGTGCCGGGTCATCGCCCGCGCGGTTACCGGGATCATGACAGCGAATACCTGGGTTCTCTCCGATGCTGGCATAGGCTGCATCATTGTCTTCATGATGAAAGGTGGGATTCTCAAAAGAAGAACTCGGCCCAAATGTTTGAGTGTGGTTTTGACCTAGCGCAGAAGGTACGCGATTCCATGCCCTGAGGAAAAAAAATTGCATTTTACCCAGTAGGGAAAGGGCTTTATCAACAGACGAAAAAGCAAGAACCAAATTGTATAGTAGAAAACTATAACAATATACAGTACTGTTCAGTAGCTTTCCAAACGAAATTCACACTGGAAGCTGTTGTCCACAAGTGACGGCTTGTACTTCGTTTGCTGAAGTAACATTACTGTAAAAATATAAAGTGAAATCCTACCTCCAAAAGCAAACTCCTATGATTATAAAGAAAACCAATCCGATGACGCCACCAACTGCAGCACCAGCAATGTTTCCTGACTGGCCAGTACTGCGTGGGGTAGTACTAAGCACACTAGGACCCCCCTTGAGAAGGTTTGCTCCAAAGATACGAATTTCATGACCACCAAGATACCTGCCAATATCATCTGCTTTTTGTTCCATAAAAGTGCAGATGAAGTCAACAGGAATCGCCCTTCGTCCAGTCTCAGCAGTTTGTAGATCAACAACAGCGAAACCAACCAATAGCAGCTCATGTAGTTTCTTTGGGGGTAAGACGATTATGACGTCCTTCGGCTTAAAAGTTGCGTCACTATGGGAACGCTTACGAAGGCGCGTTTGATCATTCCTTCGGTAGGAAGAAAAGAAAACAAAATTGCTCAATAATCGTCGGATCGTCGTAAGTGTAAAATCGCAATCGTGTCTTTTAACGTATCTTTATGTTATTTTTACCTCATACAATAAATCACCCAGGAGCATTGCTACTCCCAGCTTGATATAGTCAGTGCCCATTTACACCAGGTTAATAATGGTAATTGAACTGAGTGGAGTGTAATTTGGTCTGAAATCATACGCGTGATTTCAAATATCGAACAAGCGCATAGCGCGAGTTCGATATGAACTCACAAGTATGATTTCAGACCAAAATTGCGCAAAAGTTCAATTACCACTTTATTACACTCATTTTGATATCAAAGTTTTTTTGTAAATACTACTTATTTATTTTTCCACTTCAGGAAGCCCGGTTTTTGAAGGAAAGTAACTTTTTAAAAATCATGCGATTGAGAGCAAAAAATGGTGCAATTTATGAATAAATCACACTGCTATGAGCCAATCAAACTGCAGGGATCACCTGTGATTTCAAAATGGGTGTAATAAAGGGAGAAATTACTTAAGGCAAATGGTAGCCCAGTTAAATAAATAAAATTCCTTGACTTACGTGTCCTCAAAATGACGGCAATCGTTCTCTTCACAGTGATCGTTCAATGCTATCACTATACTGATTTGAAAGTGTGCCTCATCCCACTAAAATTCACAATAAAAAGCAAAGTTTCAATGTGTCATTCAGAGAGATTCCTGGCGTGCTAAAGCAAGATCTAGCAAATATCAGAAATAAATTCATCTTGCGCAACTTTTGTACATCGGTCTTAGGGCCATAACGTCGCAAGAACAAATTGAACTCGATTTCATTTTTCACTATTCCATACGTTCTTCCTGCTAATGTTGACGACTCTTTGGCAAATTAAAGTCATGATAAAATTGATCATCGAAAACAGGATAGGCACACACAAAACTGTACTCAGTTTGTCCAAGCGAGTCATTTCTAGATATTCACCGATCGATACCGTTTTGTGTTACTGTTTATTTTGCTATAATGTGTGGTTCTTATCATTCTATGGAAAGCTGCCGAAAAATACTGTACTCTGATACTATTTGATTTACTATACAGTGTGGTTCTTACTTTTTCATCTGTGGATCAAACCATGCAGTGTGACCATTCTTTGTAAAGCTACTGAACAGTACTGTACTGTGGTACTGTTTGTTTTACTATACAGTGTGATTCTAACTTTTTCATTTGTGGATCAAACCATGCAGTGTGACCATTCTCTGGAAAGCTACTGAACAGTACTGTACTGTGGTACTGTTTGTTTTACTATACAGTGTGGTTCTATCTTTTTCATCTGTGGATCAAACCTCGTCAGGGGCCATATCTATGGTAACGTTTACGGCATTGTTACCTGAAATAAATGGTGAGATAAAGAAAGTTAGAAAATAAGACTCAATGAGTGTCTCACTATCCCGGTGTGCACCTCGTCATTGCTGTGACGTCAACTGCAATGGCTGGCCTGGGTTAACATAGGGTGATGCAGACCTGCGGCTGGGATTTTCATAAGCTTTGAAAATCTTAGTATCAAATAGCCTTCTACGCTGACCTTGTTTGGGTATTGTCACAAATTCCTTCCGCACTAGCACTACCTGTGATTTGTGGGAGAGGAATTTGTGACGAATCTCTAAGAGCGTCGAAGATTTCCTCTCCACGTGGACGAGGCTTATTTAAGACTTATCCTCAAAGTCTGTGAATATTATGGGTACAATTTAGAAGAGCGTACGACCTTATTTCATAGCGTAATTGTGTCCGTAAGTAGTTGTAAAAGGCCGATTCTGGCGCAAAACGATTTTTGATGTCGACTTTTTGGCTCAAAGTCATTTTGAATAAAATGGGCGTGGTCAAATATGCAAATGAGTGCTCGGGGTGGGCGTGGCTTAATGTGCAAATTTGTACTAAGATGGGGTGGGGTGGGTGGGGCTAGTCACGTGACCCATTCCTATCACAATTATGCGATAGGAAGGTTGATGTAGGGTAGTGGGGCCTTACATGAAACTTTCGACTTCATGGCCAATTCTAGAGAATACTCTCCGATCCTCCAAGTAGTCATTGAGATAGCCTGCAGTGCAGGCGTATTTCGTGAGCGCATTCGAATGCATTTTGATCGGGCGCCATCTTGGATTCTTACTCGAGAGAGGATTGGGGATAGGAAAAAAGTGTCCTAGGATAGTAGGAGTGAGGCAGAAAAGGAAGTGAGGGGGGAGGGGGAGGGGAAGGAAAAATACGCCTGCCCGCAGTCATTGTTCGTTAGAGAACCTCCGTTCGCCCACGAACGGAGTCGCTGATTGGTGCGGTGTGGAGCAGAGATTGATACCTGCCAATAAAATGTAAATCGATACTATAATTTCCCTCTGGCGCTTGCGGGAAAAATTCAGTGAAGAGAATGGCGGACTCGGGAGATTGCTTTGATTCTGCTCTCGAAATAGCTCAAGAGTATTTGACTCAGCTTGGAATGTCGCGAAATCTTCGACCAGAGCAAAAGCAGGCAATTTTCACACTGGCATCGGGAAAAGATCTGCTTGCAGTACTTCCAACTGGCTTTGGAAAAAGCTTAATATTTCAATTGCTTGTTCGTGTGAAAGAAATTCAGACTGGTGGAAGCTCGACCGCTGTTGTTGTTTGTCCGCTAAAGAGTATTGTGCAGGACCAGATATCGTACATTTGAAGGCTCTGCTCACTGACATTGATCTGTGGTACCATTTGTTTTTGAAGTACTTCTTGAGCCAACATTAGAGCACCACGATTCTCCTCTATCAAAGCCTTCCAGATGTGAACTTTTCCCTCCAACTGCTGATTCATTTTCTTTTGTAAGGTCACTGTGGAATCAGGAGACATACAAACCCCCAAACGATTCAAACGAACCAAGTCATCATGTTTAACACCACTGTGAAACATGATGGTTGAAATTCTGTAATGGACTGCAGACGCTTTGGCGTTTCTAACTCGAGCAATTGTTGCTGTCGCTAATGCTAGTGAATTTACTCCTGTATTGCTCTCCTTTAAGTCTTCCTGTGAAAGACCACTTGCGCCAAGTGTGCAGTTGAACCAGAATGGACAGAAGATTCGCACCTCTTCCATAAACAATTTATTAGAGAAACCAGCCAGCTCGTCAGGATTTCGGGCTTCCAACATCCCGCCTGATTTTAGGTACTCGTTGAATTCCTTGGAAAGGACTTTGGAAATCCCGTTTTTTAGTTCAGGTACAATTTCTTCGTGCTTAAGAACTGCATTGGACACCTCGCGCCATTTCGCAGCAGCAATGTTTTTCACAAGTGTTTTAGTTTGCGGATCTCGCGGACTTCGTACGGTCACAGTTCCAGACGGATTTAAATACACGATTTTAACACCGTCCATCGGCAAATTGTCGACATTTAGGCGGTTAAGCATTTCATCGTGCTTTTGTGACGAGGTACTTGGAGCGGTATTTTCGGCAGCAAAGGCAAGAGACTTTCTTGATTTTCTGGGCGAATCTTGTTTTGACAGCGTCTTCGGTACCGGCGAGTTGACACGTACTGATTTGGCTTTTCTCCACGATGGACTAGCTTTCTCTGGCGTTTCAAGGGTACGTTTGCCGCTTTTAATCGGTGTACCAGTTGTAGATGTTGTAGCCACTTTTACAAACTGATACATCTGCCCTAAATTGCGAATTTTCCGGCCACACGGGTTGCAGACACGATCGGAAAATCGCAGAGAATCGTGCACAAGCGGCAATCCAACTTGACTGCAAATGTCGGCTAACACAACTCCGAAACAATCTTGCCGTTTCGAAGGCTTGAAAAGATTTTCTGACGAGGAATGGCTTAGCTTTCCTACATTTCCAAACTTTACTTTGAAAGAAACCTTGCAAAGTCTACAATTATCACTAGGGTTCCTTTCCGACATTACTCTGCGCGTGTTGCATACTCGCGCCGACTTTTCTGACAGCATGTGAACTTTCCATGTGTTTTTGTTTTTATCGGAAGTAAAATTTAGTGAAATTTAGCTTCCGGTGTATTTTGATTGGCTGATTGCTCATTTCCGGAAAATCAGTGATGCGCTACTAATTAGGGGGTGTTTCTGGTTTTCATAGCCTTTACGGGCAGGCGTTTTTTGCTTCGCTCCCCCACCCCCTCCCCCCTCTCGCTTTTCCTCGCTTCCAAGCCTCTCTCTGCCCTGGCGCCCTCATCCAACCTACTCGATCGCGAACTAATACTACGCGCCCCACGGAAAACGCCTGCACTGCAGGCTATCATTGAGATACATAGTACCCGCCATAACGGCGACCCATTTGACATAATTCTCCAATTTGGAGTATGGATCCCCAAGAAAGTGCTCTCTGAGGGCCTTGCTGGCAACCCAGCCCAGATAGGTTCTCAACTAGTCATTGCTAGATGTCATTTTAGGTACTCTTGATTTCTGTTGCTTTATCTGTGGAACATTCTAATTTTTTGTTGAGCATTCTAATAGACGATTTCCTTGAGATTGGACTTCTCAACTACCATGACCGCGTCAGAAATAAAAAACATATGACATGTAATGGTTCCAGTTCCTCCCTTTTGCCTAGTCATTTCAAATGTAATACCACCACGAGTATTAGAATAGCCATTCCCATGAACTTCATTATCCGGATGGGACCTCAAATCGATCCACAAGGCGAATTTGTCTCTGTAGAAATCCTCCTCTCTTATAGAATCACTCAGCCCAAAGCGTTTAATAGCAGATCTCCATAAATCGGTTGGCACCATTCCCTTGGAATAGAGTTGGTTTGGTCTCCCATCCAAACTAATTTTGACTGATGTGATTCCTGGGTTCACAAAGCTTTCAGCATCTCTCTGTCCTGGTGCATAATCATCTGTGAATAGGCAAAGGATACCCGTCACGGATCTTCTGGAGACATTTATATGTTCTCTAATTAGACCATCATTAGGTCTGGAAATATTGAACACTTTCTCTAAGAGAATGTGTTTGTAAGTGAATCCTTTCCCCACTCGGTAGGAAGCCAGTGCCTGATCAGCCAAGTAATCACTTGAGATGCATGAGTACTCCAGCTCAATTTTCTTCATGGTATAATTTGGAGGGGTCTCAGTGTTTGAATAGACGACGATATCATCAACCGAGGCTAATGTGATTTCAAATCTTAACGAGTCAGAAAACGCTCTGTGATAGAAAACCCCATGATCTCTGAGAATGGAATGATCTAGAGGGATTGCATACCTGCTGTTGTGAATCGCTGCAAGACTAACCTCCTTTGCATTCGAAGTGTTCTTATCACCCGCATTCGTTCTTAGCTTCCTCATATTTTCAGAAGAGATGCCTTGTCTCAACCTATTTCTACGCTCCGTCTTTGGTAAGTACAGATCATGATACGTCTGGAATAAATCAAATCTCATGGTATCATGCAGGACTTCTCCACCAAATAGAACTTTGAGCCTGGAAACGAGGTTCCTCCCCACGTTGTTGACTAAGGTGTTGTCCTTATGACCTGAAACGTTCAGATCAAATATAAGGTACACACTGCCAGGCAATATAACCATGTTCTCCGATAGTTTTGGGATGTCTACATATATTTGTTGACTAGGATTGGCAGACGAGGGAGTGAACGTGATTCGATTCAATGATGCCTCCGCTTTCAAACCTCTCACTCCTCTAGGAACACGGTTTGGATCTATATTTGCTGGTATGGTTGTCATTTAAACATAAGCATCGTCTCTTGTAAAATGACTGAGAACAAGTTTGTGAAAACCATTACTTATTCCGCGACTCTTATAGGCCTTTCCACGGCTCTGAGCTGGGTTGCCAGCAAGGCCCTCAGAGAGCACTTTCTTGGGGATCCATCCTCCAAACTGGAGAATTATGTCAAATGGGTCGCCGTTATGGCGGGTACTATGTATCTCAATGACTACTTGGAGGATCGGAGAGTATTCTCTAGAATTGGCCATGAGGTCGAAAGTTTCATGTAAGGCCCCACTACCCTACATCAACCTTCCTATCGCATAATTGTGATAGGAATGGGTCACGTGACTAGCCCCACCCACCCCACCCCATCTTAGTACAAATTTGCACATTAAGCCACGCCCACCCCGAGCACTCATTTGCATACTTGACCACGCCCATTTTATTCAAAATGACTTTGAGCCAAAAAGTCGACATCAAAAATCGTTTTGCGCCAGAATCGGCCTTTTACAACTACTCCGTATTTACATTATTCACTTAATGAGACAGTTCTGATGTTTCCAGACCCGTAGTCGAGGGAAACATGAGAACTCGAGGGAAAAAAAACTAACTAGTTTCCTAAGGGACCATACGTTAAGTGCTTTGTTATATATTTAGACTTTCCCTTAAACAAAATACAGCAAAAACAAACAAACAATGACGGCACAACTGGCGTGCGCGCAACAACTGCACAATTGTATCCCAATTGGGAAAAATTGAAATTTGATCGGGGGCACGTGACCAAGACTCAATCAATCACAGTGCTCGTTTTGTTGAGTGAAAGTCTAGGTATATAACAAATCGAATATAACAATTGAACTATGGACATCTGAGATCAATAAATTTTGCAAGCGAGGATGAAAATATGGTTATATCAATAAGTGCATATTCATTAGCGATGTTATTCAAGCCAGGAAGAAACAACTATGGGAAAAAATAACAGCTACAGATACATATTGTTTAAAAGATCTTTTATCGCGCAAACGTGCATATCAATAATTCACGTCAACGTGACCATGGCTATATACTACCACACATTCGCACAGAGCGCTTTAAGCGCTGCTTCGTAAATAGATATCTTTTTAACTTCATTTAGTTTGATCGAACTTATCACACAGTCGGCAAATAGCTTTGCTAGTCTAGGCCGACTGTGTGGAGGACGTTTTTGTTTTAGATAAAATGGATATAACACAGTTAAATACTCTTAGTAATGTATACAAATATCATCTAGTAATTAAAATATTGTTAAAAAAAATTGTTGGACTAACTATCAAAAGAAGAAAGAAGAGGTGATGGGAGATCAACATTTTGTTTTCAGATTTGGAAAATTTCATTATTGCTGAATATTTAGTATCGTATATATGCCAGGATAACTGTCCTTTGTTTCAAGCATCTGAAAAAAGCATTTTTTTCAACTTCTCTTTTATATCTATATTTTGGCAGAATTCTGGATTCAATTAAATGAGGTACAGCATGTGAACGGAAGGGGGGCGAAAATCATGAGACGAACAGCTCGTTTCTGCAAAATAAGTATTTTATCTAAATGAGTATTAGCAGCTTAGCCTCATGCAATAAGTCCACATGTGATCAGTGGCTCAATTAAGGATTTGTATATGTGAAGCAGAGTTGAATATGGAATGAAATGCCTTAATCTAGATATAATTATAATTTATAATTTATAATTTTAATTATCGATGTTTGTAAGTGAAATAATATGTTATAGATAATTCTTCTTTTTATTGCATCGTAAACTTGCACGTATGTCTGCAGGTGTGGCGTTTGATTTATCAATAAAGATTTTGTTCCCATACGATTTAGAACGGTCAAAATCTCAATACGAACAACGTCGAGTTGAAGATTCAACTGTTTTATTCACACACACGTGGCGATTACACAGTCTGAAAAAATATAGCTGTCTGGAGTCTTGGTCAAAAAAGGGGGGCCTTCCCGTAAATTAATATCACATGATTATGTTGTGAAATTGGTTAAACACTGAAGAAATCGAGTTGCTGATGTTAATTTTAAAAACATTATAGCTGTCCTAAATGAGGAACGGTACTATTTAGCTATAACACATAACCAAAACAGTTTATGGAATTGTGCCCATAATGTATAGGTTCCCACAGCTTACCTATAAATACACTGCACCTCTCTGACCCAAACCCTTCTTCACAGTCGCACCTAAACTGCGTTCCATCATCTAGAGGGATACATGTTCCATTTTGACAAGGACTGGAGGAACAGGCCAAGTTCGGAGGCAAAGTGGTTGCTGAAGGAGGCGCAGTTGAATGCCTGTCATTTGGACCATTAGACGAAGGGGCCGTAACAGATTTTACGGCCGAACTACGCGGCAACAGTATCGCTGTAGATGTAGCCACAGGGGCGATGGAGGTAGCGATTCGATGGCCTGGGCTAGAAGAAGAAAGCGATTTAACGTTGGGCGTGGTCACCGTGTTCTTAAGACCGCCCGTAGACGTCAACAGATTGGGGACAGATGTCTCCAAGATCAGCGGGGTCGTTGAAACTTTAGTAGATGAACTCGTAGTAAATGTTCCTACAAACGACAAAGATAAATACCATTAAGTTTGTAGGGCAATAATTTGTGATTAGGCACAATCTCAGTCATGCACTAGTCGATGGGAAACAGATACCATTAATAACACTAGCTCTTCCTCTACTCAGATTCATAAATAGATCTTCATAGGGATGGGAGGTGCTTCATACTGTAAACGGCCTGAGTTCGGCTACCCCTCGCGCATGTTTGGAGGCTCAAGAATCTGATCTAATACCAAATAAATGGAGAGATTTTCCGGGTTGCTCGAGGGTAACTTGCACGAATCTTAGCATGTGATCTCGACTCACGCTTCCCCGGAAATAGCTACCAATAAGAGCATTTTATTAAGTCCTTAAATGACGTTGAATTGAGTGGCGTACTAGTTTCTTACTTGGAGTCACTGAAGAATTCCTTTTAAATGCCCGGATGTCTCCCGGTTTGGTAAGGCCTTGTACAATAACCTCTTGATCTTTGGACGTCATGTTGACACGAACAATTGCCTTTTGAGACCAATCCGTGAAATACAGGTAGTTATCAAGCATGGTCAGACCAAAAGGATGACTAATGGTTTGGTTGTTTTGAAGGAACATCACCCTTGTGTTTCCATGGTCCAAATGTATATACTCCACAGTAGCTTTGACACCGTCAATCCAATACAAACGGTTGGTCAACTTGTCCAATGCCAGGGAATTTGGTAACAACATTCCGTACTTGACTAACACTTTCCTGTTTGTGCCGTCCATGTTTGCTTGTTCTATAACTGGAACACTTCCTCTATCGGTCCAGTACATTACACTATTCAAACGAGCAATAGAACATTGCTGATTAGTTTATACCAACTCAGCAGTCTTGGTAGTTTAAGTAATCTGATTGCCTCACTATCTCGCGGTATTCAACCCTATCTACCTCTTACGAGGTGAATACAGCCTGAGCCGTGTGCAAGCGAGTTTTGGTCGAGGAAAAAACAGCCAGCGTCAATTCTTGCCTTTCAGCTGTTTCCAAGAGATATCACTGTCTTTTTACACAACTATTCTCTTGAATGTCGGAAAGAAGTGGCTTTTGGGATATTTACTTCGCTGCCTCGTGCATCGGTAAGAATATTGCCACTATTCACCCCCATTTCAGGGAATAATTTTTAATTAGTCGTTATAATTATCATACCACTATCAATAGGAATTACTACTATCATTATTAACCAACTATTGTTGAAAGCGGACTACTTTAAAAATAGGCGAATTACTTAAATTTGTTAACCGTGTCTCAGAAAAATCACCAGTCAATGATTGTAGGTTACTTTGTTCCTCAAAAATTTAAGTGGATGTCTCCCAGTGGGTGCTACAAATCATGTTCAAAACGACTTGTCTGGTCTTAAATTTCGGAGTAATATTCATCAAAAGAAAGCAACACCTCTGTTACAGAGTCCCCTTAAAACCCTTACCTTTTGTCAGTGTCAAGAAGAATATCCCAAGGTTTTGTGCCAAAAGCAAGAACCGTTCTGTTTGCACCATTCAGCTTTGCAACTTCTAGATTCCTATTGCCAAAGTCTGTCCAATAAATGTTCCTTCCAACAAAATCAACGGCTAAACCAGCTGGAGACACTAAACCACTGCCAATAACAACCTCCTGAGAAGAACCGTTCAAAAACGCTCGAAATATTCCGGGTAATTGAAGATCTGCCCAATAAATGCGTTCCTCCTCAGGATCAAAATCCATGGCTAATGGTCGGTGCGTATTGGCTGAGATTGGGAGCGGCTCAACCAGCGAGAATGAAACGTCAAGGGACAGCTGGAATAGCTTCTCGTTCCCGGAATCACGGTCGACAAACAGCGCAAATTTTGTAAAGTCTGCAAAGAAATTGGCGACAGTTATCATTATCCTTATTATTGTTACTTTCTTTCGCACCGGCTTGAACAAAAGGACCAATCAACGTCTCCTCACATATTATGGTCTATGGTGTCTGTCGCAGCCTTCTGACGGCCTCGTTTCGCCAACTTTCTTAAGGGTGTTCTCTTGGCATCGGAGATTGGGGAATTATCCGGGAACAAGGGGGAATTCATCGACTAAATTGCGATGGATTGTCCATAGCGATCTTTTTTGTACTTATTTTGTTTTCATGCTTCTGCAGTTTTAATGAAAACATTTCATTTCATTTCATTTTAATGAAAAAGGGTGCTGTCTTGGCATCGGAGACTAAGAAATTCAATGGGAACAACGTGAAATTCCTCGGCTAAATTGCGATGGATTTTGCACAGCAATTTTGTTGTACTTATTTTGTTTTTCTGCTTCTGCAGTTTCAATAAACGCACTGTTCACTAAGATGCTGCTTCTCTAATTGATCGGTGATTTTGTGCTGTCTTGGCATCGGAGATTGGGGAATTATCCGGGAACAAGGGGGAATTCATCGACTAAATTGCGATGGATTGTCCATAGCGATCTTTTTTGTACTTATTTTGTTTTCATGCTTCTGCAGTTTTAATGAAAACCCTGTTCACTAGGATTCTGCATTTCGAAGGGAGTGGTGATTTTGTAACTGCAACCAGCGATAACAGGAATTTGCAACTGACGAAACTGTCCAAACTTAGAACACGTATCGACAAAAAAGGTTGAACTACCACCAAATTCTTAAATGAATTTTTTAAATCACTTTATCATATAAAATTTAGTGGTATACAGACTCGATAAAAACCGACAAAAATAATATTACAAGGAGTGGTTAAGAATGATATCACCACTTACGGGATAGCGTCTGCGACAATTTGGTACTTTTACGTGTCCACCTAAAATTATACAATGAAAAGAAAATTGTTTGTTCTCTGAAGCTACTCTTGGCTCATTATTGAAATACTGACATGAAAAACTCTGATCCGCGCAGCAATGTCAATATCCTCTACGTATGTTGTCGTTTAGAAGTAGAATTAAGGTTGTGAGAGTGAAATAATCAACAGTTAGAAGTTCGGTTTTACACTGCGACTTTTCATGTGGTTTACTTTACCTTGCTCGCATGTCTTGCCATCACTTCCTAAAAGCAAACCATTCGGACATGCGCAGGAATGACCCCCTGGTACAATGATGCACAGGTTACTACAGCCACCGTTATTGGAACTGCAAACTTGACTTCCTGAGGACAATACAAAAATACCAACACAGTAAAACATGCAGATAAAGCGTCTTGAAAGAATGCTGAGAATACATATAGTCGCCATCTTGAACTTGTGATCAAGGATCATTCAAACTGAGCGTTTTCATGTGTTTGCGCCGCAAGTTAAAAAAGGCCGCGCAAGAAATCTGTGAGACAGAACATAGAGAACAGAAGAGGGGAGGGGAGGGAAGGATTAATTCTTGTCCGATCCCCTCCCTCTTCCGTCTGTTTTCGTCCTCTGCTCCAATGTTATTACATAGACAGTGGCAAACAGCGAATTACGAACCTGCTGGTTGTCTTGACGCGTCAAACATGGTGATTCCCATAACGTCCTTGGTACCCAGGTTATCATATGGGCTTAAATATACCAATTGTTTCTTGTTTGTTCTTCTAATGGTCCCTGCTCTAATCCAATCACTCCAAAACAATACTGGAGGATAAATTGCAATGGAAAAGGGATGTATATCCTGAGAAAAACTAAACGTATTTCTGTTGTTACCATCGAAATCTGCCCTTCCAATTATGTCGATTTTTGCGTCGACCCAGTAGATTATGTCCCTACTATAGTCAATCACTATGTCATTGGGCCAGTAAATATTAATCATTGTTGAATCTATGATTGTTGTCCTTTCCTGGCCACACAGAGTAGCGCGTTCAATTTTTGGCTGTGAGCCCCAGTCTGTCCAGAACATGTACCTGGAATATGGAAAGAAATTACACCCCATGAGCTATAGCTGAGCTTAAGATTGACTCAGTAGTAGAAAGAGGATAGCAATATTTAACCCTTAAAGTGACTATCAGGCAATTTCTCCCTACCATATTCACAGTTCATCAACCATTCATGTTTTGGGAATAACGAAAATGATCATCAAAAAAGAATTGGATCAAAATTTCAACAAATTCTCTTCACTAGTACCATAACAAATATATGAGAACAGTTAGGAGAAAATGAATATTGACATTAAGGCTTTTTAAAAAAAGTTAACTCGACAATCGTTATTTAAGGCAGACAATAGACAATAGAAAATGTTAGGACTGACTGGGTATGGTTCACCCCACTCTTAGCCATATTTAGTATCACTCGTGTCATAGTCATTTCACTGTTCGTGACTACCCCTTGCAGGGGGGCGCCTCAAATACAAAAAAACCCTTACCCGTATCTAGGATCCAGGGCAATCCCTCTGGGCTTGTCAACACCGGTTGAAAACAGTATTCTCCTCTCCGTTCCATCAAACCGGGCCATTTCAATCCTGCCGTACGAGAAGTCGGTCCAGTAAAGGAAATTGCTATACCACTCTACAGCTAAACCATCGACAACACCCAGTCTGTATTCAACTATTTTATCGATGCGGCCATCTGTAAGATTGATTCGGCTTATGCTTTGTAAAGTCGTGTCAGACCAAAACAGTAGATTGTCATCAACGTCCACATCCAAAGCGACAGCTAAACCGGATGTAGATACCACTGAACTCCGCGTTCCCGTCGGGTATTCAATGGCTCCAATAGCAGTCCGGTTACTGTAGTACAAACAAGGAGGCGTACATACGGGTGGAGGGTTCGCTGTGATAACAGA
Source organism: Ricordea florida (assembly GCA_949710005.1). Lineage (NCBI taxonomy): Eukaryota > Metazoa > Cnidaria > Anthozoa > Corallimorpharia > Ricordeidae > Ricordea > Ricordea florida. The sequence goes on along the minus strand of OX453281.1, from coordinate 3,898,440 downwards.
AATACTTTGAATTTGTCAGACATAAAAATCTAATAGTGCATTTTTTTGTGTGTCTCGGACCAGGTTTTGTAATCCAAGACAATTTGATATTTCTATTCATCAAAGGAACAGATAACTCCACCCCTTGACAAGACGCTAATGGCTCCTTTGAGTTGATTTGATCCAGGGGATCTCAGATAATAATAATAATAATAATAATAATAATAATAATAATAATACTAATACTAATACTAATAATAATTATAATGATATTGATAATGACACGAATAAGAATAAGAATAAGAATCATCGTCATCATCATCTTATTAACGTATCAAGTAACTTAAGCATTAACTGCTAACTGAGAAAATAATGAATAAAAATTCAATGTAAAAAAAAATAAGAAATATAAAAATAAAAAAATATGTACATAAGGTCATGTAAAGCTATTGAATTGTGCAAACCTCATAAAAATTAAAACTTGCATAAAAAGCAATTGGTGCTACAAATTCTGATGCGGATCATACCACACGATTACACACCCTGACATAACAAGTGGGTGGAGTCCCTAGTGGACTGCGAGCAGTCTGTCTCTTTACTGCAGACGTTAGAGAGCAAATGCTACTTGCAGTCTAGACTCCCAGAAAATCGAAAAGTGCTAATCCAGTGCTAAATAACAAAATTTATTTGCAAAGCTAAAACAGTTCTGTTGACGTAGGATTTTTAGCAGCCAGTGAGAGAAACTTCAACGATCTAGCTAGAAAAGTCTGTTTCAATAGCAACAGGATATGTCTGGTATTTTTGTTAAAGGTTGTCATGTGTGATTGACATTTTAGTTTGTTCTGTTGTTATCATAGAAGCATCTTGGTTCGGTCAACTAGTGTTTTAAACCTGTCTAAACTTGCCAAGTCACGCACCTAACACAATGAAAGTCGCCGTCACGCAACACGCTTTACTAACTTCGATTCCTCGTTGATTCTTGAAGAAAACGTTTTAGTTAAGTAAAACGTATTCCTATGAATTCACAGATTAGAAGTATGACTCATTTTTTGAAAACAAGGCATACCGCTTGAACGTGTTATTCCACACAAACACAAAAACAATTGCCAGGTTATCAAGCTTCCATGCGATATATATACACGGAAGTAGAAGCAACGTTGGAAACCGATTCTCAACCGGCGATATTAATATTCTGACTCCAATGCATTCATGATTTTAACTTGTCGCAATCAAATGCTTCTAGAAAAGTAGTAACCACACAAAAAAGAAGAACTTGATCAAGATATATAGTGAAATTATAGATCGCGTGATAACCACAATTTTTTTAGAAAAAATAATTATTGTAGGTTCGTTGATTTCCATTCACCGGGCAATTACCAAAATCGACAGTCAAAAAAGAGGTTTATCAAGCGAGTTGATAAAGCAAGCTTTACCATCGTGAAAATTTAAAGCACCCTTTATTTTAGTGGTGGCAAAGCTTACGTAATTATCTCGTTTGATAAACAAGTCTTTGTGTGTTTTAATTTCCCACCCAAAGCATCACTTTTCTTTAGAACGTTTCTTTGGAACCGGTTTCTAACTCCATTTTACTATAAAAAACCAGGAAAGATTTATTACTTCTCGACGTTACGGGGTCATCGTGACTCCATTATCAAGAGATTAGTTAAATAGCATGCAAATCGGGAAAGGTACAAGATAAGCATAAATTACAATAAACGGCCTAAACAAACACCTTGGCGCGGATGGAATCCGTTTGCACGTTCAGTGTTGGTATACGCATGCGAATGTACAACATTTCTTTAATTTGCCGCTACATTTCGCGATGATGTGAAATTGCTCGATGAAACGTTCAGGCATTTCACTATTGTGTTGGAGGTTGTAGTGTTTGTAAATTGAAGATGACTTTCTAGTGTGCCCTTCTACGCGCTCGTGTACGTGACCACGTGTATAACCCACATACCCTGCATCACACCTGTATGGCTTGCCAAAGACACATAAAGAACAGTTGGCCGTACGGCCAATACTGTCTGCTACTAACACCTACAATTATTCGCTAGCGAAATGGCTGTACAGCAAATTGAAACCCCTGTCGTGCAATCAATATACAGTGGCGGACACATTCCGCTTTGCTGATGAAGTACGAGGGTTCGAGATCAAGAACGGCGAAATTTTAGTTACCTATGACTTCACCTCATTGTTTACAAATGTACCCTTGGAGGAAAAAATACAGATCCTAGCTGAAAAAGCCTTTGCCCAGGATTGGTTCAACGAGACGCACAGCTTGAACCTCTCTAAAACAGACTTAATCGACCTCCTCCGAGCAGCTACAAAAAACCAGCTTTTCCAGTTTGACGGTACCTTGTACGAACAGACGGATGGAGTCGCTATGGGTTTTCCCCTTGGCCCTTTGCTGGCTAACGTCTTCATGTGCTCGATTGAGGAAAACCTCGAACAACACGGTCAACTTCCGCGGTATTACCGGAGGTACGTCGACGACACCCTGACCGTAATGCCTGATAGGGTGACCGCTGGCCAGTTTCTAGACACCCTTAACTCTACCCATCCCTCCCTTAAGTTTACCATGGAAGTCGAACGGGAAGGATCCCTTTCTAGGAACTGAACTGCTTAACCGTGCACCAAAGATCGAGAGCAAGGTCTACATCAAAAGAACCAACACGGGTCTCCTTCTGCATTTCCAGAGTCACGTCGACATTAAGTACAAGCGCAGCCTAGCTAACACCATGGTGGATCGCGCTTATCGATTATCTTCTAACTGGTCATTCTTCTCCGAGGAATGTGACCGCCTTAGAGGGGTTTTTCATAACATGAAATATCCTAAGCCACTAGTTGAAACTACAATCAAGCGGTTCGTTGAGAGAAGGGTTTCAATTCAAGAGCCCGGCCCACCACCAGATGCACCTTCGGAGACTGTGAGAGTAGTGTTACCCTTCAAGGACCAGTCTTCAGCTAATTATGTTAAACAACAACTGAACAATCTAAGTTCGAAGTTGAACGTGACTGTCCAATCAGCGTTTGTAAGCCCCAAGCTCGAGCAACAACTTAAGCGACACGAAATTAAGCCCCCTATTGTCAACCAACAATGTATCGTATATGAATTCAAATGTAACCTGTGTGATGCAGGGTATGTGGGTTATACACGTGGTCACTTACACGAGCGCGTAGAAGGGCACACTAGAAATTATGTTAAATATTTAGGCATTTTGATTGACAAAAATCTTTCGTGGAAAATACACATTGATAATGTAGCTACTAAATTAAGTAAAACGGTTGGTTTAATCGCTAAATTGAGGCACTTTGTTCCTCAACATACCTTGCTTAATATTTACCGTGCGTTAATCTTGCCTTACTTATCTTACGGTTTGATAGTTTGGGGGCAGGCGTCAAATATACATTTAACAAAAATCTTATTGCTTCAGAAAAAAGTTATCCGTTTCATATTTTTTGCCAACAGGAGAGTTCATGCCATTCCTCTTTTTATTGATGCAAATATCCTGCCAATTAGCTTTCTCTATTTTAAGTCCGTATCTTATCTAATGCATGATATTCATACTAATTCTGCACCCTCAAAAATCGTTAACTTGTTCTCGCTGACATCATCTATTCATACATATAACACAAGATCATCCTCTAAAAATAATATGTACATCAAAAAATTTAATCTTGAAAAACTTAGACAAGCCGTCCCATTTTTTGGCGCTAAAGTATGGAATGAGATACCAGGTAGAATGAGAGATATGTCAAAAAAAGTGTTCAAACGAAAATTAATCAGTGTGCTATTCGAAATATTAAAGGACAAAGATGATTACCTTGATGCAACCATGATAACACAAGAAATAAAATCGCGAAATCCTAAACCTTAGCCTCTTTTAGAGGTTGCATTAAACAGATTTGTCTTTCTTGCTTTTGAATTCATTACACATATTTCATCTTTTCTTTTTCTTTGCTTTTTACTTATTATAATATGATATCTGATTTGTAATAGAATTAATTTGGCACGCCTCGACTAGCGTTTTCTTGCTAACTGCGTACCAAACAATTGTACTTGTAATGTTACAACAATAAAAAAATGTCTTGTCTTGTCTTGTCTATGTCTTGAAAGTCATCTTCAATTTACGAACATTACAACCTCCAACACAATAGTGAAATGCATGAACGTTTCATCGAGCAATTTCACATCATCGCGAAATGTAACGGCAAATTTGATTGCCTCGTTAAAGAAATGCTGTACATTCGCATGCGTAAACCAACACTGAACGTGCAAACGGATTCCATCCGCGCCAAGGTGTTTGTTTAGGCCGTTTATTGTAATTTATGATTATCTTGTACCTTTCCCGATTTGCATGCTATTTAACTAATCTATTGATAATGGAGTCACGATGACCCCGAAACGTCGAGAAGTAATAAATCTTTCCTGTTTTTTTGGGGTCATCCTCGGTTATTTCACTATTATTTTCCTAGTCTCTATTGTGTTGTCTACTTTGTTTCCTTTGCTCTACGTCACTCGTGAGCGTAACAGGTTTTTACACCGAGGATGAGCCGGTTTTTTACATGCCTTTGCTTCAGCAAATCCCTGCTGATCAAACATTTTACTATAGTCTGTAAATTATGTTATCTGGTATAGAGGACATGGAGCAGACGTGGCTGTATTTTGGGGGCCTCTAACATGGGACTAAGCTAATATTGTTTGTTTACGCGTACAGTTTATCCCTCGGATCAAGATAATTTTGCGTGAAAAGCTCTATATATAGCTTCCTTAATGTATGCCAAAGGAAGGGAGCCAATAGAAACCAGAGCAGGAACCAACTGGGTTTCGTGGATTATCAGCACAAAAATAATAATAACAATAAAATAAACATGAGAGAATATGTGCTAGACGTCGGTTCTCATACTAGAGTACAAGACTGAAAACCGCACTTCTCGACTGGTCAATTATTAATTCTTTCGGACTTTGAGTTTGCCGGTTTATACCCCAGGGGATGCAACCTGCATGTCAACGATATTGAAGATTGCATCCCCTGAGGAATACCTATATCCACTTGCAAGTACGCTGATGACTGCACTCTTTTGCCTGATGTCTAGACGCCTTGGATCTTGCTAATAGAAGACGAACGGGCATCAAAACTCACTATGTTCAACAACAGCATAAAACGGATTTCTTGGACTGGAGTATTACGCTATGCATATATTCCTTTCGTAATTTATACATTTAACGTTCTCAACTTACCTTTCAGAATCACAGCATTAAACAGCATTAATATGCTGGACCCAAACAGAGGACCGTAACGGGGCATTGCTGTTGGACAAGCTACAAAAACATCATAACTTCAACAGACAGATAATTGGGAAAAAAGAGGACCAAAAAAGTGGAAAACAGTGTCGTTAATCGTCAGGGAGGTTGAATAGACACAGTATAGCAGCTTAGCAAAAAAATATTTGCAAAAGATTTACCGGTAGGTTAACGCGCCAAAAAAAGTTGGCTTCGGTAGGGATTTTGCTGATTCGTCCAATCCAGTGACAACAATGTCGTCAGCTGATCTATTCCCTAATTCTCAGCAACCGCTTGACAGATTTTGTACGGTGTTTGCAAAAATTAGCATAAGTGGGAGACAAAACTGAAGTTTGTTGACAAATCAGAGATTTCGAAGCATTTGAGTTCGTCTTGGTAGGAATTTTTCGTGATATTTTAAAGGAATTTTCCAGTGTGGATGTAATGCTTTAAGCTTTATGCAAGATATACTTAATCCGAGTCGGTTTGCAAGAGATGTTATGAAATGACTACCTAACCCTCACCCCCTTATATCACACTGTTTGTCCCTTCAGGTTAGTACTTCCGTCTTAGTTTCTGAGAAATAAGAAAGGATGTTATGTTTTGGTTGCCCCGATCGCGTAACTGTTTACCTTAGTAACTGCACGTTTTTGGGCCAGTTCCCTTTCAAAACACTACTTTCTCTTCAAAGTTGATTCAAAACGGGCAAGGTTTTTACGAATATACCCATGAATTGTCCCGTAAAATACTATTAAAAGAAATCAGTCTAATACAGTGGCTTTGAAGGGACATGCATTTCTCTCACTTTTTTCCGCTACTTGCGAGTTAGCGTGCGAGTTAGCTTGTAGGTAAGCTTGCGACTTGGGACTTGAGATAAAACATGGAAAGAATGGCATTGTGCCTTACCCTACCCTACCAAGTGAACAAACTACAAAGCTGCTAAAATGTCTACGAGAAGCTTTGAGGAACCAAGAAGAAGTACCAACTTGAATTCAAAGTACTCTCCATTAACTTTTGCACATAGCTAAAACCACAGATGTGTCGCTAGTGTTGTCAGTTCCGTTTAACAACAATTTGCATTCAGCACCACCGTTCAAAGTCTAGTGGGAATGTTCGAGAAAAAATAACTTTTTCCTTGTAGTTATTTTTGCGGCTTTCCTGAAATTGCTTTATGCAAGGAATGTAAACAAGTAACGTTGCAGTAGGTCCATAGTTAATTAACCATAAGGATGACTTCAAGCTCGACAGCCATTGTTCGTTGTTTGACTTGTACACCTAAATTTGTGACTGGGTTGAACTATTGCTTTTTCAATTGAGAGGTTCTTGAATACTGTAAAGTTCCAAAAGCAACAACCCCCGAAAGGAGCGACCCTCCGAAAATAGCGATGAAATTTCACATGTGATATAGCGACACCCTGAAACTTGAGAAGCGAACTCAAAGGTAACTTCCCTTTCTAGCAACAATAACGGAAACGATCTTTAATCTTCAATGTATAATCATTATTTATACACGGTAAAACATTCATCAGGTACAATAAAATTTCAATAAGATGTCTAAGATCTTAAAATCTAAAATCCTAATCCTAATATTATCTTAATAAAATAACAGAAGCGTTAGATATAACAATCTAAACCAAATTGATCCGAGGTTTTTTATTCATAGTAATGATTATATTGATCTTTGACATTCCTATTCGAAAGACAAACATAACTCTTTCAGTGCACTACATCTGTTTTCAAAATTTATTCTTTGGTCTCTGAATAACCGTTACGTACGTAACGGGGATAATCAAACCTTTTCTCACGGTGGCCGAACAAAACTATCATACGATATATCAAACCAGTTCTTATCATAGGCACATGCTCACATCTAGAAAGAAAAAAACAAACAAATAAAAAACAACAGAATCTTTGTACGGTGCACGTTTCAGCTCCCGGAAAACAGCGACAGAAAACTAAGGCTGCTTAATCATCGTTTCTTTCGGAACTCTACAGTACATCTCTATTGATGGGTCCGACCATAGACACGTTTTATAAAACCCTTGATAAACTGCGCCTTAATTGCGCTGAAATCGACCCAAGATTCGCACGCTATTTATTTACACGGCAAATCTAAGATGTAGTAAAATCGATTGGTATGTCAGGCTACCAATCGCGCAAGAATATCGCGCGTTTTAACGAGCCCAAACACCGATAATCCTCACCTTGCATACGTTTCTTTCGCGATATTTGCCTTGTCTGGAACTAAATTGGCCAACTACCGTCCGATATATCAGCACAACCACCTTGAATATCAGTGTTATCATTACAACTTCACGTCGATTTAAGTGTGTCATTCAGAAATGGTTGAAACTGCTGGGATTTTTACCTTGTGGGCTCGCTTTATTCCTTTGGGCATTCACTTCGGAAGCCACCGTTGAGTAACCGAAGTGTGTTGAATAAGTTCGGTTTTATTCGTTTGGGAAAAGGTGAGATCTCTTGGATGAAGACCTAAAGCGACTTCAAAGGAATGGAACAATAGCGCAATTAAAGCGACTTCGAGCGCCGGAACTTGTGAGCGCATCCTTTTGTTCTTGACGTGTGAGTGAACGCCAAGGAATGTCCGCGGGCATTTCATGCATTTGAGTTTTTCGTGAAATGTTTTGAAGTTTGATTTGTATTTATGAAGATAGAGCATTTTGAGAGCTACAAAACGAGATCTTGAATGAGGATTTTTGGTTACTGTAAGCCGAAATTCGACTAAAGCGTTATTTATTCGCGTATTGGCGGTTTCGAACTGCAAAGGAAACTTTTAGCTTAGACATCCCAGGGGACGCGTAGGATGTATTCAGGACTCATTCATCCATGGAGAGATCATTGAATGAATTAAATTCCTTCCCAAAAATATCGCTTTTGTTTGACAGCTTTTCAAGGAAGTTTGAATGAGGCATTTCGGTCAAGATTCGTCAAAGTGGTCTGAGGTCTAAGCCGCCATGTTGATTTAGTTACGTTCGCGCGAAGCCTTCTTGTTTGGATGTGGGATCCGTAAATAAAGAAGTGTGTTGATAAATTTAACTTTCCTCTTAAACGAATCATGCAAGACTTGGATTTGTGATGTTATTGTGAACTCTAAGCGTTCTGAGTTCTTTAGAAAATTATCTACAGCTTGAAGAATATTTTTGGAATTAGGCTGACCGTGTTTACATATCACGCATTCGATTTGAGATTGCTTGAGATCATTCTGAGATAAGCGCGTGCTTGCTCATAAATCGTAATAATTTGTTTGCTGCTTTTCATTGCTGTTTATTAGCCGAAACTCTTTTGCGTTTTGTCTCATTAAAGTGCCCACTTAAAGCTTAATTGTGATTTAAAATATCAAAACAAAAGCGTCAACTCATTATTATTCAAATTGTCAAAACAGCAAGATATAAAGCAGTGAATAAAGCCGGGCCAGAGTAGCGTCATTCCCAGATCAGATCGCGTTGGTAAATTTTCGGAGTCGATCATTTACCTGTTTTAAGTCCCATCGCGATGGATTTTACTGTTGGCGAATACATCGAAGCCGTAAGATGACACACTCCTTATTTACATACTGATGAATAACAAAAGAGTCCATTGTGATATACCTCGTTCTTCAAAAGCCCCCGACACATGTAAATGAAGTGGACGGGTATTCTGAAGTTGCTCCGACACACTTATCATGTTACAGAAATGCGAGTTACCTAACCCTAAACTCAGTCAAGCAGCCACTTCCTCTGTTGTAACAGAGGTTTCAGCACCTTCCATTTAAACAAAAGAAATATATGTCACCTACATCAAAGGGTTTGCGCTCTTCGGAAACGAGCCGCATCTTCGGCAATCAATAGTTATGAATGATTAATGAGTAAGAACAATAGCTTGAATAGGGTTCGCTGTGATAACAGAAATACTTTGAATTTGTCAGACATAAAAATACAACAGTGCATTCTTTTGTTGTGACTCGGATGAGGATTTGTAATCCAAGATAATTTGGGTCGAGTCTTTAGTGGACTACTAGTAGTCTGTCTCTTTGCCGCAGATATTAGAGAGCAAATGCTGCTCGCAGTGTAGACTCCCAGAAAATCGAGAAGAGATAACCCAGTGCTAAGCAACAAAATTGATGCGCAAAGCTACAACAGTTATGTTGAGGTGGGATTTTTTAGCAGCCACTGCGCGAAGATCAATGATCTAGCTAAAAATAGTCTGTTTCAGTAGCGACAGAGGGTGTGACGTGTGATTGACATTTTAATTTGTTCTGGTGTCATCTTGGTTGAGTCGATTCCTGTTTTTCACCTGTCTAAACTTGTCGAGTCACGAAAGTAAGACCTAGCTGTCAGTGACGGAATGAAACGGTCGCCGTCAGGCAACACGCTTTATCAGGGCACCTGGCTTTACTAACTTACTCATCGACGAAAACCTTCTGGATGAGAAGAACTTATTCCTGGGAATTCACCGATTAAAGGTAGGGCTCATTTTCTGAAAAAAAGTCATACTGCTTGAACGTGTTATTAAGCTTCCATGCGATATAATTACACGGAAGAAGAAGCAACGTTGGAAGCCGATTCTCAATCGATAGTCTAATGCATCGCTGATTTTAACTTGTCGCAATCAAATGCTACTAGAAAAGAAGCAATCACAAAAAAGAAGAACTTGATTAAATATACAGCGAAATAATAGATCATCTGATAACCACAATTTTTTTTAAATTTATTATTGGATGTTTGTTGATTTCCATTCGCTTACCAAAATCGACTACTATCTGTTGCTGAAAAAAAAAATGGTTTATCAAACGAGGTGATAAAGTAAGCTTTACCATCGTGAAATTTAAAGCAACCCTTGGCGGTGGAAAAGCTTATCTAATCATCTGGTTGGATAAACAATTTTTTGTTTGTTTTAATTTTCTACCGACGCAATTTTCATGATTTAGAAACTAACTAGATCTAACTACTCTTAACAGTATCGCCTGTAAATTATGCTATCTGGTATAGAGGACATGGAGTGGACGTCGCTATATTTTCGGGGCCTCTAACATGGAACTAAGCTACTAGACTAATTGTAGCCAGGGCTATGAAAGTGCTGTGGAAATTGATGACTGCAATCGTTGTAGGAAATTAAACTCTACCACTGCGTACTGCCTCGGAAGAATGGCTCAGTTTCTTCAGTAGCATGAAAAAGGCCGTACAATCGGAAATAAATGACATAGGTACTTGTATTAAAGTGCTGAATCTCATAATTGAGAAGCGAAGATAATACAAACAAACATTTAATCTCGAACTATAGTTACTAACTATGATTATACTACAGTAGTTACTTCGTCTCTGACCCAGTACGGCGCGGCACAGCGCAAGACCGTGATTCAAGTCTCCCCACCAATGCAACAGCCATTGATCACAGCATCGCAAAATAAATACGCCAAAGAACTGCAGAGCGCCGTTTCAAGCTCATCATTTTGACTCGCAGGGTTATACAATATCAGGAGCCCATCATGATGGGCTCCTGACAATATACATATGATACGTCCAGGAAAAGAAAGATGACAGTGCAGTTATTTCTTAATCTTGTCTTTGTTTCAAATCGAGGCTTTACCAATGCGCGGTGCATTCTGGTCCGCCGAGAGCGAGGCTCTTCCACAGCGCAGAGCATTGTGGTCAGCTGAAAACAAGGCTCTACACCGCGTCCATAAAGTCAATCTTTCTCGATAACACTGTTATCAAAGAGGATCTACCATAGTGCAATAGCATTGTGGTCCGTTGAAAGCGAGGTTAAAAACTACGGCAAAATCTCGATTTTGCCTACTTTTCTTTGAAATTTTGATTATGAACTGACCATGAATTCATCTGATCATGAATTGCTGCTCCGTTCGCTACACTCGCTCCGCAGCAAATTTTGTTCGTTTACGTGTACAGTTTATCCCACGACTCAAAATAACTGTGCGTGAAAAACTCAATAGCTTCCTCAACGCCAAGGAAGGGAACCAGTAGAAACCAGAGTAGGAACTGGGTTTCGTGGATTATCAGCACACACGCAAAAAAGAAATAAAATAAAAAAAGATAATATGTGCCAGACGTCGGTTCTAATACTAGAGTACAAGACTGAAAACCGCACTTCTCGATTAGTCAATTGCTAATTATTTCGGAGTTTGAATTCGTTATTTTCCTGATGTCTAGACGCCTTAAAGTTTGCTAAGAGAAGACGAACGGGCATCAACACTCATTATGTTCGACAACAGCGTAAAACTGATTCCTTGGACTGGAGTACTACGCTACACATATATTCCTTTCTCAATTTATACATTTAACGTTCTCAACTTACCTTTCAGAATCACAGCATTAAACAGTATTAATATGCCGGACCCAAACAGAGCACCGTTACGGGGCATTGCTGTCGAACAAGCTACCAAAGCAACAAACTGCAAGAAACAGATAAATGGGAAAAACTGAATAAGACAACAAACGTGCACCATGAAACATGCCTAAGTGTCGTTAAACGTCTGGAAGGTTTATAGACATATAGCACGGCTAAGCGGTATCAAATTTCTGTTTTTCGGCTCGCGGCACAAAACTACCACAGAAAAATATTGCCTTGAGGGAATTACTTCGATGTAACAAACATTTGCAAAAGAATAAGGTAAACGCGCACCATGGAGACTGGAAAAACTTTGGTAAGGATTTTGCTGTCGTTTAGTGTAGTGACAACAATGTCGTCAGCTGATCAATTCCTTAATTCTTAGCAACCCCTTGGCAGATTTTGTATAGAGTCATTCCAAAAATTGGCAAACGCCGTGGGAGACAAAACTGAAGTTTGTTGAGAAGCCAGAGATTACGAAGCATTTGAGTTTGTCTTGGTAAGAATTTTGCGTGATACTTTAAACGAATTTAATGGTTTAAACTTAACGCAAGATTCATTTCCTCCAAGTCGGTTTGCAAGAGATGTCATGAAATAACTGAACTCTCACCCCCCTTTTAATCGCACCGTTTGTCCCTTCAGGTTAGCACTTCCGTGTTATTTTTCTGAGAAATAATAAAGAGTGTTTATGTTTGGGTCGTTTCCAGCGGCTGACGCAAATATTTGACCTCTTTCTTTCGAGGCTATCAATTATCCTCTGCATTGGCCTTTTTTTCACAATTTTGTCAGACTCGTCTCTTGACCTGACGATCTTAGTGTTTTACTATGCTCCTTGCCCAGTTCGCGGGGAGGAATGCGCGACGAAGCCAGTGGGAAATCTGCGTAGGATCGAAGTTATTTTATAAGTCTCTTGCATTGTTTATTTGAGGTCATGTACGTTTGAGGCGCAAGTTTGGCTTTTGTTTTCAGTTCCACTTCCTTATCATGATTTGTGCGTGACTATAACTAAGGCAGCAAGTAACTGTTTACCTTCGTAACTCCACGTTTTTGAGCCAGCTTCCTTTCGAAGCACTACTTCCTCTAAAAATGGACAAGGCTTTCACGGATACACCAATGACTTTGTCCCAGAAAATGCTAAGAAAAGAAAGGAATCTAAGACTAAGCCATGCCTTACAAACAAAAGACAAAAGGGAGGGATAAATTCTCAAATAGATATTTAAGTATATCCGTGGAACCCTTCTAAATAAATAGGTGGTAAATATATATCGCCAGTCTTATGGAAGCGGGGAATGTGACTCACATAAAGGCGAAATATGCAACTGCCCGCGCGAGCCTTGAAGTCCAGACTACTTAACAATTGTTCCACGAAATCGAGTTGTACATGAGCTAATAGCCAACGAGACGCGTAGCGCCGAGTTGGCTATAGTTCATGTACGACGAGATTGAGTGGAATAACTGTTTTTTTATATCTCTACACCCTCGCTTATGAGACACTGGAACAAGTTTGTACGACAAGAATTGACTTTGTTATTGTTTGTAAACAGAAACAATGATGTTTGTTGTCAACTGAGCCGACGTGCAAAAGAGTTACAAACACGAGTCCGGTTCGTTCTTAAACATCTCTTTGGTGTACTTGTCCAATTTTTTTGAGTAAGCAAATTAGTTTGAGAATTAAAAGTGGAAAAAGTAAGCAGAAATAATATAAAATCTCAATTTACGGGCTCCGCAGATCTTTCAAAATGGCGGCTGTTTGTAAGAGTTTCGCTTTAGTTCGTAATAAACAATGTCACTATATAATTTGCTCACTTACCGTCGAATGATTTCATCCCATATTTATTTGTTTCGGTAGTATTTTTTGGTATATTTTTTTATCAAGCAAGACTTGAATTTCTCCCCGTCGAATTCAAGAGATCATTCCTCCATGATGGCCGTTTTCCGTACTGATATTTTGAAGTTGGCGAATTGAATATCCGCCGATCTTCATCACATGATAGCACATTTTGGCCAAATTTCATAAGAATCCGTCAAATCTATATACCCTATTAACTCGCTTGAAGAAGGGAATCCACGAAAAAATAAAACCCGAATTTTAGACTCCTAAAGTTTTGACAGCTTATCACACCTCATCAAAGCGGCTGTCAACTGGGTCATGCCGCCAACCAATGAAACACGAGATTTGGATCCCCAGAGCGCAGTCGAACACCGTCGAGTGATTGCGGCGAAAATAAGGGTAAAGTTAAATCAAGGACAAACGCCTCTAAAAAAGCAGTAAAGGGAAAAGGCACTAATCAGCGAAAGAGCAGAAAAGTTGTGGCGACCTCCAAAGAACCAAACATCCAGTCAACCGAGCGCGATCCAAAACAAAACGTGGTCACACTCCAATTCCTCCGATTCTGTGCTTGCATTCGATTCCTCGCCACTGGTCGAGTCAGATTCTGCTAAACCAGGGGTAGCAGCTTTCGAAGCCATCAGGGTCCGATTTCCTCACAGGTCCCTACTTCATTATGCATGCTGTAGCCATACGGTTTCGTTCTCAGAAATGTTTGCACATGCACTTCCCAAGACAATTCAACTGCAGCATGCATAATGAAGTAGGACCTGTGAGGAAATCTTACCGCCATCAGCTTTAAACTACTGGCTCAAACCTCTCTGAAAGTTGAAGGACGTGAGACTCCTCAGAAACATCGCTTGCAGGCTGGTCAAACCAGGAACCTTTGTCAATGACGGCGAGTTCCTTCCTGATGCTTTCATCAAACAAATCGCCTTTCTCCTTTTTGGTAATTTAGCCCTCCTTTTTCTTCGACCAGGTTTCTTACGAAATTTTGACCAAGGCGTCTTTTTTCTTTTCGATGAATTCATAATGTAGGTTTTCACGGATTCTACATCAAAAAAATTCACTGATACCAACGGCCAAAACGACGCAACATTGCACAACTTTCGCAAGATTTCCGCACAGGTTCCTACTCATTATGCATGGAGCAGATGAATTTTTTAGGGTAATGCACATGTAAACATTTCTTGTTATTGCAGAATGAAACAGTATGGCTACAGCATGCATAATGAAGTAGGGACCTGTGCGGAAATCATTCCCAACTTTCAATGTTTGTAATTTAAGTCCCGGATAAGATTTGCGGCGAAAAAATCCATAGGCGCCAACTGTGTTAAATGGGATTAGAACGCCTTTAGTTATTTACAGGAGCCCATGAGCTCCTGTTATTTATTAACTTTCCTCCGAAATCTCTCGATCATTGAATGATTTCAAATAACTTTTTTTACCAAAGCTTGAAAAAAAAATATTGTACTCCGTGGCTGACTTCAGGTCTCCTGAGATCTATTTAAAAAAAGCAATAGACTCTACGAGCAACTAATCATATTTCCAAGCAATGCTCACAAATCACGGTATAAAGCATAGTTACATAAATAAACTCAACCATGTAATTAGAATTGCCAAGCGACTATATTATGTTAAAAGTTTGAAAGCGCTAAAAATGACCTCGAATTAACCTGTAACTCTGTATTACTCACGAATATTATTTAAGAAATAGAAAACATGTACCGTGTTTCCTTCGAGTTTTAGTATAAACCTACTAGCATTCTATTACAAATGTCGCGCTCTGATTGGCTACGCTACCCACTATCTCTTAAACAATTAGATTATGAGCTCGAGATTTCTATCGCGCGATATGTACAATATCACGCATAGAAATCGAGAGCGAATTACGCTACTCACTATCTATCACAGAATAGATAGTGGGTAGCGTAGCCAATCAGAGCGCGGCATTTGTGATAGAACGCTAGTAGATTTATACTAATCTGTGGTAGATAGTGTGTAGCGTAGCAGTGTGCCCTTGCTAACAAAATGGCGGCCGTTTCTTCACGTTTTCGAAGTGTCCGTGAAGAAGATTTAGACAGTTTACTGGTCGAGGCTGTTCCAGAAAAGACAAAGTTTTGAACGACCAGTAGATTTATACTAAAACAATTAGATTATTCGCTCTCGATTTCTATACGCGATAGAACTCTCGTGACAGTACAGTTTGTGAGATATATCAATATCTTCAGGCAAAATAGGAACTTGAAGTTGTTCTCCGAGTTTGGTAATCACTTAAATATTCTTCGATGTTTCTCGTCGTGATTCTAGCTATCTGCCCCGCGTTAAAAACGAGATGAAACACTGTTCAACTGAAAATCATATTTAATCATAAGTCATATTTCTCAAAAGAGGTCTAACTAATAGTTTCCCTATTCCTCGCCCTATCTGTGGTGAAGTTAAGTGTGTTTAGTTGTTGCTCAGATATTGATGTTGAATGCAGCCGGTAATGCCGGGTCATCGCCCGCGTGGTTACCGGTATCATGAAGGCGAATGCCTGGGTTCTCTTCGATGTTGGCATTGGCTGCTTCATTGACATCATTATAAAAGGTTAGATTCTCCAAAGAAGAATCGTTAGTTTTTCTCGGCCCCAATATATTATTGTGGTATTGAGTTACCGCAAGAGGATCGCGATTCCATTGCCTGCACCTGAAAAAAAAAATGCATTTTATTCAGTAGGGAAAGGCCTTTATCCACTGAAGGAAAAGAAGAAACCACACTGTATAGTAAAACAAATAGTACCACAGTACAGTACTGTTCAGTAGCTTTACAAAGAATGGTCACACTGCTTGGTTTGATCCACAAACGAAAATTTAAAAACCACACTGTATAGAAAATAAACAACACCACAGTACAGTACTGTTTAGTAGCTTCCTAAGAGAAATTCACACTGGAAGCTGTTGTCCACAAGTGACAATTCAGTTTGCTTTCTGAAGGGACATTATTCTAAAAAAACTAAAGTGAAGTTTTTACCTCCAAAACCAAACTCCAATGATTATAAAGAAAACCAATCCGATGAGGCCACCAACTGCAGCACCAGCAATTTTTCCTGACTGGCCAGTACTGCTTGGGGTAGTACTAAGCACAACAGCACTTTCCGTGGAAGGGTTTGTTCCAAAGATACGAATTTCATGACCGCCAAGATACCTGCCAATATCATCTGCTTTTTGTTCAATAAAACTGTAAATGAAGTCAACAGGAATCGCCCTTCGTCCAGTCTCACCAGTTTGCAGATAAACAATAGCGAAACCAACCAATAGCAGCTCATTTAGTTTCTTTGGGGGTGAGACGATTATGACGTCCTTCGGTTTAAACGTTACGTCACTATGAGAACGCTTACGAAGGCGCGTTTGGTCATTCCTTCGGTAGGAAATAAAGAGAAGAAAATTGCTCAATAATCGTCGGATCGTCATGAAGTGTTAAATCGTACCCTACCATCGCCGTTTTATCGTAGTCTTTGTTTAAGTGTCTTTTAACGTTATGTTACTTTAATCTCATACAATTAATCACCCAGGAGCATTATTACTTTCTACCCCTCCCTTGATGGGATGCTAGTCCATTGCAGGCTTACTGCCAGCTTGATATAGTCAGTGTCCATTTACACTAGGTCAAGGGGAAAATTGTGGATTTCATTTTCTTATTAATTTAACTATTGCTATTAGCGCCGACGTGAAGCTCACATTGCTTGCCACTACTCTACTCTCGACTTACTGAAGACAAATGGTAGATCTGTTTTACCAATTAAAATTTCTTGACTTACGTGTCCTCAAAATGACGGCAATCGTTCTCGTCACAGTGATCGTTCAATGCTTTGATTATACTGGCTTGAAAGTGTGCCTCATCCCACTATAATTCACGATAACAAGCACAGTTTTAATGCGTCATTCAGAGAGATCACTGGCGCGCTGAAGAAAGATCAACATCTAGCAAGTGTCAGAAATAAATACATCCTGCTGTCCTGCGCAACGTTTGCACATCGGTCTTAGGGCCATAACGTCGCAAGAACAAAACTGGATTTCATTTTTCAGTATTCTATACATTCTTCCTGCTCATGTTGACAACACTTTGGCAAATTAAAGTGATGATAAAATTGAAAACAGGATAGGCACACACAAAACTGTATTATTATTATTATGTAATGTATTACCATTCTATGGAAAGCTGCCGAGCTGTACTGTACTCTGGTACTATTTGTTTTACTATATACATTGTAGTTCTAACTTTTTCAACCATGCACTGTGACCATTCTTTGGAAAGCTACTTAACAGTACTATGTTGTGGTACTGTTTGTTTTACCATACAGTATTATTCTAACTTTTTCATCTGTAGATCAAACCATGCAGTGTCCCCATGAAGAATGCTCCTGAAAACTACAATATTGTATGATACTGTTTGAAGATTTTAAGTCTAGCTGTATGAGTATACGAACCTCGTCAGGGGCCATATCTATGGTAACGTTTACGGCATTCTTACCTGAAGATGATGGTGAGATAAAGAAAGTTAGAAAATAAGACTTTATGTGTGTCTCACTATCCCGGGGTGCACCTCGTCATTAATGTGACGTCAACTCTAGTGGCTGGCGTGGGTTAACTTAGGGTGCTGCAGACCTACGGCTGGGATTTACATAAGCTTTGAAAATCTTAGTATCAAATAGCCTTCTAAGGGTATTGTCACGAATTCCTTCCGCATTAGCACTACCTGTGATTCGTGGGGGAGGAATTTGTGACGAATCTCCAAGAGCGTCGAAGATTTCCTCTCCACGTGGACGAGGCTAATTTAAGACTTTATATCCTCAGAGTCTGTGACTATTATGGGTACACTTTAGAAGAGACCTTTAGAATTTGTTTTCAGATTTGGAAAATTTCATTAAATATTGCTGAATATTTAGTATCGTATATATGCCAGGATAACTGTCCTTTGTTTCAAGCATCTGAAAAAAGCGTTTTTGAACTTCTCTTTTATATCTTAATTTTGGCAGAATACTAGATTCAATGAAATGAGTTACAGCATGTGAACGGAAGGGGGGCGAAATTCATGAGACAAACAGCTCGTTTCTGCAAAATAAGTATTTTATCTAAATGAGTATTAGCAGCTTAGCCCCATGCAATAAGTCCATATGAGATCAGTGGCTCAATTAAAGATTTGTATATGTGAAGCAAAGTTGAATATGGAATAAAATGCCTTAATCTAGATATAATTATAATTTATAATTATAATTATCGATGTTTGTAAGTGAAATAATATCTTATAGATAATTCCCTTTTTTATTGCATTGCAAACTTGCACGTATGTCTGCAGGTGTAGCGTTTGATTTATCAATAAAGACTTTGTTCCCATGCGATTTAGAACGGTCAAAATCTCAATACGAACAACGTCGAGTTAAAGATTCCACTGTTTTATTCACACACACGTGGCGATTACACAGTCTGAAAAAATATAGCTGTCTGGAGTCTTGGTCAAAAAAGGGGGGCCTTCCCGTAAATTGATATCACATGATTATGTTGCGAAATTGGTTAAACACTGAAGAAATCGAGTTGCTGATGTTAATTTTAAAAACATTATAGCTGTCCTAAATGAGGAACGGTACTATTTAGCTATAACTCATAACCAAAACTGCTTATGGAATTGTGCCCATAATGTATAGGTTCCTACAGCTTACCTATAAATACACTGCACCTCTCTGACCCAAACCCTTCTTCACAGTCGCACCTAAACTGCGTTCCATCATCTAGAGGGATACATGTTCCATTTTGACAAGGACTGGAGGAACAGGCCAAGTTCGGAGGCAAAGTGGTTGCTGAAGGAGGCGCAGTTGAATGCCTGTCATTTGAACCATTAGACGAAGGGGCCGTAACAGATTTTACGGCCGAACTACGCGGCAACAGTATCGCTGTAGATGTAGCCACAGGGGCGATGGAGGTAGCGATTCGATGGCCTGGGCTAGAAGAAGAAAGCGATTTAACGTTGGGCGTGGTCACCGTGTTCTTAAGACCGCCCGTAGACGTCAACAGATTGGGGACAGATGTCTCCAAGATCAGCGGGGTCGTTGAAACTTTAGTAGATGAACTCGTAGTAAATGTTCCTACAAACGACAAAGATAAATACCATTAAGTTTGTAGGGGAATAATTTGTGATTAGGCACAATCTCGGTCATGCACTAGTCGATGGGAAACAGATACCATTAATAACACTAGCTCTTCCTCTACTCAGATTCATAAATAGATCTTCATAGGGATGGGAGGTGCTTCATACTGTAAACGGCCTGAGTTCGGCTACCCCTCGCGCATGTTTGGAGGCTCAAGAATCTGATCTAATACCAAATAAATGGAGAGATTTTCCGGGTTGCTCGAGGGTAACATGCACGAATCTTAGCATGTGATCTCGACTCACGCTTCCCCGGAAATAGCTACCAATAAGAGCATTTTATTAAGTCCTTAAATGACGTTGAATTGAGTGGCGTACTAGTTTCTTACTTGGAGTCACTGAAGAATTCCTTTTAAATGCCCGGATGTCTCCCGGTTTGGTAAGGCCTCGTACAATAACCTCTTGATCTTTGGACGTCATGTTGACACGAACAATTGCCTTTTGAGACCAATCCGTGAAATACAGGTAGTTATCAAGCATGGTCAGACCAAAAGGATGACTAATGGTTTGGTTGTTTTGAAGGAACATCACCCTTGTGTTTCCATGGTCCAACTGTATATACTCCACAGTAGCTTTGACACCGTCAATCCAATACAAACGGTTGGTCAACTTGTCCAATGCCAGGGAATTTGGAAACAACATTCTGTACTTGACCAACACTTTCCTGTTTGTGCCGTCCATGTTTGCTTGTTCTATAACTGGAACACTTCCTCTATCGGTCCAGTACATTACACTATTCAAACGAGCAATAGAACATTGCTGATTAGTTTATACCAACTCAGCAGTCTTGGTAGTTTAAGTAATCTGATTGCCTCACTATCTCGCGGTATTCAACCCTATCTACCTCTTACGAGGTGAATACAGCCTGAGCCGTGTGCAAGTGAGTTTTGGTCGAGGAAAAAACAGCCAGCGTCAATTCTTGCCTTTCAGCTGTTTCCAAGAGATATCACTGTCTTTTTACACAACTATTCTCTTGAATGTCGGAAAGAAGTGGCTTTTGGGATATTTACTTCGCTGCCTCGTGCATCGGTAAAAATATTGCCACTATTCACCCCCATTTCAGGGAATAATTTTTAATTAGTCGTTATAATTATCATACCATTATCAATAGGAATTACTACTATCATTATTAACCAACTATTGTTGAAAGCGGACTACTTTAAAAATAGGCGAATTACTTAAATTTGTTAACCGTGTCTCAGAAAAATCACCAGTCAATGATTGTAGGTTACTTTGTTCCTCAAAAATTTAAGTGGATGTCTCCCAGTGGGTGCTACAAATCATGTTCAAAACGACTTGTCTGGTCTTAAATTTCGGAGTAATATTCATCAAAAGAAAGCAACACCTCTGTTACAGAGTCCCCTTAAAACCCTTACCTTTTGTCAGTGTCAAGAAGAATATCCCAAGGTTTTGTGCCAAAAGCAAGAACCGTTCTGTTTGCACCATTCAGCTTTGCAACTTCTAGATTCCTATTGCCAAAGTCTGTCCAATAAATGTTCCTTCCAACAAAATCAACGGCTAAACCAGCTGGAGACACTAAACCACTGCCAATAACAACCTCCTGAGAAGAACCGTTCAAAAACGCTCGAAATATTCTGGGTAATTGAAGATCTGCCCAATAAATGCGTTCCTCCTCAGGATCAAAATCCATGGCTAATGGTCGGTGCGTATTGGCTGAGATCGGGAGCGGCTCAACCAGCGAGAATGAAACGTCAAGGGAAAGCTGGAATAGCTTCTCGTTCCCGGAATCACGGTCGACAAACAGCGCAAATTTTGTAAAGTCTGCAAAGAAATTGGCGACAGTTATCATTATCCTTATTATTGTTACTTTCTTTCGCAGCGGCTTGAACAAAAGGACCAATCAACGTCTCCTCACATATTATGGTCTATGGTGTCTGTCGCAGCCTTCTGCCGGCCTCGTTTCGCCAACTTTCTTAAGGGTGTTCTCTTGGCATCGGAGATTGGGGAATTATCCGGGAACAAGGGGGAATTCATCGACTAAATTGCGATGGATTGTCCATAGCGATCTTTTTTGTACTTATTTTGTTTTCATGCTTCTGCAGTTTTAATGAAAACCCTGTTCACTAGGATTCTGCATTTCGAAGGGAGTGGTGATTTTGTAACTGCAACCAGCGATAACAGGAATTTGCAATCAATTGACGAAACTGTCCAAACTTAGAACACGTATCGACAAAAAAGGTTGAACTACAACCAAATTCTTAAAATGAATTTTTTAAATCACTTTATCATATAAAATTTAGTGGTATACAGACTCGATAAAAACCGACAAAAATAATATTACAAGGAGTGGTTAAGAATGATATCACCACTTACGGGATAGCGTCTGCGACAATTTGGTACTTTTACGTGTCCACCTAAAATTATACAATGAAAAGAAAATTGTTTGTTCTCTGAAGCTACTCTTGGCTCATTATTGAAATACTGACATGAAAAACTCTGATCCGCGCAGCAATGTCAATATCCTCTACGTATTTTGTCGTTTAGAAGTAGAATTAAGGTTGTGAGAGTGAAATAATCAACAGTTAGAAGTTCGGTTTTACACTGCGACTTTTCATGTGGTTTACTTTACCTTGCTCGCATGTCTTGCCATCACTTCCTAAAAGCAAACCATTCGGACATGCGCAGGAATGACCCCCTGGTACAATGATGCACAGGTTACTACAGCCACCGTTATTGGAACTGCAAACTTGACTTCCTGAGGACAATACAAAAATACCAACACAGTAAAACATGCAGATAAAGCGTCTTGAAAGAATGCTGAGAATACATATAGTCGCCATCTTGAACTTGTGATCAAGCATCATTCAAACTGAGCGTTTTCATGTGTTTGCGCCGCAAGTTAAAAAAGGCCGCGCAAGAAATCTGTGAGACAGAACATAGAGAACAGAAGAGGGGAGGGGAGGGAAGGATTAATTCTTGTCCGATCCCCTCCCCCTTCCGTCTGTTTTCGTCCTCTGCTCCAATGTTATTACATAGACAGTGGCAAACAGCGAATTACGAACCTGCTGGTTGTCTTGACGCGTCAAACATGGTGATTCCCATAACGTCCTTGGTACCCAGGTTATCATATGGGCTTAAATGTACCAATTGTTTCTTGTTTGTTCTTCTAATGGTCCCTGCTCTAATCCAATCACTCCAAAACAATACTGGAGGATAAATTGCAATGGAAAAGGGATGTATATCCTGAGAAAAACTAAACATATTTCTGTTGTTACCATCAAAATCTGCCCTTCCAATTATGTCGATTTTTGCGTCGACCCAGTAGATCATGTCCCTACTATAGTCAATCACTATGTCATTGGGCCAGTAAATATTAATCATTGTTGAATCTATGATTGTTGTCCTTTCCTGGCCACACAGAGTAGCGCGTTCAATTTTTGGCTGTGAGCCCCAGTCTGTCCAGAACATGTACCTGGAATATGGAAAGAAATTACACCCCATGAGCTATAGCTGAGCTTAAGATTGACTCAGTAGTAGAAAGAGGATAGCAATATTTAACCCTTAAAGTGACTATCAGGCAATTTCTCCCTACCATATTCACAGTTCATCAACCATTCATGTTTTGGGAATAACGAAAATGATCATCAAAAAAGAATTGGATCAAAATTTAAACAAATTCCCTTCACTAGTACCATAACAAATATATGAGAACAGTTAGGAGAAAATGAATATTGACATTAAGGCTTTTTAAAAAAAGTTAACTCGACAATCGTTATTTAAGGCAGACAATAGACAATAGAAAATGTTAGGACTGACTGCGTATGGTTCACCCCACTCTTAGCCATATTTAGTATCACTCGTGTCATAGACTACTATATAAGCGTATTTATAAGTTGATTTTTAGGTTATTTTTAGATTTGACAGAAAAAGCACAGAGATTTTTTAGCTTAGATTAAAAAGTTAAAAATAAAAAATTGGAAAATTAAAAAAAGATTTTTTCGTGTTTACAAAATATTTAATAAAAATTGTACAAAAATTAAACAAAAAATTAGACAAAGATTTTTACTAAGAAAGAAAATAAATATTGAATTTTTAATGTTAATTTAAAGATATAAGTTATGAAAGTATAAATGGAGAATCGTGACGATGAATTGAAGAAAATTAAACAAAATGCGAACTCTATTAAGGGGCAAAGAAAATATCAAAGTGAAAAAATATATGAAAGAAATTATGAAAAGGAGGGTGCAAAACCCAAAAGAAAAACACAAAAAACATCAAATAAAACTTTTAATTGGGAGAATTATTCATTTAAGGTGCTGGATAAAGAGGAGTTTTCTAAAAAGCTTAAGGATTTAACCAACGAAAATGTCATAAAAATTACTAATATTAAGAAACCCAAAGTAAAAAAAGAAGAGATAAGTATAACTGATAGTGTAAGAGAGGAATTGAAGGAAAAAAATAAAAATAAAAAGAAAAGAACAACAACCCTTAGAATATTTTCAATAAATCAACATGAAGATGAACCAACAATTCGTGATACCTATGGAATAAACGAAAATATTATTAGAATTAGGAGAGATCTAAATAATAATTTGACAGAAACAATTTATAATGAATTAGAACCCCACATAGAAATGGGGGCAAGAATTGTTTTCAGTTTTGTTGCTTTGGTTCAAAGAGGAAATGGGGAAATATTTTATCATGCACATACATTTAGAAGTGGAGGAACTTTTACAACACTTCCAGAAATAAGAGATTATATAGAAAGGTGTGATGGTGAGAGATTGAGTTTAGAGGGTATAGCTTGGAGTAGAGTATATTTACCAGCAGAGAAGAAATTATATAAACCCGGTGTTCGTGGGGGTTGGGTTGATTTTAGGGAAGTTCAAATAAAACTTATTAACACTAGACAACCTTTAATTGGGTGTGGAAGATTACCAGATGAGATTCGCAAAAAAAGATGTATTTATTCGGTTGATGAAAAAGATGATAATCTATGTGTATGGAGGTGTTTAGCTATTCTGATGAATATTCTTGCTGGAAAAAATAACCCTGAAAAGTACATAGAGAAACAAACTTTAGATTTAGCTAGAAAATTTTATAAAAATAAAAGATTGAAAAAAGCAGATGTTAGACCAACAAAACTAGTTGATTTTGAGAAAATTGCAAAGTTCTTTTCAATTAACATTCGGGCTTACGAACAAAAAGATAAAGAAAATTTTAAAGTTTGGAAATTAGTTTTTGGTAAAAATCAGTTCAAAGATAATTTACCTACCCTAAATTTAGGTCTTTATGATGGACACGGTTTTTTCATTATTAATCTAGACATTTTAGCTGAAAATTGGGTATGTCAAGGATGTAATCAAAAATTTACTAGACACGGTGATTTAAAAAGGCATTTTAAGGATGAAACATGTACAGGAGGTGTTACAAAAATATTATGCACTGGAGAGAAGATAAAACACATAATGAACAACTCTGAAAAGGTATTTTATGGGGGTAACACAAAATTTGGTTATAAAGCATGTATGTGGATAGAAGAACAATCTAAGATTATAGGTAAACATATTCATCACGCGCTTTGTGGTCATGGTGGTGAAAGGTGTCTTAAGGGTCAAGAGGGAGAAGAGATTTTGTTTGATGGTTATGAGCCTGATACAAATACTGTTTTTGAGTTCTATGGGTGTTTTTGGCACGGTTGTCCGTGTTCAAGCGACAACAAAACTAAATATAATAAAACTATAGAAAGGGAAAAGATGATAAAAGGTTTTGGATATAATATCGTATCAGTTTGGGAGTGTGAAAAACCTAAATTGGACAATATCAGGTTTGAAAAGAAATTTATTCCATACCCCTATTTTATTATTTACGATTTTGAGTCAATATTACAAAAGGAAGATAAACAGATTACCGATGATTTAAGTTTCTCTCATAACCATACTCCGGTTAGTGTAGCTATATTGGATAATTTAACAAACGAACCTATTTTTCTTGTCAAGTCAAACCCGGATGCATTAATAAAAGAGTTTATTGAAAAATTAGAAGAACGAAGAAAAATCATTGTTGAAAAAGTTAAAAAAGAATATCCACTACCCGACCAAGATTCTATCCCAAAGAAAGTTTTAGAAGTGTATGAAGAATGGTGTAACCAAGTCCCTGTTTTAGGTTTTAATAGTGGAAAGTATGATATCAATTTGATTAAAAGATATTTTGTAAAACACATGACAAATCAAACTAAAGATATTTTTGTTGCAAAGAAAGATAATAAGTATATGTTTTTATCAACACCTCATTTCAAATTCTTGGATGTAATGTCTTACTTGGCTCCGGGGCTTTCTTTTGATAAGTGGTGTAAAGCAAACAATTGCGAAGCAAAAAAACTTGTACTTCCTTATGAATGGTTGGATAGTTATGATAAGCTTTCTCACGTCGGGGTAGTGAAACATGAAGATTTTTACTCAAGTTTGAAACAGGAAAATATTTCCCTAGAAGAATATCAAGAATATTTGCTTGAATTTGAAAAGAGGGGTTGTGTTACAATGATGGACTGGTTGAGAGAGTATAACCTAAATGATGTTATACCTTTTAAAGAAGCTTTAGAAAAAACCAGGTCATTATATTATCCAGATGAAATAGATATATTAAAAGACGCAGTTTCTATCCCGGGGGTCTCAATGAGGTATGTTCTAAATAAATATCAAAAAATGAAAAAGAAAAGTGCTCCAGAATTATTCGCTCCTGGGGAATACGCCTGTATTCATAGATGTAATAAATCTTGTATTAATTTGTTTTGTAAAAAATGTAAAAAGATAAGTAAAGATTGTAAAACATGCGATAAAAACAAGATTTATAAACTATTGAAAACTGGTATGATTGGAGGGCCTAGTATTATATTTACGCGATATTCAGAAAAAGACCAAACAAAGATTCACCCTCAAAAATATAAATTCCCAAAAAATTGTGTTCGAATTGCTGGTTATGACGCAAATGGTTTATATTTATACTGTGCAGGACAAGAAATGCCATGCGGAAAAGAAGAATGTATTGAGGTAAAAAACCCATCAGACAAAGAAAATATTAAGAATATTTGTAAAGAGATTCTTATTGGCAAGCTTTTTGGGTTTTTACAAGTTGATATAAATGTGCCTGAAAATATAAAGGAAAAGTTTGAAGAGTTCTCACCTCTATTTGTTGTAGATAGTGTTACTGAAGATTTGATACCAGAGCACATGAAAGAATATCAAAAATCGACAGGAAGAAAACATCTAAAAAATAATAAAAAATTGCTTGGTGTTACAAAAGCAAAAAAGATATTGTTATATACTCCTGTATTAAAATGGTATCTTAATCATGGTTTGGAGATTACAGCAATTCATCATATTTTGAAATACGAATCAGGAAGGCCTTTTGAATGGTTCCCAAAAGAGGTTTCAAACGCGCGAAGAGATGGTGATATAGAGGTTATGTTGGAAAAAATAAGTAAAGCTTTTGATGAAAACAAGATTGATGATGTAGTAAAAATTACTAATGAATTAAAGCAATTCCCTGATATATTTAAAATTATTGAAGATAACAAAGACATTAAAGTATTGATTGAAAAACTAAAACCAAAGTATAAAGGCTGTAAAGAACTAGCCGACACTAACAAACTGAAAGGGAATTCATTCTATGGAAAAATGATAGAAGATAAAGAAAAACACAAGAACACAAGGTATACTCAGGATGAAGAAGAGGTTGAAAAAGCTTTAAGATCTACGTTCTTTGAAGATCTTACAGAAATAAATGAAACATATGAAATAGTAAAACGAAAAAGACAAATAAAAATAGATCGCCCCTATCAATGTGGAATAGCGGTATATCAGTTAGCTAAACTTAGGATGTTGGAATTTTATTACGATTTTCTTGATAAATATGTTGATAGAAAGGATTTTGAGCTAATTCAAATGGATACAGATTCTATGTACATGGCAATTTCGTCTGAAAAGTTGGATAATATTATAAAACCTGAAATGGAAAAAGAATACTTTAATGGAGGAAAAGAAAAATTCCTATCAACATCTAAATATCACGACAAGACCCCAGGCCTTTTCAAGCTGGAGTTTGATGGAATTAGAATGATTGCCCTTTCATCAAAATGTTATTACGCGGAGGATGAGAAAGGTAAAACAAAGTATAGTTGTAAAGGCACAATTCATAGGCAAAATGAAATGAACTGGGATAGGTACATGTCATCTTTAAAAGGGGCAATTGATATGGCACAAAACATAGGATTTAGAGTAAATAACAATCAAATTGTGACATATAAACAAAATAAAAAAGGATTGAATGCATATTATGATAAAAGATGGGTTGAAGAAGATGGAATTCACACATATCCAATCTTTTAGTTTATTTCAAAACATAATCTGGAGGCAACTGAGTATCATCGGGTATAACCTGTAACTCTTCTCTTACAAAACCTCGTCTTGACCCATCTTGTAGAAAGTATAAAACCGGCTGATTAGGAGAAACCCTACTTCCAGAAATATAATAAATCTTAATACTCCAAATGGGATCTGTGGCTCTTCTTCTTTCACCACCTTCAAGTTCGCCGGGAGATAATAAATATCTAACCCTAACCTCAATTGGTAGTCTAACTTCATTAAGACCAACCTCCCTATGGTAATTTTTAGGTTCAATATCAACCTCTTTCATTTTTATAACATCATCAGGTTTTTTACCAGTTATTCTCGTTGGTGTATTATTCAAAGTTTTTAGAATATCTGGTAATCTTTTCACCCATACTCTAGATCTTTTGTCACTAACCATTTCCTGCGCATATTGATGACTAAATAATCTTTCACCCAATATTTTATTTGCGTTTTCTACAAATGCTTGGGCTCTATGATTTCCAGCTTCACTTCTTTGAATTTTTACATTATGATAATTCATAAGTTTTGTAACCTCGCCCATAAATTCTTTTCCTGGATCAACCATTAATGTTTTAGGGTATTTTAATTTTCTTGAATATATTTTTTCAAAAGCTTTTGATATTTCTCTACTTTCTTTTGTGGTTAATGGCTCAGCATCTTTATATCTAGAAGCAACATCAACAACAACTAATGCGTATTTATATGTTTTTCTTCCAACCCTATCATGAGGTAAAAATAATAAATCTGCTTGATGAATTTGATTGGGTTTATCCACGGTCCAGTGCGGTCTAGGTATATATTTAGGCGGCGGTAGATATATTTGCCATATTGCTTGTTTTTGTAACCACTGTTTTGCTGAATCTTCACTTACTTTCGCCTTTTCAGCTAATTTAGGGATTGCAGAATATCCTTTCCAATATCCCATAGTTGAATAATATATTTTTGAAAGCATCTTTTCGTTATTCATTTAAAAATTAATAAAGTATCTTATAAATTAAAATGATTGAAGATAGAAAAAAAGAAGAAGTAAAAGCACAAACAAAAATTGTTATTAAAAGTTTTATACATAAATTTTTTTTTGAGGAAGAAAATTTATATAATGAAGATTTCAATTGTGTTGTTTTGTTTATGTTAAGTAAAATACCAAATTTGAAAGAAAAACTATTAAAAATTATTAACGAATTAGAGAATAATAATAGAGCAAAGAGACTTAAAGACTAACAAAAGTATCTTATAAATTACAATGATTTCTGAAAAAATTGATCCAAATAGAGATCCGAAAGAACCGCTTGGTTTGAAAGCAGACTTAACATTGAATAGAATTACTCTAAACCCATCCACAGCTAGCCCAGGAGAAACATTATACATAAATATTCCAAAACTTTCTAAGAATTTAGTTATTGTACCTGGAAGTGTATCTCTTTTGTTTGATTTGGATGTTGAGGGTCATGTAGATAATACAGTTGTTAATAATTTAGCTAGCAATCTTGTAACCAGATTAAAAGTTCTTTTTGGAGGAGAAACTCTGCAAGATACTCAAAGATATGATCTATTTCAAACATATCGCGATTTATTTTTAACCGAAGAAGAGCGTGAAGATAGATTAAAACAAGGAATTTCTTCTGAAAATATGAGAAGACTTAGAACAAAAGCCGGAAATGCAAACAAATCAAAAGATGTTAAAGAAGTTGCTCTCGCTAATGTTCATGGAACAAAATATAGAATACCAATAAACCACCCAATATTAAATGATCATGGTGTTTTTTATCCGAAAGCATTGGAAAATCATTTAATATTTGAAATTACGCTTGCTCCAATTAATAATATTCTTATTTATTCTGATACAACTAAAACACCGTCATATTCAATTAAAAACTTGGAGTTAGAATATTCTTCAATTTCAAGTAAATACTTAGCCGAAGAGGCTCAAAAAACATATCAAATTGGTAAAGGATTCTTTTATGAAAATGTTACTTTACATAAAACTTTTACATTTTCTATTAGTGGTGATGGAGTTATTAATCAGCATATTAATTTACCGAGAAGATCAATAACTGGGATATTATGTTTGTTTTTATTACCACACGTTGCAGGAGCAAGGGATTCTGAAAATTTTTATAATCCAGGCATATCTTCAGTAGAAATTGATGTTGATGGTGTGCCAAATAGAATATACTCTAGAGGTATGATTCCATCAGATCTTTGGGAATCTGTGAAAAAAAGATATCATAGGGATGATGGTTTGCAAATTTCATTAAAAGAAAAAGAATTTTACGCGAACAAGTTTGCTCTTTGGGTTGATACTAGAACTCACCCAGATAATGGTATTCATGGCGGAGGACTGCCTTTAAATAATACACACGATGGTGTAAAAATAGAAATAAAAAGGAAACAAAGCGGGTCAGGAACTATAACATGTCATATGTTTGTTGTGGCTGATGCTATGATGGAAATAATGAATTCAAGCTTGAAATCAATAATGTACTGAATATAACTTAAAAACCTTTAGTTATGATACAAAAACCATGGAAGAACTGAGAGATAAAATTCCTTTTCATTGTATAATAACTGGACCAACAAATTGTGGAAAAACAAAATACATCATAGATAAACTACGAGGGCCATTCCGAAAATTGTTTGAATTCATTGTTTTAATATGCCCAACTTATCCTAAAAATAAAACATATCATAATTTTGCAAATAAAGATAAACGTTTCTATGTATGCTCGCCTGATGCAAGTAATATAGATGAGATTAATGAATTGTTAACCGATTGCCAAACTTTATTCTCTGGAACAAACACATTAATAATTTTAGATGATTGCGCTGTATCTACTGATCTGAAGAAAAGATCTAATAAGTTTATAGATTTAGCATTCTCCGGAAGACATCATGGTTTATCAATGTGGGTTCTAACTCAGCAATTAACATCAATAGCAAAACCATTCCGAGAAAATGTTGCCTGCGTTGTTACTTTCCATAATCCTTCACAAAAAGGCATGAAAATGTTTTTCGAAGATTATGGAGGTGATTTGGATTATGAAACATGTAAAAAATTTGTAGAACTCCTGAAAACTGAAAAATATTCTAGACTATGTTTATCTTTACGTCATCCATTTAATTGTTATTTAGAGATTCCTGAAGTAATTTAAAAAAAGATGACAGAAATTGAAGATTACATTGAAGAAAAGACAGACAAACTGCAGGGTGGATCGGGAAAAGATAATGATGAACTTGAAATAAAACAAGAATCTCTTGCCATTCTCGCAGCGCTTGGAACAACAAAGGAATATCTGGGGGTTGAAATGAGCTTGGGTGATATAAAAAAATTATCAGAAAAAGATGTAGAAAAATATTTTAATCGTTATCAAGCAGTAATGGGTAAGAAAATTAACGGTGGATTAGTAGATTCATCTCTTCAATTTGTTTCAAAAGTTATTTCTTTATTTGTTCCTGTTGATGATATAGAATGTCTTTGTAATGATTTGAAGAATGATGCTTTGGTTAATCGAGAACTTACAAATTTTGTAGGACTTATTGCATTAAAAGGAGGAAGGTTGGTAGCACTTGCTAGCGGACTATTTCAGGTTGTTAAACACGTTAAAATAGATAAAATACAACAATTTACAAGTGAAAAATCAGTTAATTCTAACACAACTGAGCAAGATACTAAAAATAACTATGAAGGTGTTGATACTGTAAACTAAGCAGATCTAAAGGATTATTAATAACATCTAAATAATAATGTCTGAACAAACTGAAGGAGTTGAGCAAATTACTAGAGAACCACCTAAAGAAGTTATTTCAACAAAAAATAAAGAAAAAGATCCAAAAAAAGTTGCAGCTGGTAGAAAATTAGCGGAATATAATAAAAAAGCAAAAGAAGCATTGGAAAGGGAGACTAAAAGGAATGCAGAAAAAATGAAAAAGGAAGAAGAGCATCAAAATGAAAATGAAGAAAGTGAATCTAATAAAGCGTGGCTTCCAGAGCTATCTTTTACAACTGTATTATCAATTGTTGGAATAGGTTTTACAGCATTTGATATGTTTATGAGATATTATAAAAACAGAATACCTGATTTATCTCAAGTTCCTAAAACATCAAAAATTAGAATGATGTAATTATAAATTATTTTTTACTATATAAAGATATCTAAAGGCTTCTTACTGATGTAGTAAAAAATCATGTCAAACGAAAACAAGCTTGTGAAAACTGTTACTGATTCTGCAGTACTTATAGGATTAGGAGCTGGAGTTGGCTATGTAGCTAAAAAGATGATGAAAGAATCATTTTTGAGCGATCCATCTTCAAGTATTACAAATTATGCAAAATGGGTAGCTGTATTGTCTGGTAGTATGTATATAAAAACATATTTAGAGGATCAAAAGATTTTACCAAAATAATAAAACATGGCATTAGCATCATTAGGAATGATGGGTTTAGGGGCTTTATTAAATGCAACCGCCTTTGTTGGTGGAAACTATCTTGCAAAATCTCTATCTGGAGATAAAACTGATACAGAAAAAATAAGACACGATAAAGCAATGGAAAAGTATCAAAGAGATTACGCAGAATATCAGGAAAAAAGACAAAAAATGATTGATTGGGAAAATAAGAAAAAAGATGAAGAATATCAAGCATCAAAAAATATTTCAAAAACAAATGAAGCTTTTGAATTGTATGGTCAAATGCATGAACCAAAATTTTCTGATTATTATAAACCAAGCGATGATCAAAAGAATGGAGAAATGCTATATGTTGGAGGGGGAATGTTGGCTTTAGGTTATGCAGTTAGTAAATTATTATAAAATTATTATATAACTTGTAATACATAAGTTATATAACACAATTATATTTACATTAGACTTCCGGCATCACTATCAGAGTCTAAATCTAAATTTTCCATAAGTTCAGATGTTGATGTTGCGTTAGAAATAATTACTTCTGGGTTATGTCTACGACGAGATAATCTTTTCATTTTAACATCTTGTTTTATAGCAGCATCATAAATTTTTACCTGAAGTGAAATAAAATTACCAATAAATATTGATTCAATTTTAACATTACATTCTGCAAAGCAACCATTATGCATTAAATCTTCTACTTTTATTTCTTCATCGGTATCCATATCATAAAATTTAGTTAAAAATCCTCCTTGTCTTTTAGATTCAATTAATTTTGCATATAATGTTGGGCCTCTATCGGGCACTTTTTGCATATAAGTTTTATTTTTTTCATCTGTGATTTTTACCATTTTCCAATAAAGAGGATTTAAACCTCCCTTGCTTTTAGTAAGATCAGATCTTTCCAACTCGTATTTGTCAATTTTATCTCTATTTTCTAATAAATGATCAATACAGCAATCTACTATTTTATTAAAAGTATCAATCCATTTTTCTTCTTCAGGTGTAGGTGTAATTCCGCTCCATAAACATAAAGGAAAAACATATCCAGTGGTTTTATTTGTTTCTTGACTTTTATTTACTGAAACTCCAAATGAGTATAAACGACTAGTTGGAATAACAAGTTCTCCTTCAGTTCCATCTTCATTTTTTGTGAAAATTTTAATTCGTTTAAATTCAATCTTTGGTTTTGTGCCTGGAATTTCTCCAAAAATTACTTTAGAAAAGATTATGCTTTCTTTTGGATTATAATTATAAATATCTATTAATTGTGTATTTTCGTTCATCATTTTACTTTGTTTTATTTTTATTTTATTAAAAAAAATAAATTATTTTTTATTAAAAAGTTTTAGTCTAAAGATTTATTAAGAGTTAGTAAAAAAAAATAATGGAAGAAGACCCCTTTGGTTTGGGAGAAGAAAAAAATCCCGTTGATTTTGATGAAAACGATGAAATGCTTGGTAGAACACCATCTACAAAAAATGTTGTAAAAACATCCACATCTTATAAAAATCCTGGTTATGAGGATGATGTTGAAGAATATTCACATTATAATAGTAAAATAAAAACTAAAGGCGAATATTCACAATTAGCTCAAGAAGATTATCATGAAAGAGAAAGAAATAAAGAATTAGCTTGGAATGAAATTACAAGAAAATGTCCAAGAGCAAATCCAAATTTTCTTCATAGAATTAATGATTTTGGTAAAACACAAGTTGCAATAACAAGATCTAATCCTAGAAATATTAAATGGTATGATTTTACTGATAAAAACGATAATATAAATAAAGAAATATTAAAATTAAAAACATTTAGAAAATACCTTGGACCCACAGCAGAAGAAATTATAGAAGAAAATGAACGTGAAAACAAAAAGATGAAAGAATTACAAAACAAAAATAGGGAGGAGAGAAAATTAATTGAAGATAAACCGATAAAAACACCTGAAGAAACAGCTAGAATAGAAACTTTAGATGAAGAATTTGCTGAGCGTAATAATAAAATAGCCGAACGACAACAAAATAATGAGCAAATTCAGGAACGAATGTCATTGCGTGATAGAATTAAAGAAATATTTAAAAAACATGGATTTACAGTATTTGCAGTTTTAAGCGCTGTTGCTTTAGTAATTGGGATTATAGTTTCTAATCTTACAAAAGGCCTATCAACATTAGGAAAGGGTTTAGGAAATGGGTTAAAAACTATAGGTAAAAAACTTGGTGAAATATTACCAGGAATGCTTGGGGCTATCGTGAGCTTTCTATTCAAAACAGCTGGTGAAGTTATTAGCTTTTTAGGTAAGAATGCCTGGTTATTAATAATGGCTGTAGTTATATATTTTGTTGAAAATATTAAGAAAAAACGAAACTAAGATCTAAAGATAACGTAATTTTCAGTAAAAAGTATATGGCAGATTATAACGGAAATACTTATTCACATACTAATAACGGACTTTATCCAATTTTACAAAATACAGATCCTAATAATTTTAGGTTACAAAAATCTGGTGAAGTATTACAAAATCTTGAAAGAGAAATTAAACATTATGAAGAAGTAAGAAAAAAATATAATAGGGCTAGACTTGTATTTACAAAAATAAGTATTTGTGGTGGTTTATTCTCAGTTATTCTATCAGCAAGCGGGCTTAGTACTTCTCTTACTGGGTTTGGTGTTGTTGTTGGTGTGCCTTTAGGTGTAATAGGTGGTATTTTTGGAGGAATATCTGTTTGTTTTGGTTATGCTTCAAAAAGGCTTTCAACTAAAGTCAGTAAACATGAAAGAACATCTTCAATTGCAAAATCAAAACTAAACACAATTAATGATTTGGTTTCTAAAGCTTTTAAAGATGGGAAAATATCAGACGAAGAATTCTCTATAATTTTAGCAGAATCTGAAAAGTTTGAAAAACTAAAACAAGAAGTAAGACAAAAATTCAGAAAAGATAGCCAAAAAAACTTCGACATGTCTATAATCAGGAAAAAAGTTCGAGAAGATCTATTAAAAGAATTAACCGGTACAACACATTAAAGATTTCATTTGAAAGAACTGATGTTGGTTGTAATTGTTTTGCTGGGATTAGAAGAGAATTTACATCTTAATTTTACAAGTTTAAAGATCTTATTATTTAATACAAAAATTAAGATGTTGTTAACTTATTTCAAAAAACGATACCCAAAAGCAAACCTTGATAAATTTACATTTATTAATGATTCATTTGGTGGATATATTAAGTGGAAAGTTAATGGAACAACAATTATGTCTGATGATGATCCTTCTGGTAAAACTTGGACTGAAAATCTTTCTAATGATTTAAAAAAATTATTATGGAAAGATTTAGGATTAGAAAATAAAACTAAGTTTAGTTCATTTCCAAAAACTTTATCATTTACAAACAAAACATATCCAATACCTGGAGTTAAATTTGATGAATTTGCTAATGATGTAACAATAATGCTAACTAATTTAGTTATATATGTTTCAGAAAAAGATCATTTCACTGCAACAATGAAAAATGTATTTACAAATCAAACTGTAGGACTTAATAGCGGTAAAGAAGCTAGAGCTTGGTTAAATAAACCAAATATTAATCACTGGCCACAACAATTAAACATGGCAGTTTGGTGTGCAACATCTGGCTGTGGTGTTAGTTTAGTTGAAAGTTTAAATTATCCAAGAATTATTAGAAGTTTTTTTGTATTTCACGTTTACTTTACTATAAGAAGAATATTATATGAATTATATTTACCATTACCAGGAGAAAAAAATTTTTCTTTAAAAAATAATCCATACAACAAAAATGCTTATAATCGATTATGCGCAGAATTTGGATTAAGCAATAATCAAGATTTTAAAGGATGGAATAAACCTTTAGCTGATTTTAGATGGAAAGGAGGAGCAAATAACGGAGTTGGAGATGTATTCATTGACTATGGGAAAGGATACGTACCTCCTGGAAGCGTTCACGGTCAAGGAGGAGGAAATCAAAATGTTAGAATTGTAAGAAATTACGATCCTGATGCAAATATTTGGCCAAGTAATTCAGCTAAATTTTCAGATGATGGCGGAAAGAAAATTGATGGAAATTTAATATCTATGCTTCGAAATGATCATTTTGTAGATTTTCAATATGCGTGGTTTATACCAGAATCTGGATATGGATTAACAAAAGCTGGATTGGGAAGAATAAATAGATCAGTTGAAGCTTTTGTTTATTGCGTATTGGGGGCTCAAGTTAATACTAGGAATTCAATTATTGGTAAAGGAGGAGGCGCAAGTGAAACTCAGAATGAATTTATAAAAATATTTGAAGACTCTGTGGTTGAAAATGATATTTCTAAATCTATTCAAAACTATCAAACATCAGTTCAAGAATCAAAATCTCGCCTTGATTTAGCTGTAGCTCCTGGTGTTTGGTTAATGCCAAGCAATTTAATAATAAACACAGAAAGTGTAGTTGGATATAATAATGATTTGAAAAAGGTAACAGAAGATATGACCTTTGGAATAAATAATTCAATAAATATTGGAACAAAAACTGTTGGAATAAGACATAGTTTAGGATCTTCAAAGGTTTTTTTATCCAATACAAATCAAAGAAAACTAAATCCAATAGTTGAAGAAACAAAAACTGATGAAGTTAAACAAGAAAATAATTATATAGATTCACATCAAAACAATCTTATATTATTTATGATTTTAGGTGGTGGATTATCTTGGTTTTTATTTCGTTAATGTTTTGATTATATAATCTAAAAACGAATATAATGTAATCAAAACAATATGTTCAGCATTACAATGTATGATTCTGAAACACGGGTTTATTTAGACCCACCAATTAAATATGTTAGTGAATTACAGCTGCTAGATTGTGATATAAAAAATAAAAGATTGTTTAACTTCAAAAATGAACAAAGAATAACTGATGAAAGGGATAGACCTCTAGTAATAATACAACCAGGCACATATTCAATTCTCGATATTCAATCAATAATTACTAATAGTGAAAAGGGTTCAAATATATCAATAATTAGTGGTGATACTATTGACTATCTATTTTCTAATAAGGTATTTAACATTAAAATTACTAAAGATTTACAAGTTTCTTTAGGCTTACCTGAAATTTTAAATAATGGTAAATTTTATCCTATAAATTCTAATATTAAGAAACCATTGAGATTAATGTGCAGCATAATTGATAATAGAATGTCATATATGAATGATAAAAATTCAGAACTTTTAAAAATACAGCCATCACAATTACTAGCAAACATACCATCAAAAGATTATCCAACAATTCCAATTAAAAAATATGATAACTTAATTAATTACTTTGATTTAAGTATATTAGACGCTGAATGGAAAAAGCTTGATTTAAAAGGATCTCCAATAACTTTTAGTTTAAGATTTAAATAAATTTTTTTGTTATGTAACTCTTATATTTAGTTATATAACATAATTATTCTCCCCATCTTTCTTTCAAATCTCTTAACTCCTCAAAATCAATACACCAATCTAAATACCTAGATGGATGCCATGCTACTTCCATTATTTCATAATGTAAGGATTTAAAAAATTTCTCTTTATGCTCAATCTTATATTCATTTAAATCAACACTTACATATATCTTTTTTATTACAAAATTTCTATCAAATACATCAATTTTACATTCCTCATCGTGATAAGCAAGATAAACACCATTTTCATAAAAATAATCAATTTCCTCTCCATTTGAAATAAACAAACCATAGCATGGACTAATACCATATTCATATTTGTTTTCAATAAAATCATAATTAGCTGTTTTTAAAATTTTTTTCACAAATTTATTAGTATTAATACCATCAAAACCAAAATTCATTTCTTCATCAAAAGCAATATAATGTTCAAAAACATAATTTTTATTATAATATTCTACATCAAAATTTATAGGATTTAAAAAAAATTTTCTATTATCAATAAATTCACGATTTTTTGTTAAATTTTTTAATAGGTCTTCTTTTATTTCTTCTATAAAATCACAAATACTTAGTTCTTTTTCATTAACATATTTTAATTCAAAACACATGTGTAATCTTTTTTTTATTTATATTATTTTATCTTTTAAAATTAACATTAAAAACCAATTTTTTTGTTGTGTAACACACAGTTGTTATACAACATAATTAGATCCTATCAATATTATTCCCATAACTCTTTCAATAACTTTAACCCCCAAATATCAACACACCAATCTAAATACCTATTAGGATGCCATGTTATAGGCATTAATTCGTCATATAATTTTTTATAAAATTTATGTTTATGTTTCAACTTATCAGCATTTACATTTATAGAAATCCAAATTGAATCAATAATAAAATTATTAATATTATATTTCATCTTATCATCATCTTCATATTCTTTTTCTCTATTAGCATAATATATTAAATCACTAACAAAACCATTATTAGATATACCATCTAAATATAAACCCATTATACCAAAAATAGAAAAATAAAAATACTCTTCATTATCATCATGCCAAATTGCAAATTCAATCCTTTCGGAATCTTCATCACACCCAAAATATTTATAATATTCATAAAGTTCATAATTTTTATCAATAAAACCTCTAATATTTGATATATGTTTTAATAAGTCTTCCTTAATTGAATCTAAAAAATCATTAACACCAAGTTTTTTTTCATTATAATATTCAAAACTCATAGAAGTTTTTCCACTATATTTTTCTTTTACTATTATTTCCATTTTTTATTAATATTAATTATCTTTTAAATTAATATTAAAAAATTATTTTTTTATTATATTTAACAACATTCTTTACATTGCCTCTTTTGTTTATTATGTTCACATATTCCTTTTCCGTTACAATATTTACATATATACTTTTGTAATTTGTGAACACAAATTTGGGATCCTTTACATTCTTTACAATATGGCTTAATTTTATTATGTTCACATATTTGTGTTCCTCCGCATTCTCTACAAAAATATTTACACTTTTCATGAATACAAATATAATCATAATTATTAATGATAGTGTCTTTTGGTATTAATTTAATAATCTCATCATCTGAAAATTTTTTAAAAGCATTAATAAAATCTTCTTTACACATTCTAGATCTCCCTTTAATTTTTAATTCTTTCGCAACTTTTTTAAGTTGTACAAATTTCAATTCATTAAGATTCAATTCATCGTCACGATTCTCCATTTATACTTTCATAACTTATATCTTTAAATTA
This sequence comes from Ricordea florida, assembly GCA_949710005.1. NCBI lineage: Eukaryota > Metazoa > Cnidaria > Anthozoa > Corallimorpharia > Ricordeidae > Ricordea > Ricordea florida. Next base: position 3,858,803 of record OX453281.1, on the reverse strand, counting down.
ACATTAAAAATTCAATATTTATTTTCTTTCTTAGTAAAAATCTTTGTCTAATTTTTTGTTTAATTTTTGTACAATTTTTATTAAATATTTTGTAAACACGAAAAAATCTTTTTTTAATTTTCCAATTTTTTATTTTTAACTTTTTAATCTAAGCTAAAAAATCTCTGTGCTTTTTCTGTCAAATCTAAAAATAACCTAAAAATCAACTTATAAATACGCTTATATAGTAGTCATAGTCATTTCACTGTTCGTGACTACCCCTTGCGGGGGGGCGCCTCAAATACAAAAAAACCCTTACCCGTATCTAGGATCCAGGGCAATCCCTCTGGGCTTGTCAACACCGGTTGAAAACAGTATTCTCCTCTCCGTTCCATCAAACCGGGCCATTTCAATCCTGCCGTACGAGAAGTCGGTCCAGTAAAGGAAATTGCTATACCACTCTACAGCTAAACCATCGACAATACCCAGTCTGTATCCAACTATTTTATCGATGCGGCCATCTGTAAGATTGATTCGGCTTATGCTTTGTAAAGTCGTGTCAGACCAAAACAGTAGATTGTCATCAACGTCCACATCCAAAGCGACAGCTAAACCGGATGTAGATACCACTGAACTCCGCATTCCCGTCGGGTATTCAATGGCTCCAATAGCAGTCCGGTTACTGTAGTACAAACAAGGAGGTGTACATACGGGTGGAGGGTTCGCTGTGATAACAGAAATACTTTGAATTTGTCAGACATAAAAATCTAATAGTGCATTTTTTTGTGTGTCTCGGACCAGGGTTCTCGGATCCAAGATAATTTGATATTTCTATTCATCAAAGGAACAGATAACTCCACCCCTTGACAAGACGCTAATGGCTCCTTTGAGTTGATTTGATCCAGGGGATCTCAGATAATAATAATAATAATAATAATAATAATAATAATACTAATACTAATACTAATAATAATTATAATGATATTGATAATGACACGAATAAGAATAAGAATAAGAATCATCGTCATCATCATCATCATCTTATTAACGTATCAAGTAACTTAAGCATTAACTGCTAACTGAGAAAATAATGAATAAAAATTAAATGTAAAAAAAATAAAAAATATAAAAATAAAAAAATATGTACATAAGGTCATGTAAAGCTATTGAATTGTGCAAACTTGCATAGAAAGCAATTGGTGCTACAAATTCTGATCCGGATCATACCACACGATTACACACCCTGACACAACAAGTGGGACGAGTCCCTAGTGGACTGCGAGCAGTCTGTCTCTTTACTGAAGACGTTAGAGAGCAAATGCTACTTGCAGTCTAGACTCCCAGAAAATCGAGAAGTGCTAATCCAGTGCTAAATAACAAAATTTATTTGCAAAGCTAAAACAGTTCTGTTGAAGTAGGATTTTTAGCAGCCAGTGAGAGAAACTTCAACGATCTAGCTAGAAAAGTCTGTTTCAATAGCAACAGGATATGTCTGGTATTTTTGTTAAAGGTTGTCATGTGTGATTGACATTTTAGTTTGTTCTGTTGTTATCATAGAAGCATCTTGGTTCGGTCAACTAGTGTTTTAAACCTGTCTAAACTTGCCAAGTCACGCACCTAACACAATGAAAGTCGCCGTCACGCAACACGCTTTACTAACTTCGATTCCTCGTTGATTCTTGAAGAAAACGTTTTAGTTAAGTAAAACGTATTCCTATGAATTCACAGATTAGAAGTATGACTCATTTTTTGAAAACAAGGCATACCGCTTGAACGTGTTATTCCACACAAACACAAAAACAATTGCCAGGTTATCAAGCTTCCATGCGATATATATACACGGAAGTAGAAGCAACCTTGGAAACCGATTCTCAACCGGCGATATTAATATTCTGACTCCAATGCATTCATGATTTTAACTTGTCGCAGTCAAATGCTTCTAGAAAAGTAGTAACCACACAAAAAAGAAGAACTTGATCAAGATATATAGTGAAATTATAGATCGCGTGATAACCACAATTTTTTTAGAAAAAATAATTATTGTAGGTTCGTTGATTTCCATTCACCGGGCAATTACCAAAATCGACAGTCAAAAAAGAGGTTTATCAAGCGAGTTGATAAAGCAAGCTTTACCATCGTGAAAATTTAAAGCACCCTTTATTTTAGTGGTGGCAAAGCTTACGTAATTATCTCGTTTGATAAACAAGTCTTTGTGTGTTTTAATTTCCCACCCAAAGCATCACTTTTCTTTAGAACGTTTCTTTGGAACCGGTTTCTAACTCCATTTTACTATAAAAAACCCGGAAAGATTTATTACTTCTCGACGTTTCGGGGTCATCGTGACTCCATTATCAAGAGATTAGTTAAATAGCATGCAAATCGGGAAAGGTACAAGATAAGCATAAATTACAATAAACGGCCTAAACAAACACCTTGGCGCGGATGGAATCCGTTTGCACGTTCAGTGTTGGTATACGCATGCGAATGTACAACATTTCTTTAATTTGCCGCTACATTTCGCGATGATGTGAAATTGCTCGATGAAGCGTTCAGGCATTTCACTATTGTGTTGGAGGTTGTAATGTTTGTAAATTGAAGATGACTTTCTAGTGTGCCCTTCTACGCGCTCGTGTACGTGACCACGTGTATAACCCACATACCCTGCATCACACCTGTATGGCTTGCCAAAGACACATAAAGAATAGTTGGCCGTACGGCCAATACTCTCTGCTACTAACACCTACAATTATTCGCTAGCGAAATGGCTTGACGGCAAATTGAAACCCCTGTCGTGCAATCAATATACAGTGGTGGACACGTTCCGCTTTGCTGATGAAGTACGAGGGTTCGAGATCAAGAACGGCGAAATTTTAGTTTCCTATGACGTCACCTCATTGTTTACAAATGTACCCTTGGAGGAAACAATACATATCCTAGCTGAAAAAGCCTTTGCCCAGGATTGGTTCACCGAGACGCACAGCTTGGACCTCTCTAAAACGGACTTAATCGACCTCCTCCGAGCAGCTACAAAAAACCAGCTTTTCCAGTTTGACGGTACCTTGTACGAACAGACGGATGGATTCGCTATGGGTTTTCCCCTTGGCCCTTTGCTGGCTAACGTCTTCATGTGCTCGATTGAGGAAAACCTCGAACAACACGGTCAACTTCCGCAGTATTACCGGAGGTACGTCGACGACACCCTGACCGTAATGCCTGATAGGGTGACCGCTGGCCAGTTTCTAGACACCCTTAACTCTACCCATCCCTCCCTTAAGTTTACCATGGAAGTCGAACGGGAAGGATCCCTTTCTAGGAACTGAACTGCTTAACCGTGCACCAAAGATCGAGAGCAAGGTCTACATGCAAAAATCAAGTTTTCTCGTTTTCCAGCTCCATCGATACACAAACCACAGGAAATCTTTAACTGTCACGGAAAAGATTTTTCAGGGAAAAACTAAGAAAGAAAATTTTGGTAAACCGGCTTCCGCCTCGGATGAATTTTCCTTGCGGGACAAAGCCCTTATCCCGAGCGGGCAAGATGGCTCCATATTGCCCACTCGGGTAGCCAATCACAGCGCGAGATTCGGTTCATCTTGCCCGCTCACGGAGCTAGTCATATTTATAATAATAAACTCGCATATCGTTTCGTTAAATATTTATTTGACGTGACTTAAATGTAACAAAATATAAGCGAGTAAACAATCGCATATCGTCCTGTTACACTATGACTGGACTTTACGCGGCTAAATACTCGCATATCGTTTCGTTAAATATTTATTTGCCGTGACTTAAATGTAACAAAATATAAGCGAGTAAACAATCGCATATCGTCCTGTTACACTATGACTGGACTTTACGCGAATAGATACTCGCATATCGTTTCGTTTCGGAGGAAGCGTTGCGTGACGAGCACAAACAGCTTTTAATTTTCTTTCATAGTACTACTTTTATAACATTTTCCTACAAAAGTCTCGCAGGTTTCCTTTTCAATTTCTTGCAAAGTTCGAGGCGGCGAAAACCGGAAGTGGCGTTTGATTTTTGCATTTGACCGCTGTGTGTAACTGGATACCTCAGTGATCGCGCGCCAATTACGCGACGAACAGGCGCACGCGGAAACAATCAAAATCGAGGATTTGGTTATAGGTATGATTATCTTTATAACTGGGCATGGCGTTCCTGAGCAGACTGTTTATGTTTAGGTCAAACAATGCAAGGGGTAATTGATCACGACAAGTTTTCAAAAGAAGAGTGAATAGTTTTCAACAGTTTTTAAAAACACATTGATATTTTATTGTTCATGTATAGAAGAGCAGTTCATCGCCTTTTTTACCGCTTATCAACTTTTGCTCTGTAGAAGGCGAACAATCTCGTAAAAACAAATATCGGAAAGATAGTCTTAAGCAAAATATCTGAAGACTGCAATGCTTTTAAGTTCGATTAAAGCGATGTATTGGCGAAAAATATAAAGTGAGCTCTTTTCGTGTTTAATTGTTAAGTAAACATTCTAGCTATATTCTGAGAAAGAACAAAATTCCCACCAATGAGAGCGCTTACAAGCGCAAACAAAGACACGATACCTTTGCGTTTGTCGTGTTTGCTGGCACGGAAGCCATGAAAAAGGGCAAGAGAGGGATAAATTAGGAAATTCCTTGTCATTCTTATCCTTCCATGTTCTGGAAACGAAACACTATTTCTTCTTGAAATAGCTGCTTGTTGATAATCAAGAGGGCATGATTACTTGATCCTGATTGGCTGAGCGCGCTTCATCAGCAGTGATTTGGTTTCCAGCTTGAAACGAGTTGTGGCAAAGTTCAGAGCGAAACGGAATGCAGAAATGTTGCAGTTAAATCGTTCGCCACGGTAGCAATAAAATTATAATTTTCAACGCGCGAACTATTTTCGTTGCCGTGTTCTTTTCAAGTTCTTCATAAAGTTTATACTGATCGATTTTACAACTTACATTGTCAATCCATGATTGAAATTAATTTCAGGAAATTCAAAGCTAACGTTTGAGCCGTTTAGACGGGTGTTAGAACCCCAGGCCATCGTGATAACTACGGCAGGTTTTAATCGATCGTAGCTCCCGTAATAATTTTATGCAAACATCAGTCATCACAAAAAAATCTTGCAATGTTATAAAAAGAATTGGTTCATGCTTTTGGCTTTGAGCTGTGCATACATCAAGTTATGGTGCACTTGGGAAGTTTGGAGACACTCAAGAAGCTAGAAACTCGGCTATCGCCTCGACAACTCTTACGCATCTTTCGTGCTCTCCAAACTTCCCGCGTGCACGCACGTGAAGCATGAACCAATTCTTAATTTTGGCCGTTTTCCCCCTTTTGTTCGTTGTATGGCTTATAACCGTTATGTGATATTTTTACAAAATTGTTCATAACAAAACGATAAGCGAGTATGAAGTCGCCTATAAAAGAAACGATAAGCAACAATTTGGTGGCTTAAACCCCGTTATGTGATATTATATGATGTACATAACGAAACGACAAGCGAGTATCTAGTCGCATGGAATTCAGTCACGCGTAACAAAACGATAAGCAAGAATTTGGTGGCTTATAACCCGTTATATAATAGTATAAACATGTACATAACAAAACTATAATCGAGTATCTAGTTGCATGGATTTTAGTCTCATATAACAAATAAATAAGCAAGTATGAAGTTGCTTAAATTTTGTTCTGTGTTGTTTTTTTATAATTTAGTATTAGTATTTATACAGACAAAATCATTTGCCTAAAATTTTTTGTTATACAGAAAAATATTGTTGCATAATTTTTAAATATAAATATTCCCGTTGAGAGAAGGGTTTCAATTCAAGAGCCCGGCCCACCACCAGATGCACCTTCGGAGACTGTGAGAGTAGTGTTACCCTTCAAGGACCAGTCTTCAGCTAATTATGTTAAACAACAACTGAACAATCTAAGTTCGAAGTTGAACGTGACTGTCCAACCAGCGTTTGTAAGCCCTAAGCTCGAGCAACAACTTAAGCGACACGAAATTAAGCCCCCTATTGTCAACCAACAATGTATCGTATATGAATTCAAATGTAACCTGTGTGATGCAGGGTATGTGGGTTATACACGTGGTCACTTACACGAGCGCGTAGAAGGGCACACTAGAAAGTCATCTTCAATTTACGAACATTACAACCTCCAACACAATAGTGAAATGCATGAACGTTTCATCAAGCAATTTCACATCATCGCGAAATGTAACGGCAAATTTGATTGCCCCGTTAAAGAAATGCTGTAAATTAGCATGCGTAAACCAACACTGAACGTGCAAACGGATTCCATCCGCGCCAAGGTGTTTGTTTAGGCCGTTTATTGTAATTTATGATTATCTTGTACCTTTCCCGATTTGCATGCTATTTAACTAATCTCTTGATAATGGAGTCACGATGACCCCGAAACGTCGAGAAGTAATAAATCTTTCCTGTTTTTTTGGGGTCATCCTCGGTTATTTCACTATTATTTTCCTAGTCTCTATTGTGTTGTCTACTTTGTTTCCTTTGCTCTACGTCACTCGTGAGCGTAACAGGTTTTTACACCGAGGATGAGCCGGTTTTTTACATGCCTTTGCTTCAGCAAATCCCTGCTGATCAAACATTTTACTATAGTCTGTAAATTATGTTATCTGGTATAGAGGACATGGAGCAGACGTGGCTGTATTTTGGGGGCCTCTAACATGGGACTAAGCTAATATTGTTTGTTTACGCGTACAGTTTATCCCACGGATCAAGATAATTTTGCGTGAAAAGCTGTATATATAGCTTCCTTAATGTATGCCAAAGGAAGGGAGCCAATAGAAACCAGAGCAGGAACCAACTGGGTTTCGTGGATTATCAGCACAAAAATAATAATAACAATAAAATAAACAGAGAATATGTGCTAGACGTCGGTTCTCATACTAGAGTACAAGACTGAAAACCGCACTTCTCGACTGGTCAATTATTAATTCTTTCGGACTTTGAGTTTGCCGGTTTATACCCCAGGGGATGCAACCTGCATGTCAACGATATTGAAGATTGCATCCCCTGAGGAATACCTATATCCACTTGCAAGTACGCTGATGACTGCACTCTTTTGCCTGATGTCTAGACGCCTTGAAGCTTGCTAATAGAAGACGAACGGGCATCAAAACTCACTATGTTCAACAACAGCATAAAACGGATTTCTTGGACTGGAGTATTACGCTATGCATATATTCCTTTCGTAATTTATACATTTAACGTTCTCAACTTACCTTTCAGAATCACAGCATTAAACAGTATTAATATGCTGGACCCAAACAGAGCACCGTAACGGGGCATTGCTGTTGGACAAGCTACAAAAACATCATAACTTCAACAGACAGATAATTGGGAAAAAAGAGGACCAAAAAAGTGCAAAACAGTGTCGTTAATCGTCAGGGAGGTTGAATAGACACAGTATAGCAGCTTAGCAAAAAAATATTTGCAAAAGATTTACCGGTAGGTTAACGCGTCAAAAAAAGTTGGCTTCGGTAGGGATTTTGCTGATTCGTCCAATCCAGTGACAACAATGTCGTCAGCTGATCTATTCCCTAATTCTCAGCAACCGCTTGACAGATTTTGTACGGTGTTTGCAAAAATTAGCAAAAGTGGGAGACAAAACTGAAGTTTGTTGACAAATCAGAGATTTCGAAGCATTTGAGTTCGTCTTGGTAGGAATTTTTCGTGATATTTTAAAGGAATTTTCCAGTGTGGATGTAATGCTTTAAGCTTTATGCAAGATATACTTAATCCGAGTCGGTTTGCAAGAGATGTTATGAAATGACTACCTAACCCTCACCCCCTTATATCACACTGTTTGTCCCTTCAGGTTAGTACTTCCGTCTTAGTTTCTGAGAAATAAGAAAGGATGTTATGTTTTGGTTGCCCCGATCGCGTAACTGTTTACCTTAGTAACTGCACGTTTTTGGGCCAGTTCCCTTTCAAAATACTACTTCCTCTTCAAAGTTGATTCAAAACGGGCAAGGTTTTTACGAATATACCCATGAATTGTCCCGTAAAATACTATTAAAAGAAATCAGTCTAATACAGTGGCTTTGAAGGGACATGCATTTCTCTCACTTTTTTCCGCTACTTGCGAGTTAGCGTGCGAGTTAGCTTGTAGGTAAGCTTGCGACTTGGGACTTGAGATAAAACATGGAAAGAATGGCATTGTGCCTTACCCTACCCTACCAAGTGAACAAACTACAAAGCTGCTAAAATGTCTACGAGAAGCTTTGAGGAACCACGAAGAAGTACCAACTTGAATTCAAAGTACTCTCCATTAACTTTTGCACATAGCTAAAACCACAGATGTGTCGCTAGTGTTGTCAGTTCCGTTTAACAACAATTTGCATTCAGCACCACCGTTCAAAGTCTAGTGGGAATGTTCGAGAAAAAATAACTTTTTCCTTGTTGTTATTTTTGCGGCTTTCCTGAAATTGCTTTATGCAAGGAGTGTAAACAAGTAACGTTGCAGTAGGTCCATAGTTAATTAACCATAAGGATGACTTCAAGCTCGACAGCCATTGTTCGTTGTTTGACATGTACACCTAAATTTGTGACGGGGTTGAACTATTGCTTTTTCAATTGAGAGGTTCTTGAATACTGTAAAGTTCCAAAAGCAACAACCCCCGAAAGGAGCGACCCTCCGAAAATAGCGATGAAATTTCACATGTGATATAGCGACACCCTGAAACTTGAGAAGCGAACTCAAAGGTAACTTCCCTTTCTAGCAACAATAACGGAAACGATCTTTAATCTTCAATGTATAATCATTATTTATACACGGTAAAACATTCATCAGGTACAATAAAATTTCAATAAGATGTCTAAGATCTTAAAATCTAAAATCCTAATCCTAATATTATCTTAATAAAATAACAGAAGCGTTAGATATAACAATCTAAACCAAATTGATCCGAGGTTTTTTATTCATAGTAATGATTATATTGATCTTTGACATTCCTATTCGAAAGACAAACATAACTCTTTCAGTGCACTACATCTGTTTTCAAAATTTATTCTTTGGTCTCTGAATAACCGTTACGTACGTAACGGGGATAATCAAACCTTTTCTCACGGTGGCCGAACAAAACTATCATACGATATATCAAACCAGTTCTTATCATAGGCACATGCTCACATCTAGAAAGAAAAAAACAAACAAATAAAAAACAACAGAATCTTTGTACGGTGCACGTTTCAGCTCCCGGAAAACAGCGACAGAAAACTAAGGCTGCTTAATCATCGTTTCTTTCGGAACTCTACAGTACATCTCTATTGATGGGTCCGACCATAGACACGTTTTATAAAACCCTTGATAAACTGCGCCTTAATTGCGCTGAAATCGACCCAAGATTCGCACGCTATTTATTTACACGGCAAATCTAAGATGTAGTAAAATCGATTGGTATGTCAGGCTACCAATCGCGCAAGAATATCGCGCGTTTTAACGAGCCCAAACACCGATAATCCTCACCTTGCATACGTTTCTTTCGCGATATTTGCCTTGTCTGGAACTAAATTGGCCAACTACCGTCCGATATATCAGCACAACCACCTTGAATATCAGTGTTATCATTACAACTTCACGTCGATTTAAGTGTGTCATTCAGAAATGGTTGAAACTGCTGGGATTTTTACCTTGTGGGCTCGCTTTATTCCTTTGGGCATTCACTTCGGAAGCCACCGTTGAGTAACCGAAGTGTGTTGAATAAGTTCGGTTTTATTCGTTTGGGAAAAGGTGAGATCTCTTGGATGAAGACCTAAAGCGACTTCAAAGGAATGGAACAATAGCGCAATTAAAGCGACTTCGAGCGCCGGAACTTGTGAGCGCATCCTTTTGTTCTTGACGTGTGAGTGAACGCCAAGGAATGTCCGCGGGCATTTCATGCATTTGAGTTTTTCGTGAAATGTTTTGAAGTTTGATTTGTATTTATGAAGATAGAGCATTTTGAGAGCTACAAAACGAGATCTTGAATGAGGATTTTTGGTTACTGTAAGCCGAAATTCGACTAAAGCGTTATTTATTCGCGTATTGGCGGTTTCGAACTGCAAAGGAAACTTTTAGCTTAGACATCCCAGGGGACGCGTAGGATGTATTCAGGACTGATTCATCCATGGAGAGATCATTGAATGAATTAAATTCCTTCCCAAAAATATCGCTTTTGTTTGACAGCTTTTCAAGGAAGTTTGAATGAGGCATTTCGGTCAAGATTCGTCAAAGTGGTCTGAGGTCTAAGCCGCCATGTTGATTTAGTTACGTTCGCGCGAAGCCTTCTTGTTTGGATGTGGGATCCGTAAATAAAGAAGTGTGTTGATAAATTTAACTTTCCTCTTAAACGAATCATGCAAGACTTGGATTTGTGATGTTATTGTGAACTCTAAGCGTTCTGAGTTCTTTAGAAAATTATCTACAGCTTGAAGAATATTTTTGGAATTAGGCTGACCGTGTTTACATATCACGCATTCGATTTGAGATTGCTTGAGATCATTCTGAGATAAGCGCGTGCTTGCTCATAAATCGTAATAATTTGTTTGCTGCTTTTCATTGCTGTTTATTAGCCGAAACTCTTTTGCGTTTTGTCTCATTAAAGTGCCCACTTAAAGCTTAATTGTGATTTAAAATATCAAAACAAAAGCGTCAACTCATTATTATTCAAATTGTCAAAACAGCAAGATATAAAGCAGTGAATAAAGCCGGGCCAGAGTAGCGTCATTCCCAGATCAGATCGCGTTGGTAAATTTTCGGAGTCGATCATTTACCTGTTTTAAGTCCCATCGCGATGGATTTTACTGTTGGCGAATACATCGAAGCCGTAAGATGACACACTCATTATTTACATACTGATGAATAACAAAAGAGTCCATTGTGACTAACTTTGTGAATAACTTTGTGAATAACTTTGTGAATAACATTGTGAATAACTTCAAAAGCCCCCGACACATGTAAATGAAGTGGACGGGTATTCTGAAGTTGCTCCGACACACTTATCATGTTACAGAAATGCGAGTTACCTAACCCTAAACTCAGTCAAGCAGCCACTTCCTCTGTTGTAACAGAGGTTTCAGCACCTTCCATTTAAACAAAAGAAATATATGTCACCTACATCAAAGGGTTTGCGCTCTTCGGAAACGAGCCGCATCTTCGGCAATCAATAGTTATGAATGATTAATGAGTAAGAACAATAGCTTGAATAGGGTTCGCTGTGATAACAGAAATACTTTGAATTTGTCAGACATAAAAATACAACAGTGCATTCTTTTGTTGTGACTCGGATGAGGATTTGTAATCCAAGATAATTTGGGTCGAGTCTTTAGTGGACTACTAGTAGTCTGTCTCTTTGCCGCAGATATTAGAGAGCAAATGCTGCTCGCAGTGTAGACTCCCAGAAAATCGAGAAGAGATAACCCAGTGCTAAGCAACAAAATTGATGCGCAAAGCTACAACAGTTATGTTGAGGTGGGATTTTTTAGCAGCCACTGCGCGAAGATCAATGATCTAGCTAAAAATAGTCTGTTTCAGTAGCGACAGAGGGTGTGACGTGTGATTGACATTTTAATTTGTTCTGGTGTCATCTTGGTTGAGTCGATTCCTGTTTTTCACCTGTCTAAACTTGTCGAGTCACGAAAGTAAGACCTAGCTGTCAGTGACGGAATGAAACGGTCGCCGTCAGGCAACACGCTTTATCAGGGCACCTGGCTTTACTAACTTACTCATCGACGAAAACCTTCTGGATGAGATAAACTTATTCCTGGGAATTCACCGATTAAAGGTAGGGCTCATTTTCTGAAAAAAAGTCATACTGCTTGAACGTGTTATTAAGCTTCCATGCGATATAATTACACGGAAGAAGAAGCAACGTTGGAAGCCGATTCTCAATCGATAGTCTAATGCATCGCTGATTTTAACTTGTCGCAATCAAATGCTTCTAGAAAAGAAGCAATCACAAAAAAGAAGAACTTGATTAAATATACAGCGAAATAATAGATCACTTGATAACCACAATTTTTTTTAAAATTGATTATTGGAGGTTTGTTGATTTCCATTCGCTTACCAAAATCGACTATTATCTGTTGTTGAAAAAAAAAACGGGTTTATCAAACGAGGTGATAAAGTAAGCTTTACCATCGTGACATTTAAAGCATCCTTTGGTGGTGGAAAAGGTTATTTAATCATCTGGTTGGATAAACAATTTTTTGCTTGTTTTAATTTTCTACCGACACAATTTTATTTTGAAACTAACTAGACCTAACTACTCTTTACCATCGACTGTAAATTATGCTATCTGGTATAGAGGACTTATGTTTTCTATTTCTTAAATGGAGTGGACGTCGCTATATCTTCGGGGCCTCTAACATGGAACTAAGCTACTAGACTAAGTGTAGCCAGGGCTATGAAAGTGCTGTGGAAATTGATGACTGCAATCGTTGTAGGAAATTAAACTCTACCACTGCGTACTGCCTCGGAAAAATGGCTCAGTTTCTTCAGTAGCATGAAAAAGGCAGTACAATCGGAAATAAATGACATAGGTACTTGTATTAAAGTGCTGAATCTCATAATTGAGAAGCGAAGATAATACAAACAAACTTTAAATCTCGAACTGCTAGCGTTGAATACTATGCTGCATTATGCTACAAGAGTTACTTGGTCTCTGACCCAGTACGCCGCGACACAGCGCCAGACCGTGATTCAAGTCTTCCCACCAACGCAACAGCCATTGATCACAGCATCGCAAAATAAATACGCCAAAGAACTGCAGAGCGCCGTTTCAAGCTCATCATTTTGACTCGCACGGTTATACAATATACATATGATACGTCCAGGAAAAGAAAGATGACAGTGCAGTTATTTTATAATGTTGTCTTTGTTTCAAATCGAGGCTTTACCAATGCGCGGTGCATTCTGGTCCGCTGAGAGCGAGGCTCTTCCACAGCGCAGAGCATTGTGGTCAGCTGAAAACAAGGCTCTACCACACTGCGTCCATATATAAGTCAATCTTTCTCGATAACACTGTTATCAAAGAGGATCTACCATAGTGCAATAGCATTGTGGTCCGTTGAAAGCGAGGTTGAAAACTACGGCAAAATCTCGATTTTGCCTACATTTCTTTGAAATTTTGATTATGAACTGACCATGAATTCATTTGATTATGAATTGCTGCTTCCGTTCGCTACGCTCGCTCCGCAGCAAATTTTGTTCGTTTACGTGTACAGTTTATCCCACGACTCAAAATAACTGTGCGTGAAAAACTCAATAGCTTCCTCAATGTACGCCAAGGAAGGGAACCAGTAGAAACCAGAGTATGAACTGGGTTTCGTGGATTATCAGCACACGCACAAAAAAGAAATAAACTAAAAAAAGATAATATGTGCCAGACGTCGGTTCTAATACTAGAGTACAAGACTGAAAACAGCACTTCTCGATTAGTCAATTGCTAATTATTTCGGAGTTTGAATTCGTTATTTTCCTGTTGTCTAGACGCCTTAAAGTTTGCTAACAGAAGACGAACGGGCATCAACACTCACTATGTTCAACAACAGCATAAAACGGATTCCTTGGACTGGAGTATTACGCTACACATATATTCCTTTCGCAATTTATACATTTAACGTTCTCAACTTACCTTTCAGAATCACAGCATTAAACAGCATTAATATGCTGGACCCAAACAGAGCACCGTAACGGGGCATTGCTGTCGAACAAGCTACCAAAGCAACAAACTGCAAGAAACAGATAAATGGGAAAAACTGAATAAGACAACAAACGTGCACCATGAAACATGCCTAAGTGTCGTTAAACGTCTGGAAGGTTTATAGACATATGGCACGGCTAAGCGGTATCAAATTTCTGTTTTTCGGCTCGCGGCACAAAACTACCACAGAAAAATATTGCCTTGAGGGAATTACTTCGATGTAACAAACATTTGCAAAAGAATAAGGTAAACGCGCACTATGGAGACTGGAAAAACTTTGGTAAGGATTTTGCTGTCGTTTAGCGAAGTGACAACAATGTCGTCAGCTGATCAATTCCTTAATTCTTAGCAACCCCTTGGCAGATTTTGTATAGAGTCATTCCAAAAATTGGCAAACGCCGTGGGAGACAAAACTGAAGTTTTGTTGAGAAGCCAGAGATTACGAAGCATTTGAGTTTGTCTTGGTAAGAATTTTGCGTGATATTTTAAACGAATTTAATGGTTTAAACTTAACGCAAGATTCATTTCCTCCGAGTCGGTTTGCAAGAGATGTTATGAAATAACTGAACTCTCATGCGATCACCCCCCTTTTAATCGCACCGTTTGTCCCTTCAGGTTAGTACTTCCGTGTTATTTTTCTGAGAAATAATAAAGGTTGTTTATGTTTGGGTCGTTTCCAGCGGCTGACGCAAATATTTGACCTCTTTCTTTCGAGGCTATCAATTATCCTCTGCATCGGCCATTTTTTTTCACAATTTTGTCAGACTCGTCTCTTGACCTGACGGTCTTAGTGTTTTACTATGTTCCTTGCCCCGTTCGTAGGGAGGAATGCGCGACGAAGCCAGTGGGAAATCTGCGTAGGATCGAAGTTATTTTATAAGTCTCTTGCATTGTTTATTTGAGGTCATGTACGTTTGAGGCGCAAGTTTGGCTTTTGTTTTCAGTTCCACTTCCTTATCATGATTTGTGCGTGACTATAACCAAGGCAGCAAGTAACTGTTTACCTTAGTAACTCCACGTTTTTGAGCCAGCTCCCTTTCGAAACACTACTTCCTCTAAAAATGGACAAGGCCTTCACTGATACACCCATGACTTTGTCCCAGAAAATTCTAAGAAAAGAAAGCAATCTAAGACTAAACCATGCCTTACAAACAAAAGACAAAAGGGAGGGATAAATTCTCAAATAGATATTTAAGTATATCCGTGGAACCCTTCTAAATAAATAGGTGGTAAATATATATCGCCAGTCTTATGGAAGCGGGGAATGTGACTCACATAGAGGCGAAATATGTAACTGCCCGCGCGAGCCTTGAAGTCCAGACTACTTAACAATTGTTCCACGAAATCGAGTTGTACATGAGCTAATAGCCAACGAGTTGGCTATAGTTCATGTAAGACGAGATTGAGTGGAATAACTGTTTTTTTATATCTCTGAACCCTCGCTTATGAGACACTGGAACAAGTTTGTACGACAAGAATTACACTTTGTTATTGTTTTAAACAAAAACAATGATGTTTGTTGTCGAGCCGACGTGTAAAAGAGTTACAAACACGAGTCCGGTTCGTTCTTAAACATCTCTTTGGTTTACTTGTCAAATTTTTTCGAGTAAGCAAATTAGTTTGAGAATTAAAAGTGGAAAAAGTAGGCAGAAATAATATAAAAACTCAGTTTACGGGCTCCGCAGATCTTTCAAAATGGCCGCTGTTTGTAAGAGTTTCGCTTTAGTTCGTAATAAACAATTTCGCTATATAATTTGCTCACTTACTGTCGAATGATTTCATCCCATATTTATTTGTAGTATTTTTTGGTATATTTTTTTATCAAGCAAGACTTGAATTTCTCCCCGTCGAATTCAAGAAATCATTCCTCCATGATGGCCGTTTTCCGTACTAATGGTAGATGAGCTGATATTTTGAAGTTGGCGAATTGAATATCTGCCGATCTTCATCACATGATAGCATTGATAGCCAAGGGACATTTTGGCCAAATTTCATAAGAATCCGTCAAATCTATATACCCTATTAATTCACTTGAAGAAGGAAATCCACGCAAAAATAAAACCCGAGTTTTAGACTCCTAAAGTTTTGGAAACTTATCACACCTCATCAAAGCGACTGTCAACTGGGTCATGCCGCCGACCAATGAAACACGAGCTTAGGTGCCCAAGAGCGCCCGCAACAAAAATAGGTAATTGAATTCGTGGGAAGTTTTGTAGTCGAAGTCGAACACCGTCGAGTGATTGCGGCGAAATATGGGTAAAGTTAAATCAAGGACAAAAGTCTAAAAAAAAACAGTAAAGGGAAAAGGCACTAATCAGCGAAAGAGAAAAAACGTTTTGGCAACCTCCAAAGAACCAAACATCCAGTCAACCGAGCGCGATCCAAAACAAAACGTGGTCACACTCCAATTCCTCCGATTCTGTGCTTGCATTCGATTCCTCGCCACTGGTCGAGTCAGATTCTGCTAAACCAGGGGTAGCAGCTTTCGAAGCCATCAGGGTACAATTTCCTCACAGGTCCCTACTTCATTATGCATGCTGTAGCCGTACGGCTTCGTTCTCAGAAATGTTTGCACGCGCACTTCCCAAGACAATTCAACTACAGCATGCATAATGAAGTAGGGACCTGTGAGGAAATCTTACCGCCATCAGCTTTAAACTACGGGCTCAAACCTCTATGAAAGTTGAAGGACGTGAGACTCCTGAAACATCGCTTGCAGGCTGGTCAAACCAGGAACCTTTGTCACTGATGGCGTTCCCTCCTCGTGCTTTCATCAAACAAATCGTCTTTCTCCTTTTTGGTAATCTAGCCCTCCTTTTTCTTCGACCGGGTTTCTTACGAAATTTTGTCCAAGGCGTCTTCTCTCTTTTCGATGAATTCATAATGTAAGTTTTCACGGATTCTACATCAAAAAAATTCACTGATACCAACCGCCAAAACGACGCAACACAGCACAACTTTCGGCAAGATTTCCGCACAGGTCCCTACTTCATTATGCATGCAGTAGATGAATTGTTTAGGGTAATGCACGTGTAAACATTTAATTTCTTGTTATTGCAGAATGAAACAGTATGGCTACAGCATGCATAATGAAGTAGGGACCTGTCCAGAAATCAAACAGTTTACATTCGGCACCACCGTTCAAAGTCTAGTGAGAATGTTCTAGAAAAAAATAACATTTCCTTGTTTTTATTATTTGCATCTTTCCCGGGATTGCTTTATGCAAGGAATATAAACAAGCTACGTTGCAAAAGGTCCATAGTTAACCCTAAGGAAGACATATCTCGACAGCTGTTTTACGTTGTTTGACACTTAAATTTGAGAGTGGGTTCAATTCAACGCTTTTTCAATTGAGAGATTCTTGAATACCGTAAGGTTCCGAAAGTAACAATCCCCCGAAAGGAGCGACCTTCCGAAAAAAGCGATAAAATTTCACATGTGATATATAGCGATACCCCCAAAGTAGCGAACTCAAATTTAACTTCACTTTTTAGCAAGAAATAAAGGAAACGATAGATATAACAATCTAAACCAAACTGATCAGAGGTCAGTTAGTTTATAATCGGATTATGGTGATCTTTGACATTCTTTTTAAAAGGACAAACATAGCTTTTTTAGTACACCACATCTGTTTTCAAAATTTCTTCTCTGGTCTCTGAATTTCCGTTACGTACGTAATAAGGATAATCAAACCTCAGTTTCTCTCGTCCATTTAAAAAACTACCATACGATATATTAAGCCAGTTCTTTCATATGCATATGCTAATAAAAACAGAATCTTTGTACGGCACACCACGCTTGCATTTATGGCCCGCGCCCTTCGCGCTTGGGCCATAAATCCGAGCGGAAAAATGACTCGGTTCGTAACTTACAGTACGGACCTCGAACTCGGTTAGTAAGAGGTATTTCTTTTCAACATCTCCAGAGATAACAAACACTGTTATGCGATGGGAGATTTTAATTTAGATTTACTTCAATACAAGCGTCCTGCGCCCACTCAGGAATTTATTGAAAGCATTTTCTCAAACGCTTTCTTTCCAATTGTTTCCAATCCAACGCGTCTCACTTCCAATTCCGCAAGACTAATCGGTAATATATTTACCAATTATCTTTCTCATAACGTTTTCAACGGTATTGTTCTAATTGACCTGTCAGATCACTTTCCAGTTTTCGCATACTTCCATGACGAGCTTTTGAGGTAGTATTTAAGCGTTGTTTCAGTGAAAATAATTTGGATAAATTTCGTGGACTCTCCTCGCTGTCAAACTGGGATGATATTCTTAACAATGAAGACCTTAATGACTGTTACAATGGTTTCATAAATGAATATACCCGGCATTTTGAGGCATGCTTTCCTTGATGATGATAATGATGCTAATGAATTTATATAACGCTCTTTTCCATATGGAAATGTTCAAAGGCGCTTTACATCAATTCTCCTTTGATCAAACTTTTACAGATGTCGACCACACCACCGGGGTCTACGTCCCCTACTCTTTTCGAACAGTGTTGTGGGATCTTTAACGTCCCATAAGGACAGCGCTGTGAGACGGGGCCTACGGTTTTTCGTCCTTATCCGAGAAGACTAGAATGTCTAACCATTTGCCGATGTCATAACAAAGGCAGCACATTCTCCTCAGTTATTTTAAGACCTTGAGTGTTGGTCCGGCCGAGGTTTGAACCAACGACCTCCCGCTCGACAGGCCGGCGCTCTACCAACTGAACTAACCGGGCGGCGGTCAAACATTATACTAGAAATACGACTCCCGCAAAAACCTCGCGAAGCTAGTTTTTGAAGAAGTCACAATGCCTTTAGCTATTATCCTTATCCCCATTACTATATTCGTTATGCTTTGTTTGGTACACAATTATTGACACCTTGTGCAAATGACATGATCAGTATACCGCTCAACACAGTGCTTAAAAAGTTAACTTCATTTAGCTCTTTCACTGCCACTGAGAAACATTATCTGTTATCCTTACACGGAATAAAGAGTTTATGAAGTATCACAATAATATTCACTTAAAACAAATTGAAAATTATTGTAAATCTTTTGCAAGTGAAATCTTGAAGAACTGATATTAGTGCTTGTGTTTACCACAGCGTAAAAACCTGTTTTTTATTTTAGTTTTATTTTCTTAGTCTTTACTGCTTTCTCCGCATCATGTACATCATTTTTAAAAGCAATATATTCTTACACTGAGGATGAGTTGAATGCTCCAATTATTTTTTGTTTATGCTCTATTGTTATCATTGCATGAGATTCATTGTAAGAAGAATCTTCTGATTAGATATTTTATTGTCTACTGCAGTCATTATTTCATTCCTAGGTAGCCACAATTGAGAGCATTATGAATAGTGCACGTTTCAATTTGTTTACTCTCTTCAGTTGGAATGGTACTCCCAGTGGTAGATAGAAAAATTCCTCAAAAGAGATGTCATAACAACAGAAGTTAGAGATACAATGTCATTACATAAAAAAAATTGGAGGTAAAATAATTGGATTCTACAAAAACTTTGAATAAAGGTTTGGTAATAGAGAGTGCCTACTGTATAGTATGTGGCTGTGTTTTTTTTAGGTTATCATAAAAACAATGTAAGAAAGAGTTATTGAAATCTTCATGTGTTGAAAAGAATGGCTGCACTACATACTCCTGTAAAAAAATTAATGCAAAATCAACATCAAGCAGTCAATAGTATATACCACATGAAAGTTTAATTGTGCTGTTATAGAAACAGCCAAAATATCCATACCCAACTAAAGAATAGTATATGATTTTGAATGTATGAAAATTTCAATTATAACAACTGCAGAAGAAAGATTTAATAGTATGGTATTTCATAAAAAAAGTCAAAGCAGCTGGAGGTATTGAACAGTAACCAATGACATATAGTAATGAGAAGCACTATTATTATATTATTATCAGTATCATTATTATTATTATTAATTACTGGTATTGATATTTTTATTATTATTGTTTTATGTTTTTATGTTTTTCTTAATGTATATTGTTATGGGATGGAATGTATGTCCTTATCTGGGTAAAAGTATTGTTCCCCTACTACTACAAGCAATACAAAACTCTTCTTGATAGGCTTTCCATCAGAGGTGGTGGTAATCAAAACAGCTCTAAAGAATGTCATTTCTTCTTTAAGGCTTAGAATCTAGTGCAGTCATTTGTCCATAAAGTTAGTGTGGAAAATCATGATTGAAAGCATTGGGCATTTATGAAACTTGAAACAATTGTCCATATACAGCACACTTGCAATGAATATATGAGAAAGATGATAAAAGGTTTGGCATTACATACTTTAGTTTCTTCTTTATGGTTTTTCCATTGTACAAGGTGAACTGTATGTTGTGGTTGTTATTAAATATTGGTATTTGATATTATAAAAATGAACAGCAGTAAGTAACAAAGTTAATATGTTATGTATAATTTTGCAAATTAGGGCTTAAATTAACTTTTCATTTGTGGGAAAAGGGCAGGGGTCCTAGATAGCAATTTTATCAAGGGCTCATAGAACTCTAAGGTAGAACTGACCTATTGTAAAAAGGCTATGAAACTTGTCTGTCCCCACGCACTATTACTGAAACCTGTCAATCAGAGAATACAGTACTTAGTGACGCTGGGTATCTATTCTGTTGAATATGCTTAACATAACTGCTAGATCAAGATGATTTACAATATTTTCACTGTTGCAATGATATCAGATCACATAGTTATAAATGATTGCTATCACGACTGCAACTCTCTGTGTTGGGAATTTCTTCGCCAGTATATGTGTACAGCCACTTGTCCCAAACTGTACTACTCACATTTCTTTACTGTACTTATTCCCATAGCCCACTCACGTAGGAATGTTTACCGTGTGCGTGCACATGCCGGTATGCCGTGTACTGATTGGTCTAAACTCCACGCGTGTATTTTTCCCATGGTTTTGGTTTGAGTGAGTTAATAAAGCGTTGTTCTGGTTGAGTTGCACCCATCGTGGTTTTGTGCTTATATTTTCTTAAACTTTGGCGCTTCAAAATGGAAAGGCTATCGTTTTATTACGAAAAATACCTTCATACATTCTCTTGTAATCTGTTGGTAGTCTTCCGATTCCGTTTTTAGAATAATAGAATTATTTTCCAGAGACATCTCTAATCGTTGAAGTCGTTCCTTAACTCGGTTTCCCTTCTAAGTCGTTTTGCTAAATTTAGTTCGCCAGTATATTTCGTTATGGAATCGTTCGCTCATGTCCTGTATTTCTATCAATAACACATTCAATTTCAAAATTAACCTGGTTGAATTCCTGGTCCTTTTCCCTGCTGTTTCGTTTGCCTTTTTCTGGGGCGAGCAGTTGTTGTCTTTGCTGGGATGTCTGTTGTTATTCTCCCTGCCGTCGTATCTCTATCCCTGCTTTGAGTCGTGCTTTCCTTGTGTTGATTTTCACGATATTCGAATTTAGAAACGATTCTTTCAATAATTTTTACTCGGCGAGGATCTCGTGCTAATCTTTCTTGAATATCTCGGAGATCATCTTGCTGGGATGTACTTCCAGGACGAGTGAAATCGGTTCCCACAAAATTTGCATTACTTTCAAAAAGGCATCACCGAATTCCCAATGGCGGAAAGTCAGCAGTTCTCAAGTGCGCTACTATTGCCAGGTAACCTGGCCTGCGAACGGACACCTTTAAAATATAGATATATATATATATATAAATATACATATATAAAAACTCTCGGCTCGATTTACTCGGGCTTGCGAGTCACGTGGTCTGACCGGAACCGACACGATTAGTAACCTCGCTACGCTCGGCTTTCGGCCTCGCTTCGCGAGGAAAAACTCTCGGCTCGATTTACTCGAGCTTGCGAGTCACGTGGTCTGACAGGAACCGACACGATTAGTAACCTCGCTTCGCGAGGAAAAAGGGAAAAAGCTAAAAAAAAAATATCTTACTCCGTGGCTGACTCCAGGTCTCCTGAGATCTATTAAAAAAAAAATAATAGACTCTACGAGCAACTAGTCATATTTCCAAGCAATGATCGCAAATCACGGTATAAAGCATAGTTACATAAACTAGAAATACGACTCCCGCAAAAACCTCGCGAAGCTAGTTTTTGAAGAAGTCACAATGCTTTTATATTATATTCTTTATTTATATTTTACATTTTATTTTTTATATCAGCATAATCCCCATTATTTTATTTCTTATGCTGTGTTTGGTACACAATTAGTGACACCTGGTGCAAATTACATGATGAGTATACAGCTCAACACAGTGCTTTAAAATTGACCTTCATTTAGCTCTTTCACTGCCACTGAGATTGCACCAGAGGGAATGAAAGTAAAATTATTTATTATCTTGACAGGGAATAGAGTCTATGAAGTACCACAATAATATTCACTTAACACAAATTGAAAATCATTGTAAATCTCTTGCAGGTGAAATTTTGAAGAGTTGATATGAATGCTTGTGTTTACCACAGTGTAAAAACCTGTGTTTTTTTTTCTTTAGTTTTATTTTCTTAGTCTCTACTGCTTTGTCTTCTTTGTTGTACATCACTTTTAAACACAATATGTTCTTACACAGAGGATGAGTTGAATGCTCCAATTATTTTTTGTTTATGTTTCTTGGTTATAACTGCATGAGATTCATTGTAAGAAGAATCTTCTGATTAGATATTTTATTGTCTACTGCAGTCATTATTTCATTCCCGGGTAACCACAATTGAGAGCATTATGAATAGTGCATGTTTTAATTTGTGTACTCTTTTCAGTTGCAATGGTACCCCCAGTGGTAGATAGAAAAATTCCTCTTCCCTCAAAAGAGATGCCATATCAGCAGAAGTGTGAGATACAATGTCATTACATAAAAAAAATTGGGGGTAAAACAATTGGATTCTACAAAAGCTTTGAATAAAGGTTTGGTAATAGTGAGTGCCGACTGTATAGTATGTGGTTGTGCTATTTTTAGGTCATATCATAAAAACAATACATGTAAGAAAGAGTTATTGAAATCTTAATATGTTCAAAAAGATTGCTGCACTACGTACTCCTGTAAAAAAATGTGAAATCAACATCAATCAGTCAAAAGTATATACCACATGAAAGTTTAATTGTGCTGTTACAGAAACAGGCAAAATATCCATACCCAACCACAGAAGATTATATTATTTTGAACATATGAAAATTTCTATTATAAAAACTGCAGAAGAAAGATTTAATATAAGGATGGTATTTCATCGAAAAAGTCATGGCAGCTCCAGGTATTCAATGACATATAGTAACGAAAAGAACTACCATTATATTATTATTATTATCATTACTATTATTATTACTGGTATTGATATTATTATTATTATTATTATTATTGTTATATTTTTCATGTTAAACATAATATATTTTTATGGGGTGGGATGCATGTCCTAATCTTGGTAAAGGTATTGTTACTCTACTACTACAAGCAATACAAAAATCTTCTTAATAGGCTTTCCATCAGAGGTGGTAGTAATCAAAACAGCTCCAAACAATACCATTTCTTCTTTAAGGCTTAGAATCTAGTGCAGTCATTTGTCTATAAAGTTTGTGTGGAAAATCATTATTGAAAGCATAGGGCATTTAGGGAACTTGAAACACTTGTTACTACATACAGCACACTTGCAATGAATATATGAGAAAGATCATAAACATTATGGCATTAAAAAATTTATTTTCTTCTTTATAAAGTTTTTCCAATGTAAAAGGTTAATTGCATGTTGTGGTTGTTATGAAATATTGATATTTGACATCATAAAAAATAAAGTAAACAGCAGAAAGTAACAAAGTTAATATGTTATCTCTAACTTTTCAAATTAAGGCTTGAATTAACATTTCATTTGTGGAAAAAGGGCAGGGGTTCTAGATAGCAATATTATCAGTGGGGGGGGGGGGGGGGTCATTGAACTCTAAGGTAAAACTGACCCTTTGTGAAAAGGCTATGAAACTTGTTGTCTCTACGCAATATTATTGAAGCCTTTCAATCAGAGAATACATACATATATATATGGCAAAGAGAAATACTACTCAGAATTCAGTAATCACATTTGCTTTATTTTGAAATGATCGCATTGATCACTGATAATATTGCAGAACCAGTACTTTATAGTGACACAGGGTATATATTGTGTTGAAAATGTTTAACATAACTGCTAGATCAAGAAAATTTACAATATTTTCACTGTTGCAACGATATCAGATCACATCGTTGTAAATGATTGTTATAACAACTGCAACTCTCTGTGTTGGGAATTTCTTCAAAATGGAAACGCTATCGTTTTATTATGAAAAATACCTACTTACATTCTCTCGTAATCTGTTGGTCGTCTTCCGATTCCGTTTTTAGACTAATTCCTCGCGAAGCGAGGCCGAAGGCCGAGCGTAGCGAGGTTACTAATCGTGTCGGTTCCGGTCAGACCACGTGGCTCGCTAGCCCGAGTAAATCGAGCCGGGAGTTTTTATATATGTATATATATATATTTATATATATGTTTATATATATCTATATTTTAAAGGTGTCCGTTCGCAGGCCAGGTTACCTGGCAACATTACTCCATGTGAAATTCCGACATTACGAATTCCTTGAATGATGTTTTGAAAATAATGCGAATTTTGTGGAAACCGATTTCACTCGTCTTGGAAGTACATCCCAGCAAGAAGATCTCCGACATATACAAGAAAGAATGGTGAGAGATCGTCGTCGAGTAAGTTTGAATGCCGCAAAAAATGCACACGGGAAGCGGCGACTCAAAGCAGAGATTGAGAAACGACGGTAGGGACGATAACAAGAGACATCGCAGCTAAGACAAGAACTGCTCGCTCAAAAAAAACAAAGGAATCAGCAAGGAAAAGGACGAGGAATACCATCAAGTTACCATCAAGTTAGATTGGATATTGAATTTGTTATGGATAGAAACAAAGACTCGTTTTAGGTATACAGGACATGAGCAAGCGATTACATAACGAAATTGGCGAACAAAATTTAGCAAAATGACTTAGAACGGAAACCGAGTAGGAACGACTTCCAGCATGCAGACAGAATCAGGGCTCCTACTCCGTGTACCGGCACAGATGACGTAGCGCATTGTTTCATCATTGTGTGTAAAATTATTCAGTAACATGTTTGTTATTGTCTGGCTTTGTTTTACGTCATCTGTGCCGGTACACGGAGTAGGAGCCAGAATCAGAAGACGAACGACAAAACAGATTACCATATCGTCGTGAAAAAAGTGCCAGGAAAGGGGAAACAGAAACCAACCGCAAAGAAATGAAAGATGACAGTCACGTAGTATTAATACTGCAATGAGAATGCAAGTAGGTATTTTTCGTAGTGAAACGTTTGCCTTCCATTTGAAAGAAATTCCCAATACAGAGATTGCAGTTGTGATAGCAATTATTTATAATTATGTGATCTGATATCATTGCAACAGTGAAAATATATTGTAGATTTGTTTGATGTAGCAGTTATGTTCAGCATTTTCAACAGAATAGATACCAAACAATAAGTTACCGGTTCTGCAATATTATCACTGTTCAATGCAATTATTTGTAAATAAAGCAGATGTCGTTACGGACTTCTGAGGTAGTATTTCTCTTTGCTCTATTTCTTTGCTACATATATGTATTACGTAATTAAAAAGTTTCGTTGGGACAGACAAGTTCCATAGCCATTTCAAAATGGGTTTTTACCTTTGAGTTCCATGCATTCCTGGGAATTACTCTCTTAGCACCCACCCTTTTCCCACAAATGAAAAGTTAATTTAAGCCCTAATTTGCAAAATTAGACAACATCTTAACCTTTTTCCTTAATGCTGTTTAATTCATTTTAATGATGTCAAATACAAATATTTAATAACAACCACAATATGCAGTTGACCTTTTACATTGGAAAAACTCTACAAGGGAGAAACTAAAGTTTGAAATGCTAAAAGTTTTAGCTGTTTTTCTGTTTGCTGTTTTATGTATTCATTGCAAGGGTGCTGTATGTAATAACAAGTCTTTGAAGTTTCCTAAATGCCCTATGCTTTCAATCATGATTTTCCACACTAACTGTATGGACAAATGACTGCACTGGCATGATTGCCACAGGTCAGAAAATGGTAAGGGAAAAAATTCTTCAAGGTCAGTGAAAAGTAAGGGAATTTCAAATCAAGTCAGGGAAAAGTGAAATTTAATACTACTAATTTATTTCTTGCCAATTCAGCTTTGGTTTGGTGTGGTCAAGAATGTGACATGAAATGTGTTGGATTGGTAGAATTAAATGACAAGCTGATTTTGGGTTTCCAAGAAAATCAATCCTTTTTCCATGAATTGGTTATCGTAAGAAACTATCAATCCACGTACACTGTATGTGACTTTCTGAAAGCATATTAAA
This sequence comes from Ricordea florida, assembly GCA_949710005.1. Lineage (NCBI taxonomy): Eukaryota > Metazoa > Cnidaria > Anthozoa > Corallimorpharia > Ricordeidae > Ricordea > Ricordea florida. The sequence goes on along the minus strand of OX453281.1, from coordinate 3,832,701 downwards.
TAAATGGGTGGAGAGGTTGGTTGTGAGAGGAGGTTGGAGGTCACTACCAGGACTAATTTGTGACTTTTCTAATTTAGTTGGTAAGGGAAATTTTACATTTGTCAGGGAAAAGTCAGGAAATTTAAAGATCTTATGGCTGTGGCAACCATGACTAGATTCTAAGCTTAAAAGAAGAAATGGTATTGTTCAGAGTTGAGTAATTTTTACTTCCTATGATACAAACCCTATTCACAAGAATCAAAGTAGGACTATGGTGAACTCGTGGATATGTTTACAAAACAGAGATCAAAGTAGGACTATGGTGAACTCGTGGATATGTTTACAAAACAGAGAAAAAAGAAATAATTTAAAAATTAATGAGATGTTTTTTCAGAGTTGTGATTGAATGAACTTGAAGATAATTTTAATAATCTATAATCACAACATAAAAGTGACCAGGGAGCTGAGTAGCTTTTTGAAATAAACATACAGTGAGTACATGACGCCAATCATTTGACTACACTAGGCATCAGTTATAAGGCAGGTGGCAAGCATACAGTTGTTAAAAAATTTGATAACTTAACATAAGGGTACAGGATTAAATGGCACCGAAACCAAATGTAGTTCTGGTATCCTGCTGCTCACTGTCTGTGTGTTCAAAGTAACAGGGTCCTTCTGAATAAGGTCTGAATTTTGTTGCCATGACATTGTCAATTTTATCATCATTATAGTTTTTGTTGTCTACAAGTCTATTCAATGTATGCAACAGAAATATCCACCTTGATTCTGCAGCTGATAATGAATAAAACCATGTAGGATAGCCCAGCTGATGTGATGATCTTAAAATCCTTAAGACTCTCAATCCTTTATCAAGTTGAATTAGTTTATTTACCGTACCATCTCATTTTAGGTTATCAGTGGTATATATATTCAGGGTTGCACTTAAAAAAAATCAGACTTGCCATCATTAATACAGCAATACATCTTTGTTTTTATCCTTATAACTTCTTGTTTTTACAATGTAAATATGATGAGTCACACAACAGTAAGCAAAACAGGTAAGCCTATTTTTCCAACATGTCTACTTCAACACAATCTAGTTCACTTCAAGGAAAATTCGGAAATCAATAGACAGAAAACGTTTCATTGTAACGGCTTGTGGTGTATTGTATATAATATAACGCTTAATACATTTTCTACATGACTTACTCTTTTCGAACCCTGGTTCTCCGTCACGGCATGCGCCTCTATATTTAATGGTAAGCGTTGACATACTTCTTGACCGTCCCAATACTTTTCCAACTCCATTCCTGTTAGTACTAACACTTAAATCAGTAGAAAAGTCCTCCATGCGATGTTTGTTATCCAGGTTGGCCGCAGAAGTTCTTCGGTTTCACATCATGGATTCGTCAATTTATTCTGTTTTCAGTAGTGGTTTCGTTCAATAACGAGTACTCATTTCGCTCAAATAAATTCTCATTCAAGTGCTAATTTCGCTCTATGAGTTCTCATCAAAGCTTACTATATTAGCAAGAGATTTTCTCATCTTCAGATCACTTTCGAGCCAACTGAAATTCATATACTGCTTGTAATCTTGGGGGCGGTCGATGGCGGTCGATGTCGGAAAAGCGAATAGTTATCATCTGTTCACGTTTAGCGCCTGGCCGAGTAAAAGGCTCATGAAATTCAGTATCCAAGTTGGTCATTGTCCTAACTGGAAACATTTAAACTCCTTTTGATTTTAGTAAGACTGCTAATGAGGCCCTGTTAGTGAGGTTGTTTATGTCGCGCGTCTGAGTTTCAAACCTTTTCACGTCGCAATTTCGGAAGGTCGAAGGTCGCTGTCGTAATTTCCCGTGAGCGGCTCGTCGTTCGTCGCCATTTCAGGTCCTTTATGTCGCCGTTTCAAGGCCACGTCGCTTGTCGAAATTTACCCCTAACAGGGCCTCGCTAATCGTCCTCTTAAGCTACAAAATCATTACAAACTCTGGCAACGGTACGATACACTTTCAGCGTGAACTTTCATCAACAGACTTCCGTGACTTCGGTCACGACAATTGTCGTCTTCATATCGGTGCCCCCGAGTTCTATCCGACTAATTACGAAGTGTGTCTACACTGGAGTGAGTGAGTGAGTGAGTGAGTGAGTGAGTGAGTGAGTGAGTGAGTGAGTGAGTGACAATTTGCATATCGGAGTCCCCACAAAAACTCGCAAATACGCTTCGCGTATCCACGAGTTAAAAACAGAATTGCATGTAGTTGTAGAGAAACAATACCTTTTCCCAGATTAGGACATACACCCCAACCCAATAACAGTATATTATGTTAAACATAAAAAATAACAATACTAATAATAATATCAATACCAGTAATAATATTAAAAATGATAATGATAATAATATGATAATAATAATCATGATAATTGCAAAAAATGAGAAAGTACAAAAAGTAAAAATAATATAATAATAAGTAAATACGTAAATTGGGGTTTTATACCTCATAGGAAAAACCATTAGGAGTCCTTTACAAACTAGCTTCGCGAGGTTTTGCGGGAATCGTATTTCTAGTTCCTCGCGAAGCGAGGCCGAAGGCCGAGCGTAGCGAGGTTACTAATCGTGTCGCTTTCGGTCAGACCACGTGGCTCGCAAGCCCGAGTAAATCGAGCCGAGAGTTTTTATATATGTATATATATATATATTTATATATATATATATATATATCTATATTTTAAAAGGTGTCCGTTCGCAGGCCAGGTTACCTGGCAATAGTAGCGCACTTGAGAAGTGCTGAACCGCCATTTCGAATTCCGTGATGCCTTTTTGAAAGAAACGTAAATTTTGTGGAAACCGATTTCACTCGCCCTGGAAGTACATCCCAGCAAGATGATCTCCGAGATATTCAAGAAAGATTAGCTCGAGATCGTCGCCGAGTAAGTTCGAATACCGTGAAAATCAACACAAGGAAAGCACGACTCAAAGCAGGGATAGAAAAACGACAGCGGGGAGAATAACGACAGACATCCGTCATCGCAGCAAAGACAAAAACTGCTCGCTCTAGAAAAAGGCAAACGAAACAGCAGGGAAAAGGACCAGGAATTCAACCAAGTTAGTTTGGAATTTGAATGTGTTATTGATAGAAATACAGAACATGAGTGAACGATTACATAACGAAATATATTAGCGTACTAAATTTAGCAAAACGGCTTAGAAGGGAAACCGAGTAGAACGAACTTCAACGATTGGAGATGTCTCTGGAAAATAATTCTACTAGAAATACGACTCCCGCAAAACCTCGCGAAGCTAGTTTGTAAAGGACTCCTAATGGTTTTTCCTATGAGGTATAAAACCCCAATTTACGTATTTACTTATTATTATATTATTTTTACTTTTTGTACTTTCTCATTTTTTGCAATTATCATGATTATTATTATCATATTATTATCATTATCATTTTTAATATTATTACTGGTATTGATATTATTATTAGTATTGTTATTTTTTATGTTTAACATAATATACTGTTATTGGGTTGGGGTGTATGTCCTAATCTGGGAAAAGGTATTGTTTCTCTACAACTACATGCAATTCTGTTTTTCTTGTGAATAGGGTTTGTATCATAGGAAGTAAAAATTACTCAACTCTGAACAATACCATTTCTTCTTTTAAGCTTAGAATCTAGTCATGGTTGCCACAGCCATAAGATCTTTAAATTTCCTGACTTTTCCCTGACAAATGTAAAATTTCCCTTACCAACTAAATTAGAAAAGTCACAAATTAGTCCTGGTAGTGACCTCCAACCTCCTCTCACAACCAACCTCTCCACCCATTTATTTAATATGCTTTCAGAAAGTCACATACAGTGTACGTGGATTGATAGTTTCTTACGATAACCAATTCATGGAAAAAGGATTGATTTTCTTGGAAACCCAAAATCAGCTTGTCATTTAATTCTACCAATCCAACACATTTCATGTCACATTCTTGACCACACCAAACCAAAGCTGAATTGGCAAGAAATAAATTAGTAGTATTAAATTTCACTTTTCCCTGACTTGATTTGAAATTCCCTTACTTTTCACTGACCTTGAAGAATTTTTTCCCTTACCATTTTCTGACCTGTGGCAATCATGCCAGTGCAGTCATTTGTCCATACAGTTAGTGTGGAAAATCATGATTGAAAGCATAGGGCATTTAGGAAACTTCAAAGACTTGTTATTACATACAGCACCCTTGCAATGAATACATAAAACAGCAAACAGAAAAACAGCTAAAACTTTTAGCATTTCAAACTTTAGTTTCTCCCTTGTAGAGTTTTTCCAATGTAAAAGGTCAACTGCATATTGTGGTTGTTATTAAATATTTGTATTTGACATCATTAAAATGAATTAAACAGCATTAAGGAAAAAGGTTAAGATGTTGTCTAATTTTGCAAATTAGGGCTTAAATTAACTTTTCATTTGTGGGAAAAGGGTGGGTGCTAAGAGAGTAATTCCCAGGAATGCATGGAACTCAAAGGTAAAAACCCATTTTGAAATGGCTATGGAACTTGTCTGTCCCAACGAAACTTTTTAATTACGTAATACATATATGTAGCAAAGAAATAGAGCAAAGAGAAATACTACCTCAGAAGTCCGTAACGACATCTGCTTTATTTACAAATAATTGCATTGAACAGTGATAATATTGCAGAACCGGTAACTTATTGTTTGGTATCTATTCTGTTGAAAATGCTGAACATAACTGCTACATCAAACAAATCTACAATATATTTTCACTGTTGCAATGATATCAGATCACATAATTATAAATAATTGCTATCACAACTGCAATCTCTGTATTGGGAATTTCTTTCAAATGGAAGGCAAACGTTTCACTACGAAAAATACCTACTTGCATTCTCATTGCAGTATTAATACTACGTGACTGTCATCTTTCATTTCTTTGCGGTTGGTTTCTGTTTCCCCTTTCCTGGCACTTTTTTCACGACGATATGGTAATCTGTTTTGTCGTTCGTCTTCTGATTCTGGCTCCTACTCCGTGTACCGGCACAGATGACGTAAAACAAAGCCAGACAATAACAAACATGTTACTGAATAATTTTACACACAATGATGAAACAATGCGCTACGTCATCTGTGCCGGTACACGGAGTAGGAGCCCTGATTCTGTCTGCATGCTGGAAGTCGTTCCTACTCGGTTTCCGTTCTAAGTCATTTTGCTAAATTTTGTTCGCCAATTTCGTTATGTAATCGCTTGCTCATGTCCTGTATACCTAAAACGAGTCTTTGTTTCTATCCATAACAAATTCAATATCCAATCTAACTTGATGGTAACTTGATGGTATTCCTCGTCCTTTTCCTTGCTGATTCCTTTGTTTTTTTTGAGCGAGCAGTTCTTGTCTTAGCTGCGATGTCTCTTGTTATCGTCCCTACCGTCGTTTCTCAATCTCTGCTTTGAGTCGCCGCTTCCCGTGTGCATTTTTTGCGGCATTCAAACTTACTCGACGACGATCTCTCACCATTCTTTCTTGTATATGTCGGAGATCTTCTTGCTGGGATGTACTTCCAAGACGAGTGAAATCGGTTTCCACAAAATTCGCATTATTTTCAAAACATCATTCAAGGAATTCGTAATGTCGGAATTTCACATGGAGTAATGTTGCCAGGTAACCTGGCCTGCGAACGGACACCTTTAAAATATAGATATATATAAACATATATATAAATATATATATATACATATATAAAAACTCCCGGCTCGATTTACTCGGGCTTGCGAGCCACGTGGTCTGACCGGAACCGACACGATTAGTAACCTCGCTACGCTCGGCCTTCGGCCTCGCTTCGCGAGGAATAAACTCAACCATGTAATTAAAATTGCCAAGCGACTATATCATGTTAAAAGGTTTGAAAGCGCTAAAAATGACCTCGAATTAACCTGTAACTCTGTATTACTCACTAACATTATTTAAGAAATAGAAAACATGTACCGTGTTTCCTTCGAGTTTTAGTATAAACCTACTAGCGTTCTATCACAAATGTCGCGCTCTGATTGGCTACGCTACCCACTATCTATTAAACTAGAAATACGACTCCCGCAAAACCTCGCGAAGCTAGTTTGTAAAGGACTCCTAATGGTTTTTCCTATGAGGTATAAAACCCCAATTTACGTATTTACTTATTATTATATTATTTTTACTTTTTGTACTTTCTCATTTTTTGCAATTATCATGATTATTATTATCGTATTATTATCATTATCATTTTTAATATTATTACTGGTATTGATATTATTATTAGTATTGTTATTTTTTATGTTTAACATAATATACTGTTATTGGGTTGGGGTGTATGTCCTAATCTGGGAAAAGGTATTGTTTCTCTACAACTACATGCAATTCTGTTTTTCTTGTGAATAGGGTTTGTATCATAGGAAGTAAAAATTACTCAACTCTGAACAATACCATTTCTTCTTTTAAGCTTAGAATCTAGTCATGGTTGCCACAGCCATAAGATCTTTAAATTTCCTGACTTTTCCCTGACAAATGTAAAATTTCCCTTACCAACTAAATTAGAAAAGTCACAAATTAGTCCTGGTAGTGACCTCCAACCTCCTCTCACAACCAACCTCTCCACCCATTTATTTAATATGCTTTCAGAAAGTCACATACAGTGTACGTGGATTGATAGTTTCTTACGATAACCAATTCATGGAAAAAGGATTGATTTTCTTGGAAACCCAAAATCAGCTTGTCATTTAATTCTACCAATCCAACACATTTCATGTCACATTCTTGACCACACCAAACCAAAGCTGAATTGGCAAGAAATAAATTAGTAGTATTAAATTTCACTTTTCCCTGACTTGATTTGAAATTCCCTTACTTTTCACTGACCTTGAAGAATTTTTTCCCTTACCATTTTCTGACCTGTGGCAATCATGCCAGTGCAGTCATTTGTCCATACAGTTAGTGTGGAAAATCATGATTGAAAGCATAGGGCATTTAGGAAACTTCAAAGACTTGTTATTACATACAGCACCCTTGCAATGAATACATAAAACAGCAAACAGAAAAACAGCTAAAACTTTTAGCATTTCAAACTTTAGTTTCTCCCTTGTAGAGTTTTTCCAATGTAAAAGGTCAACTGCATATTGTGGTTGTTATTAAATATTTGTATTTGACATCATTAAAATGAATTAAACAGCATTAAGGAAAAAGGTTAAGATGTTGTCTTATTTTGCAAATTAGGGCTTAAATTAACTTTTCATTTGTGGGAAAAGGGTGGGTGCTAAGAGAGTAATTCCCAGGAATGCATGGAACTCAAAGGTAAAAACCCATTTTGAAATGGCTATGGAACTTGTCTGTCCCAACGAAACTTTTTAATTACGTAATACATATATGTAGCAAAGAAATAGAGCAAAGAGAAATACTACTCAGAAGTCCGTAACGACATCTGCTTTAGTTACAAATAATTGCATTGAACAGTGATAATATTGCAGAACCGGTAACTTATTGTTTGGTATCTATTCTGTTGAAAATGCTGAACATAACTGCTACATCAAACAAATCTACAATATATTTTCACTGTTGCAATGATATCAGATCACATAATTATAAATAATTGCTATCACAACTGCAATCTCTGTATTGGGAATTTCTTTCAAATGGAAGGCAAACGTTTCACTACGAAAAATACCTACTTGCATTCTCATTGCAGTATTAATACTACGTGACTGTCATCTTTCATTCCTTTGCGGTTGGTTTCTGTTTCCCCTTTCCTGGCACTTTTTTCACGACGATATGGTAATCTGTTTTGTCGTTCGTCTTCTGATTCTGGCTCCTACTCCGTGTACCAGCACAGATGACGTAAAACAAAGCCAGACAATAACAAACATGTTACTGAATAATTTTACACACAATGATGAAACAATGCGCTACGTCATCTGTGCCGGTACACGGAGTAGGAGCCCTGATTCTGTCTGCATGCTGGAAGTCGTTCCTACTCGGTTTCCGTTCTAAGTCATTTTGCTAAATTTTGTTCGCCAATTTCGTTATGTAATCGCTTGCTCATGTCCTGTATACCTAAAACGAGTCTTTGTTTCTATCCATAACAAATTCAATATCCAATCTAACTTGATGGTAACTTGAGGGTATTCCTGGTCCTTTTCCTTGCTGATTTCTTTGTTTTTTTTGAGCGAGCAGTTCTTGTCTTAGCTGCGATGTCTCTTGTTATCGTCCCTACCGTCGTTTCTCAATCTCTGCTTTGAGTCGCCGCTTCCCGTGTGCATTTTTTGCGGCATTCAAACTTACTCGACGACGATCTCTCACCATTCTTTCTTGTATATGTCGGAGATCTTCTTGCTGGGATGTACTTCCAAGACGAGTGAAATCGGTTTCCACAAAATTTGCATTATTTTCAAAACATCATTCAAGGAATTCGTAATGTCGGAATTTCACATGGAGTAATGTTGCCAGGTAACCTGGCCTGCGAACGGACACCTTTAAAATATAGATATATATAAACATATATATAAATATATATATATACATATATAAAAACTCTCGGCTCGATTTACTCGGGCTTGCGAGCCACGTGGTCTGACCGGAACCGACACGATTAGTAACCTCGCTTCGCGAGGAACAATTAGATTATGAGCTCGAGATTTCTATCGCGTGATAGTTAAATCTTCTTCAAGGACACTTCGAAAACGTGAAGAAGCGGCCGCCATTACGCTACTCACTATCTATCACAGATTATAGTTCACCACTAAATTTTCTCAGATTCTTATTGGTTTAAATTTATCACGTGACGCGATAGTGTTCGTCCGCGGATACACACTATCAGCGCATAGTGCCCTTCCGAGGAAAATACCCGGATGGATAGTGCCCGTCCGTGAAAATGTGAATTTTCTTACAGTTATACCGTATTTTTTAGGCAATGTACGTTGCGAATTATTGAAATTTCAGGCTGTACGTATGGATAAATATTTGAATGATCTGCATTTAATGGGTTTTGACTGTTTTTCAACTGGCGCGCGGAAGAAAATTTAGTGGTGAACAATAAAGACAATAGAGTGTTTATGTCTCGGAACTATCGATCCGATAGTTGCCCCTTGGAAATTTGATGTTCTTAAAACTAGCATATTTGTCCTCGAAGCTTCGCTTCTCGGGCAAATATTTGTTTTAAGAACATCAAATTTCCGCGGGGCAACTATCAGCCGATAGTTCCTCGACAGAAACACTCTATTGTTTAAATAGATAGTGGGTAGCGTAGCCAATCAGAGCGCGGCATTTGTGATAGAACGCTAGTAGATTTATACTAATCTGTGGTAGATAGTGTGTAGCGTAGTAGTGTTCCCTTGCTAACAAAATGGCGGCCGTTTCTTCACGTTTTCGAAGTGTCCGTGAAGAAGATTTAGACAGTTTACTGGTCGAGGCTGTTCCAGAAAAGACAAAGTTTTGAACGACTAGTAGATTTATGCTAAAACAATTAGATTATTCGCTCTCGATTTCTATACGCGATAGAACTCTCGTGACAGTACAGTTTGTGAGATATATCAATATCTTCAGGCAAAATAGGAACTTGAAGTTGTTCTCCGAGTTCGGTAATCACTTAAATATTCTTCGATGTTTCTCGTCGTGATTCTAGCTATCTGCCCCGCGTTAAAAACGAGATGAAACACTGTTCAACTAAAAATCATAGTTATATTTCTCAAAAGAGTTCTAGCTAATAGTTTCCCTATTCCTCGCCCTATCTGTGGTAAAGTTAAGTGTGTTTAGTTGTTGATACATGTATTGATGTTGAATGTAGCCGGTAATGGCGGGTCATCGCCCGCGTGGTTACCGGGATCATGACAGCGAATGCCTGGGTTCTCTCCGATGCTGGCATTGGCTGCTTCATTGACTTCATTATAAAAGGAGGGATTCTCTAAAGAAGAATCGATAGTTTTTCTCGGCCCCAATATATTATTGTGGTATTGAGTTACCGCAAGAGGATCGCGATTCCATTGCCTGCACCTGAAAAAAAAAATGCATTTTATTCAGTAGCGAAAGGCCTTTATCCACTGAAGGAAAAGAAAAAACCACACTGTATAGTAAAACAAACAAAACCACAGTACAGTACTGTTCAGTAGCTTTACAAAGAATGGTCACACTGTATGGTTTGATCCACAGATGAAAAAGATAGAACCACACTGTATAGTAAAACAAACAGTACCACAGTACAATACTGTTCAGTAGCTTTACAAAGAATGGTCACACTGCATGGTTTGATCCACAGATGAAAAATATAGAACCACACTGTATAGTAAAACAAACAGTACCACAGTACAGTACTGTTCAGTAGCTTTACAAAGAATGGTCACACTGCATGGTTTTGATCCACAGATGAAAAATATAGAACCACACTGTATAGTAAAACAAACAGTACCACATTACAGTACTGTTCAGTAGCTTTACAAAGAATGGTCACACTGCATGGTTTGATCCACAAAAGAAAATTTAAAAACCACACTGTATAGAAAATAAACAACACCACAGTACAGTACTGTTTAGTAGCTTCCTAAGAGAAATTCACGCTGGAAGCTGTTGTCCACAAGTGACAATTCAGTTGTACTTCGCTTGCTGAAGGGACATTATTCTAAAAAAAATAAAGTGAAGTTTTTACCTCCAAAAGCAAACTCCCATGATTATAAAGAAAACCAATCCGATGACGCCACCAACTGCAGCACCAGCAATTTTTCCTGACTGGCCAGTTCTGCTTGGGGTATTACTACGCACAACAGCACTTTCCGTGGAGGGGTTAGTTCCAAATATACGAATTTCATGACCGCCAAGATACCTGCCAATATCATCTGCTTTTTGTTCAATAAAACTGTAAATGAAGTCAAAAGGAATCGCCCTGCGTCCAGTCTCAGCAGTTTGCAGATCAACAACAGCGAAACCAACCAATAGCAGCTCATGTAATTTCTTTGGGGGTAAGACGATTATGACGTCCTTCGGTTTAAACGTTGCGTCACTATGAGAACGCTTACGAAGGCGCGTTTGATTATTCCTTCGGGAGGAAATAAAAAAAACAAAATTGCTCAATAATCGTCGGATCGTCATGAAGTGTTAAATCGCACCCTACCATCGCCGTTTTATCGTAGTTGTTTAAGCGTCTTTTAACGTATCTTTATGTTAATTTAATCTCATACAATTAATCATCCAGGAGCATTATTACTTTCTACCCCTCCCTTGATGGGATGCTAGTCCATGCAGGGTTACTCCCAGCTTGATATAGCCAGTATCCATTTACACTAGGTCAAGGGTGAAATTGTGGATTTAATTTTCTTATTAAATAAACTATTGCTATTAGCGCCGACGTGAAGCTCATATTGCTTGCCACTACCCCGCTCTCGACTTACCGAAGGCAAATGGTAGCCCGGTTTACCAAATAAATTTTCTTGACTTACGTGTCCTCAAAATGACGAAAATCGTTCTCTTCACAGTGATCGTTCAATGCTTTGATTATGCTGGCTTGAAAGTGTGCCTCATCCCACTAAAATTCACAATAACAAGTACAATTTCAGTGCGTCATTCATAGAGGTCGCTGGCGCACTGAAGAAAGATCAACATCAAGCAAGCGTCAGAAATAAATTCATCCTGCGCAACGTTTGCACATCGGTCTTAGGGCCATGACGTCACAAGAACAAACTGGATTTCATTTTCCACTATTCCATACATTTTTCCTGCTCATGTTGACAACACTTTGGCAAACTAAAGTAATGATAAAATCGAAAATCGGATAGGCACACACAAAACTGTATTCAATTTGTGCAAATAAAGAAATTTTTAGACATTCACCGATCGATACCGTTTTGTGTTACTGTTTATTTTGCTATAATGTATAGTTCTTACCATTCTATGGAAAGCTGCCGAAATGTACTGTACTATGATACTATTTGACTTACTATACAGTGTGGTTTTTACTTTTTCATTTGTGGATCAAACCATGCAGTGTGACCATTCTTTGGAAAGCTACTGAACAGTACTATGCTGTGGTACTGTTTGTTTTACCATACAGTATTATTCTAACTTTTTCATCTGTAGATCAAACCATGCAGTGTCCCCATGTAGAATGCTCCTGAAAACAACGGTATTGGGTGATACTGTTTGAAGATTTTAAGTCTAGCCGTATGAGTATACAAACCTCGTCAAGGGCCATATCTATGGTAACGTTTACGGCATTGTTACCTGAAATATTTGGTGAGATAAAGAAAGTTAGAAAATAAGACTTTATGAGTGTCTTACTATCCCGGAGTGCACCTCGTCATTGATGATGACGTCAACTCCAATGGCTGGCTTGGGTTAACATAGGGTGATGCAGACCCACGGCTGGGATTTACATAAGCTTTGAAAATCTTAGTATCAAATAGCCTTCTACGCAGACCTTGTTTGGGTATTGTCACAAATTCCATCCACACTAGCACTACCTGTGATTCGTGGGGGAGGAATTTGTGACGAATCTCCAAGAGCGTCGAAGATTTCCTCTCCACGTGGACGAGGCTAATTTAAGACTTTATATCCTCAGAGTCTGTGACTATTATGGGTACACTTTAGAAGAGACCTTTAGAATTTGTTTTCAGATTTGGAAAATTTCGTTACTGCTGAATATTTAGTACCGTATATATGCCAGGATAACTGTCCTTTGTTTCAAGCATCTGAAAAAGCATTTTTTTAACTTCTCTTTTATATCTATATTTTGGCAGAATTCTAGATTCAATGAAATGAGGTACAGCATGTGAACGGAAGGGGGGCGAAATTCATGAAACCAACAACTCGTTTCTGCAAAATAAGTATTTTATCTAAATGAGTATTAGCAGCTTAGCCCCATGCAATAACTCCATATGAGATCAGTGGCTCAATTAAGGATTTGTATATGTGAAGCAGAGTTGAATATGGAATGAAATGCCTTAATCTAACTAAAATAATATTTTATAGATAATTCCTCTTTTTATTGCATTGCAAACTTGCACGTATGTCTGCAGGTGTGGCGTTTGATTTATCAATAAAGATTTTGTTCCCATACGATTTAGAACGATCAAAATCTCAATACGAACAACGTCGAGTTGAAGATTCAACTGTTTTATTCACATACACGTAGCGATTACACAGTCTGAAAAATTATAGCTGTCTGGAGTCTTGGTCAAAAACGGGGGCCTTCCCGTAAATTGATATCACATGATTATGTTGTGAAATTGGTTAAACACTGAAGAAATCGAGTTGTTGGTGTTAATTCTAAACAATTATGTAGTTTTCCCATATGAGGAACGGTACTATTTAGCTATAGCTCATACCCAAAACAGTTTATGAAATTGTGCCCATAATGTATAGGTTCCCACAGCTTACCTATAAATACACTGCACCTCTCTGAGCCAAACCCTTCATCACAGTCGCACCTAAACTGCGTTCCATCATCTAGAGGGATACATGTTCCATTTTGACAAGGACTGGAGGAACAGGCTGTGTTCGGAGGCAAGGTGGTGGCTGAAGGAGGCGTACTTGAATGCCTATCATTTGGACCATTAGACGAAGGGGCCGTAACAGATTTTACGGCCGAACTACGCGGCAACAGTATCGCTGTAGATGTAAGCACAAGGTTGGGTGTGGTTGCCGTATTCTTAAGACCGCGCGTAGACGTTAACAGAATGGGGACAGAAGTCTCCAAGATCAGCGGGGTCGTTGAGACTTTAGTTGATGAACACGTACTAAATGTTCCTACAAACGACAAAGAAAAATACCATTTAGTTTGTAGGGGAATAATTTGTGATTAAGCACAATCTGGGTCATGCACAAGTCGATCGGAAACAGATGCCATTAACGTCACTGCCTCTTCTTTATAAGTAGATAGTCATTAGTAGATACTTATTAGTAGATATTTATTAGCAGATATTCATTAGTAGATATTCATTAGTAGATATTCATTAGTAGATAGCAGCCATGTGATGTGAGGGTTAACCCTGAGACTCGCTAAAGAATTCCATCCACGGAGGGGAGGTTCTTCATACAGTAAACGGCATTTATAAGCTCCGCTACCCCTCGTGCGTGTTTGAAGGCTCAAGGATTTGATGCAATAACAAATACATGCAAAGATTTTCCGGGTTCGCTTGGGAAAAAGTGCCTTTCGCGCGTGTTCTCGACTCACGCCTTCCCGGAAATAGCTACTCCTACAATGTTATTACATAGACAATGCCAAACAACGAATTACGAACCTGCTGGTTGTCTTGACGCGTCAAACATGGTGATTCCCATAACGTCCTCTGTACCCAGGTTATCGTAATGGCCTAGATATACCAATACTTCCTTGTTTATTCTTCTAATGGTCCCTGCAACAAGCCAATCACTCCAAAACAATACTGGAGGATAAATTGCAATGGAAAAGGGGTGTATATGAAGCGGAAAACTAATTGTACTTATGTTGTTACCATCGAGATCTGCTGTTCCAATTATGTCGACTTTTGCGTCGACCCAGTAGATCATGTCCCTACTATAATCAATCACAATGTCATTGGGCCAGTACATGTTACTCATTGTTGAATCTATGATTGTTGTCCTTTCCTGGCCACACAGAGTCGCACGTTCAATTTTTGGCTGTGAGCCCCAGTCTGTCCAGAACATGTACCTGGAATATGGAAAGAAATTACACCCCATGAGCTATAGCTGAGCTTAAGATTGACTCTTATGGTACAAAGAGGCTAGCAATGTTTAACCCTTTAAGTTCCAGTAGTGACCATCATCCAATTTCTCATTACAATATTCATTGTTCATCAACCATTCATATTCTGGAAATAACGAAAATGATCACCAAAAAAGAGTTGTATTGAAATTAAACCAAATTCTCCTCACTAGTACCATAACAAATATATGAGAATAGGTAGGAGAATATGAATAACATTGGGGCTTAAAAAGTTAACTTGACAAACGTTATATCAATACAGACAATAGAGAGTGTTAGCATTGACTGGGTGTGGTTCACTCTACTCTGAGCCATATTAAGTATCACTAGTATCATTGTCATTTCACTGTTCGTGACTACCTCTTGCAGGGGAGCGCCTCAAATACGAAAAAACCCTTACCCGTATCTAGGATCCAGGGCAATCCCTCTGGGCTTGTCAACACCGGTTGAAAACAGAATTCTCCTCTCAGTTCCATCAAATCGGGCCATTTCAATCCTGCCGTACGAGAT
This sequence comes from Ricordea florida, assembly GCA_949710005.1. Lineage (NCBI taxonomy): Eukaryota > Metazoa > Cnidaria > Anthozoa > Corallimorpharia > Ricordeidae > Ricordea > Ricordea florida. Next base: position 3,817,497 of record OX453281.1, on the reverse strand, counting down.
GTCGGTCCAGTATAGGAAATTGTTATACCACTCTACAGCTAAACCATCAACAACGCCTAATCTGTCTCCAACTATTTTATCGATGCAGCCATCTGTAAGATTGATTCGACTTATGCTTTGTAAAGTAATGTCAGACCAAAACAGTAGATTGTCATTAACATCCACATCCAAGGCGACAGCTGAACCCGATGTAGATACCACTGAACTCCGCGTTCCCGTCAGGTATTCAATGGCTCCAATAGCGGTCCGGTTACTGTAGTACAAACAAGGAGGCGTACATACGGGGGGAGGGTTCGCTGTGATAACAGAAATACTTTTAATTTGTCAGACATAAAAATCTAACAGTGCATTCTTTTGGCAAGGTAATTTGGATATTTTGGTTCATCAAAGGAACTGATGAATCCACCCTTCACAAGAAGGCAATGGTTTCTTTGATTTGCTTTGCTCTAGGGGATCTCAGATAAGAATAATAATAATCATCATCATTATCATCATCACTACCATCACTATCTTAATAACGTATCAAGTAACTTTAGCATTAACTGCTAATTGAGAAAATAATGAACATTTAATTTAAAAAAAAAGAAATATAAAAATGAAAAATACGTACATAAGGTCATGTAAAGTTATTGAATTGTGTAGACCTCGTAAAAATTAAAACTCGCATAGAAAGCAATTGGTGCTACAAATGCTGATCCGGATCATACCACACAGACGTTAGAGAGCAGACGTTAGAGAGCAAATGCTACTCGCAGGCTAGACTCCCAGAAAATCGAGAAGTGCTAATCCAGTGCTAAATAACAAAATTTACCTGCAAAGCTTAAATAGTTTTGTTGACGTGGGATTTTTTAGCAGCCAGTGAGAGAAACTTCAACGATCAGTAGCTAGAAAAGTCTGTTTGAACAATGTGATGTGTGATTGAGATTTTAATTTGCTCTGTTGTCATCATAGAAGCATCTTGGTTCAGTCAACTAGTGTCCTGTCTAAACTTGCCAAGTCACGCAACTAGCACCTCTGACGCAATGAAAGTCGCCGTCACACGACATAATTTACTAACTTCGATTCCTCATTGACTTCTGAAGAAAACGTTTTAGTTGAACAAAACGTATTCCTATGAATTCACAGATTAAAAGTATGGCTCATTTTCTGAAAACAAGGCATACCGCTTGAACGTGTTATTCCACACAAACACAAAAACAATTGCCAGGTTATCAAGCTTCCATGCGATATATTTACACGGAAGTAGAAGCAACGCTGGAAACCGATTTTCAATCGGCGATATTCTGACTCCATGCATTCATGATTTGAACATGTCGCAAACAAATGCTTCTAGAAAAGTAGTAACCACACAAAAAGGAAGAACTTGATTGAGATATATAGTGAAATTATAGATCGCGTGATAACCACAATTTTTTTGATTTTCATTCACCGGGCAATTACCAAAATGACAGTCGAAAAAGAGGTTTATCAAGCGAGTTGATAAAGCAAGCCTTACCATCGTGAAATTTAAAGCACCCTTTATTTTAGTGGTGGCAAAGCTTACGTAATCAACTCGTTTGATAAACAAGTCTTTGTGTGTTTTAATATCCCACCCAAAGCATCACTTTTATTTAGAAAGTTTCTTTGGAACCGGTTTCTAACTCCGTTTTACAATAGTCTGTTAATTATGTTATCTAGTATAGAGGACATGGAGCAGACATGGTTGTATTTTGGGGGCCTCTAACATGGGACTAAGGTAATATTGTTTGTTTACGTGTACAGTTTATCCCACGGATCAAGATAATTTTGCGTGAAAAGCTCTATATATAGCTTCCTCAATGTATGCCAAAGGAAGGGAACCAGCAGAAACCAGAGGAGGGACCAACTGGATTTCGTGGATTATCAGCACAAAAAAAATAATAACAAAATAAACAAAGAATATGTGCTTGACGTCGTTTCTCATACTAGAGTACAAGACTGAAAATCGCACTTCTCGATTGGTCAATTGCTAATTATTTCGGACTTGAGTTCGTTATTTGCCTGATGTCTAGACGCCTTGAAGTTTGCTAAGAGAAGACGAACGGGCATCAACAATCATTATGTTCAACAACAGCGTAACGGCGCATTTCTTGGACTGGAGTATTACGCTATAAATATATTCCTTTCGTAATTTATACATTTAACGTTCTCAACTTACCTTTCAGAATCACAGCATTAAACAGTATTAATACGCTGGACCCAAACAGAGCACCGTAACGGGGCATTGCTGTCGAAAATGCTAACAAAGCATCATAACTGCAACAAACAGATAACTGGGAAAAAAGAGGACCAAAAAAGTGCACAACAGTGTTGTTAATCGTCAGGGAGGTTGAATAGACACAGTATAGCAGCTTAGCAAAAAAATATCTGCAAAAGATTTAGGTTAACGCGCTAAAAAAAGTTGGCTTCGGTGGGGATTTTGCTGACTCGTCCAAGGTGACAACAATGTCGTCAGCTGATCTATTCCTTAATTCTCAGCAACCGCTTGACAGATTTTGTACGGTGTTTGCAAAAATTAGCATAAGTGGGGAGTTTGTTAACAAGTCAGAGATTTCTTGGTAAAGGAATTTTCCAGTGTGGATGTAATGCTTGAAGCTTTATGCAAGATTTATTTCCTCCGAGTCGGTTTGCAAGAGATGTTATGAAATCACCAACCCTCACCCCCTTCAGATTAGTACTTCCGTCTTAGCTTCTGAGAAATAAGAAAGAATGTTTATGTTTTGGTTGATTACTGCGGCTGACGCAAATACTTGACCTCTCGCTAAGTGTCGCCTTTTAATTTCCTGCCGTTTCTGAATGTAAATGGTATGTCCTCTGCATCGACTTTTTTTCGTAATGTTGTTCCAGTGTCGTCTCTTGCCAGACGTTCTTAGAGTTTTACCACGTTCCTTGTGCCGATCGCGGGGAGGGACGCGTGACAAAGCCAGTAGGACGTTTGCGCAGCTATTCTATCCAAGTGTCTTGCATTGAAATATCTGATTTATATGGGCTCCAACAACTTATCAGTGAACCGACCCGCATAACTGAATTCTCATCAACGTTAATTGACTTAATCTATACGAACTATGTTGACAGGGTAGTCTGTTCCGGTGTCTGTCATATTGGCATCAGTGATCATAGCCTTATTTATGTTCATCGTAAACTATCTCCTGATTTCCCATCAAAGGGGCATTCTACCATATCTTACAGAAATTTTCAAAACTTTAATCGTAAAAAATTTCGCAACGATATCTATCAACAAGACTGGAGCTGTAATTCTGATGATCCAAATATTTTGTGGGCTGACTGGAAAGCAAAATTTCTGACCATCGTCAACATTCATGCTCCATTTAGAACTAAACGTATAAGATCACATAAGGCACCCTGGATCAACTCAGACTTGAAGATAGGTATGCGCGATCGTGACGCTGCCAAGAGAAAAGCTGTTAAGTCAAATGATCCATGCGATTGGGCAAAGTATAAAAAGCTGCGAAACTCAATAAATAATAGGATCAAAACTGCTAAGGCATCTTATTTTTCGAAAGCTTTTATGCATTTTGAGGGCAACTCTAAGAAAACTTGGCAAACGATTAATGAACTTACATCTCGGCGTAAAAGCAATGATACTGTGAAAGAACTAAAAGTAAATGACGTTATAATCAATAATTCTAGTGAAATTTCAGATACTTTTAATGACCATTTTTCAACAATCGGGCCCAGACTTGCCAATGAAATACCTCCAATAGGTCAAAATGATGATTCGAGCTACACTAACTTTATCACTTGTAACAACAAAACATTCCATTTCTGTCCAACTAGCAGTAATATTGTTTTTTCTCATCTAAACAAATTATCTAGATCTAAAGCAACAGGTCTTGATAGCATTTCTGCTAGATTAATCCGTGAATGTGCTGATCTTATTTCGGTCTCTTTATCTGACCTCTTTAACAAGTCTTTGACTTCTGGTATATTTCCTGACGATTGGAAATGTGCTAGAGTTACTCCGCTGTTTAAGCAGGGTGAGCGATCTGATCTAAATAATTATCGACCAATTTCAGTCATTCCGGTAATTGCTAAGGTATTCGAGAGGATCGTGTATGACCAGCTATATAGCTTTCTAACTAAAGAGGACGTAATTTCTAAGCAGCAGTCGGGCTTTCGCTCTTTGCATTCAACTGTTACTGCTCTATTAGAAGCTACCGATAGTTGGGCGCTTAATATTGATCGCGGAAATGTTAATGCCGTAGTTTTTCTCGATTTAAAAAAAGCGTTCGACACCGTTGATCATGAAATTCTGTTAACTAAAATGAACCTTTACGGAGTTCAAGGAATAGCTCTTGCCTGGTTCAACTCATATTTAACTAGCCGTACACAACGATGTCTTGTTAATGGTTCTCTTTCTGAAACCTGTTCGCTAAAATGTGGGGTACCTCAAGGAACAATCCTAGGTCCCCTATTATTTCTTATTTACATTAACGACTTGCCCAACTGCTTATCATCATGTCAATCTCGGATGTATGCTGATGACACCCATATCACATATGCGGGAGCGGATTTGAGCTCCATACAGTCTAATCTAAATCATGAACTAAGTAATTTAAACAAATGGCTTACTTCTAACAAACTTACTTTAAACGCGACAAAAACTGAATTTATGTTGATTGGTTCTAGACAAAGATTGAATACCCTTCCAGATACACTTGAGCTCTCAATTAATAATGTTCCAATAAACCGTGTCTCCTCGGTCAAATCGCTCGGTGTGTTGATCGACGAAAACCTAACTTGGCAAACCCATATTGATAAATTGTCTAAAAAGATTGCATCTGGGATTGGTGCCATAAAACGAGTTAGGCCTTTTGTTCCACCAGCTACACTGCTTTATATATACAGTGCTCTAATTCAACCTCATTTTGACTACTGCAATCTTGTCTGGGGTAATTGCGGTAAAACTTTGTCGGATAGGCTACAAAAGCTTCAGAACCGCGCTGCTCGCGTGTTAACTTTTTCTAGTTATGATACTGATGCCAAAGGTCTAATACGACAACTGGGTTGGAAAGATTTGTGTACCCAGCGTCAAATTCAGAAAGCCTTAATGGTATATAAATCTTTAAATGGCTTGGTTCCTGAATACCTATCGTCCAAATTTCTAAAACGTAGTGGAATGCGCTATTCTTTAAGGGATTCCGAAAACAAACTGGTTGTACCTCATCCACGAACTAACTATATGAAAAACAGCTTTAGTTACAGTGGTGCAATTCTCTGGAACAGCCTACCCTGCAATCTCAGGATGATAAAATCATTTAATCAATTTAAAAGTAAAGTTAGACACGGCATTCATGGAAAACAGGATTAGCTAAATATTTAATTAGGAATTTTTACTTCAAATTTTTATTAATTAGTATTTACAATGGACTGTTTATTAATAGTTTATTAGTATTAATTTTTAAATATTAAATACTAGTATTACCTGATGATTTTTAACCGTGTATAAAGAAATGTTGAATAAAGAATGTTTATTTGAGGTCATATAAATTTGAGGCGCAAGTTTGGCTTTCGTTTTAGGTTTCACTTCCTTATCATGATTTGTGCATGGCAACAAGTAACTGTTTACCTTAGTAACTGTTTACCTTAGTAACTGCACGTTTTTGGGCCAGTTCCCTTTCGAAACACTACTTCCTCTTCAAAGTTGATTCAAAACGGGCAAGGTTTTTACGAATATACCCATGAATTGTCCCGTAAAATACTAAAAAAAGAAATCAGTCTAATACAGTGGCTTTGAAGGGACATGCATTTCTCTCACTTTTTTCCGCTACTTGCGAGTTATTAGCTTGTGTGTAAGCTAGCGACTTGGGACTTGAGATAAAGCATGGAAAGAATGCGCCTTACCCTACCCTACCAAGTGACCAAACTACAAAACTGCTAAAAGAGAAGCTTTGAGGTACCATGAAGAAGTACCAAGTTGAATTCAAAGTACTCTTCATTAACTTTTGCA
>OX453281.1:3801508-3806508 GCA_949710005.1 Ricordea florida | reverse complement strand
TCATCAAGAACTAATCAGAATGAAGAAAAATCAGCATGAATTAAAGTACTTACAGCGGGGCTTCCCCAGTCCCCCTCTCTAAAGGAGAGCATTAAACCCTGGAATCTCACCTTTGTGGGGCACTCCCCGAGGGTTGGTTACCTCGGCTCGCGTTGGCAAAATCCCTGACAGCGGTGAAACTCCGATTGCCTTGTGCTTTGATGTCCCCATGGCTATCCAGAGTACTACACGCTTTGAATGCGTTAATGAATAGGTGTACCTACCATCCGATGTCGGTAGTTTGTTTCCTTGAACATATTAAAAGACTTGTTTAGTATCCTTTTGAATCATATTGTAATCACATTCAATTGATCTGTCGACAAGGTTAGTAATGCCTACCAGTGCCGAAAAATCCAGAGAAAGATTGAAGAAATGGAGGAAAAAAAATCTTGAACTATGCATTGGAGAATAACATCAAAGGCATTTCAAACAAACTCTTCGCGCTCAAAGTGAAGATCTAACTAAATTTACAAGCACTGCAAAGCGCACCACTCTAATTCATTGACATTGCGAATTATAAGCAGTTTTCGACGGGAATAAAACCAATTACATTAATCATAGCCCGTATGTCTTGAAGATAAGAGAATTGCGTGTTCCTTTCTAATTTCTTCATCCAACATGAGAAGAAAGAGTCAAAGAGAAAAAATACAATTAAAATACTTCAAGTGGAAATAAATAAGTGTGTCCTAGAATCTAAAGGCCTTGATTTCGACTGTTCCCTTGAGAAAAGCATCATTCAAAGGAATCTTAAACAAATAAAGTACATTTGAGCCACAGTTCAAGAATTAACATTATTAGTCAGACATGAACGGTGAAATGAAAAACACATGTTTAGAAGCTAAAATCATGTTAGACTGTATCCTTTAGGAAAAACATCAAAGGCATTTCAAACAAACTCTTCAAGTTCAAAGTGAAGATCAAACAAACACTGCAAACTGTTCGCTACAAATAAAACAGCCACTCAAATAATAAGCAGTTTTCGACGAGAGTAAAACACTTACATTAAATATAGTCCTTTTCTCCAATGCGTCACACATGTACATCTCTTGATCACTTAATTCCATTTTACCAAGACAGGAAAGAAAACTATGTTTACCAAGACCTACGCACGCTGAACGAACTCACACAAGTAAAATGATTTTGTTTACAACGTTTGATTAATAAAGGTGTATTCATAAAAGAATAAACAATGGTAGGTTAACAACCAATGCGATGATGGGGGATGGGAAGGTACACCTAGTCATCAACGTGACAAAAGGTTTGGTTAAGAACCAATGAGTTGAGGTGGGGGTACTCGATATTCCCTGCGGTACCATTTGTCTTGAAAACAAATCAAAGAGTCGTGATGCTTACTTTATAACCTTTATTGAATAATCATAACATGAAATCCGTAGGGAGAATTTTAAATCTTAAAAGTCTTGACCGTGGTTGGTGGTGGGAACTAGACTCGTTTCCAGTTTCTCAGACTCTTGTTCCAAAACGCACGATATTTTTGTCTGTTTTTCTTTGCTTTTGGTCCCGAAGTCTTTGCCTGATCCGTTCTTTATTCTTCGCATAATAACATCTCCAATATTCGTTGATCCGTTCCCTGTTTTTTTACAGTATTGTCTTCGATAATTTCTGATGTGCTCCTTGTTCTGTTGACAATAGGCACTCTGAGTGCTGGCGAGTCGTTCCTTGTTAATTTCATACCATCTTTTACGACGGGTTTTGAGAATCTCAACGTTCTCTGTACGATATCTTTTTTGTTGGGCAAGGATTCGCTCTCTGTTCTTTGCATAATAGTTTTTGTGGTAGGTCCTTTTACAGATAACCCTCTGGTCATTTCCTGACAGTGGATTGAAGCAATTCATCTTGTGGCGTCTTACAAATAATGACTAAAACTCTGTAATCACACACTCTTATAAGAGTCACATGGCTAATTCAGGTTTCAACCTCTTCTTCTATTTCCTCGTCGTCATTTTCCTCGGGGAGTAACTTCTTATGCATTAGTCTATTCAACAGGAATTTCCTCTTTGCTACTGCAGACTCGGCCGCTTCGTCAAAATCCATGTCATCTTCCTCAATAAAGCGTCGAAGCGTCTTCATGACTTTACGGTGTATTGCATCGTGTTTGATACGGTGAGTCCATTTTGACATCAAAGTATTGTTGTAACTTTATTTGATTTACCAAAAAATACAAATAACGATAAAACAAGACAGTTACACAAAAGCAAATGAAAGTGGCGAAGAAACCATGAGGCTTATAGACATTGGGCTCCCTCAGAGTAAAAATAAAGTTAACAGTAACAGAAAGGCCAGGATCGAAAGTAAAACACAATGAAGGTAAGTATAAATTAACTAATTACATAGACTGAGTTGACAAAATATAAGGTATGGTACATGTAACAATAAGTATAAAAATAATATCAGACATGTGAACAAATATAACTATTTACTACAAGATTTATAACTAATAACTCATATATATATTTTTTTTCAATTTCGTTTTAAATAAGTGGAGAAAATTAGATTCTTTAATATTATTTTCTATAGAGTTATAAAAAGTAGGTCCTTGGAAAGTGACAGAAAATTTAGAAAGGTTTGTTCTACAAAAAGGAAGGTGAAAATCGTTCGCGTCTAGTAGCATAGCTATGGACTTTGTTTAAAGAAAAATAATTGTTGAACTTGGAAGGCAAAAGAGAATGGTTAAGAGAAAACATAAGTTTACCCAATTCTAGTTGTCTAATATCGGAAAGTTTTAGTAGCTCTAATTCTTTGAAAATAGGGTCTGAATGAGAATCGAAGGTTGATTTAGAAATAATTCTGATAATTTGCTTTTGCAAAGAGACAAGACGGCGAAGATTGGTTTTGTACGTAGATCCCCAGACAGTAATACAATAATGAAGATAAGGATAAACTAAACAATAATAAAGAGTTTTTAGACAGGGTTTGGGTAGAAAAAATCTTGCTCTATTAATGACACCTATTGATTTCGAGATTTTACGAGCTACTTGAGAAATGTGCGGTTTCCAAGACAAATGTTCATCGAGGACTACACCGAGGAAGACCGTTTCCTTAATCTGTTCGATTTTAGACGCTCTAAGTACGTCCTTCTCAGCTTTCTTCTACTTACAGGCAATAGGGCATTGAGAGCAGCATTTCGGCATAGTGTTGAGATTTTCCCTTATCTAGGAACTGCTGGAGTTCTTTTAGGTAGGTTTCTTTGAGATCCTCCCCGACGTTTTGACGTAACGGACTCCACGGATCTGGTTCATCATCGTCCGCTTCTTCTTCCTCTTCAGAGCTACTACTATCCTCCTCTTCTTCCTGTTCCTCTTCAGGCTCCTCTTCTTCCACCTCCTCTTCCTCTTCTACCTTTACATCACTGTTGTCTTCTACGGGGCCAAAAATGTCTGTTGAATGATCACCCATGATTCTTGTCGACCTTCACCAAAGACAGCGTGCTTCAAATGAGCCGAGTCGATTAAACTAATATTTAATTTACCGTTTTAGTAAATGATCAAACATCCTCTCTCTTAATTCTTCGATGCCAACGCGGGTATCCTTCGTGCGTCAAGAGGTGACTAAACACGTGTCTCTTGTCATCACTGGCGGGGTGTAGATCCAAGACCGCGCACCCAAATGATCGTTCGGTCACTTTTTGATACACATCCATCATGTCTTGCCAACAAGTGGGAAAAGCTTGAAGCAGTAAATTCCTTATCCCTAATTGATCTCTTGGATTTTTGAACGCTACGATGTAGTGTGCGTTCCTGGAAATACTCTTAGCGTATTTCCCTGGTGGAAACATGTCCTGACACAAGTACAGCACGGTGATGTTTTGATGGTGAGAGTGTTTGGTGAATAAGTCGAGCAACTCTTTGTCCTCACCTCCCTCTACCATCAAATCGTCTAACACGAGTAATCCACCCTTTGGAAACCATGCCTTGAGATGGTGTGACTCGGCAATCCCTTCGTGAAATTGCACACCAGCCTCTTGCATGTCTTGAAATCCGTCTTGCCACGCCCCGTAACAATAATGAATTGCGGGAGGAGGATTTACAAACAATTCGTCCAAGTGATCCAAGAGTAACGACTCGGTAAAACAAGTCTTGCCGCAGCCACAGGGACCCACGATCAAAATACTGGAGGGGGTCTTGAACCGAAACGCTTCCCCCAATTCTATTCCACTAGGGATCCCATGGTGCTTTTCGGTAGAAAATGTGATCTTTGGGACACCTCGTGTTTTTTCTGACCCACTGCTTTGACAGCTATGTTTCTCGTGACGAATTCTACTGTCTGTACGAGAGAATAGTCTATGACAATATCGACAATAAAGGGACATGACTCCTTGCTAGTTTGATTTAAAAAGAGGCAGTTAAAGCCTAATTCTTATAGATGGTTGATGGATAGAGCTTGTGGAGGTAGTGATGTATGTGATGGTGGTGTATGTGGTGGTGGTGTATGTGGTGGTGGTGTATGTGGTGGTGATGCATGTGGTGGTGGTGGTGGCGGTGGTGTATGTGGTGGTGGTGGTGTATGTGGTGGTGGTGGTGGTGGTGGTGGTGTATGTGGTGGTGGTGTATGTGGTGGTGGTGTATGTGGTGGTGGTGTATGTGGTGGTGGTGGTGGTGGTGTATGTGGTGGTGGTGGTGGTGTATGTGGTGGTGGTGGTGTATGTGGTGGTGGTGGTGGTGGTGGTGGTGGTGGTGTATGTGGTGGTGGTGGTGGTGGTGTATGTGGTGGTGGTGTATGTGGTGGTGGTGGTGTATGTGGTGGTGGTGGTGTATGTGGTGGTGGTGGTGTATGTGGTGGTGGAGATGGTGCATGTGGTGGTAGTGTATGTGGTGGTGGTGGTGGTGGTAGTGTATGTGGTGGGATCTTAACTCATTTCACGGTTCATCTCTGACTAATTATGTTAATTATTCAACGGTCGCTCAAAATGTACTTTATTTGTTTAAGATTCCTTTGAATGATGC
>OX453281.1:3701508-3799008 GCA_949710005.1 Ricordea florida | reverse complement strand
ATTACACTGCTATCAATATCTTCAGCCGAATCATATAAACTTAACGAAATACTGACATTGGCAAAAATTTGTAAATATCAAGTTCTATATTTCAACTTACTGCTGAACTGCCCTCATGGTTGATATAGCAGTTTGGCTCGTGCTTGTTAAACCAAGTGAGAAATTCCAGTCAAGTCATCTCCTTGTTTTCTCTCTTCTTCTGCATTTTCTTGCACTCAGAGCATGAAGAACTCATATGTACGACATCAACTACTTTCCCTGTATCCACAGAAATAGCAGCTATCACAGCATCGGTAGCCGACCATCCGCGTGAGCACCATGAAGCATCGATTGTGACGCCTGCATCAACGATTATGTTGTCAAGTTCTTCACGCCAACATTCCACCTCTCCCAAGGAAAACTTATGCTCCTTAACTTCTCGAGATTGAGTTCAGCCTCAAGTAAAACTTTTGCATTTTCTTCAATCGTTTTACTATGGTCTGCCCAAGCATTTTTACTGATGGGCGCCAGTCCAAGAAAACTTAAAAACTTTGATGCTGCCGTGTGGCCACAACCAACAGTTCGTAGCCCTAGAACGGTAACCGCGGGTTTCGCCCATAACGAGTTTCGCTCATGAGGCGCTTCGCCCAGAACGAGAATGGTTTCGCCCAGACCGAGACTCAGATATTATTCAGAATTCGCCCATGATCTATGAAACATTGACATGCTGGTCGGCATGTTTACTGAGAAAAGGCTAACAACATCTTATAGAACTTGTTAACAAATTGTAATTAAAAACACAATTGCTATTCGTATTCACATTACATTTGACTTCACTTTGGAAACAATAGAGTGAAAACTTGCACGCTTTGTCGGAGTAAGCTATTCCACGCGCACGCACACATGAACTATACTAGTTTTAATCTCATTTCAATATATATGTTGCCATTACCTGTGTCAGAAATACAATCTTTAAAAACTCTCGATTCCTCCCTTTAGTATTCGCGAATCCGTATTCGTAACTTATCTTTCGTGTACGTTTCAACAGTGAAAGTGATAACTTGTTCGTTTCAACAGTCAAAGTGATAACGTGTTCGTTTCAAAACCTTCATTCTGTGCATACGCACGTTTAGGTTGACGTTTTTTGAGTTAGATTGTAGGTAATTCTTTGCAAGATTTTAGATTCGACGATCGTCGATAAAACGTATAGACCTCCCGAAGTAGTGTAGATTGCAGGTGTTACTCGTGCTTTACTAAAAGGCCCTTCTTTGGTGCTAGTGACGGGGCAGTTGTCCCTGGTGCATGTCCGCCCCGTGGTATTGTGGGTGACAGCTGATATGAGGAGTATGATTTGTGCATGACACGTACAGTTATGCCGTCAGAAAATATGCTTTGGGCCAAAGAATATATCAAACAACATTTTGTTCTTTTGTTAAAACAATCAACATGACCACTTGTAGGTGTCTTTTTGTGGGCAAGAAATGTAACTTTCTTATTTAGTCTTGCCCTACTATACTCTCTCTAACTGAAGACGGAATGTAATAAAAAAGTTTATAAGTTATCACAGTGAAGGGCTACCCCTCTTTTGTGTTTATCATTTTTATCGAAGCATACAAATAATCCTTATCCTCTATTAGTGCCTTTCAAACTCTAAAATTAGCCCGGGGGCTACTCTAATGGGTACGTGTGTCCTCAAAGGGTATGGTTTTCCATCCGTTAGGTATCCGTTAGGTATCAGTTTTGGTCATTTTAGTCTTGAACAGGATTTCTTTTTTTGCTCTATAGTCTTTAGCTGGGTATTTTTCTAAGAAGAAGCTATTTTTCATAATTATCGATAGGACCATCCTCAAGAGATCTTCAAAAATTATGTTACGCAAGTACGCCAATCGAATTTATGGTCAGCTCTTAAATAGGGTAAGGGTTTTCGGAAGCGATGCAAATCGCGGAAATCAATTACGTAGCTGAGGAACTTGTATGTTATCAATTTCCAGAAACTGAGTCATGTATAATTCCATAAAGTATGCAAAACTTTAAATGCATTGTCTTTACGGGAAGAGTTTTCGGCCTTAATATTCCTAACAAGGTAAGCTAGGTGCCATCTTTGCCAAGGTGTCTATAGTGGCACTTGCTGCAACCGCAACTGAGCAAAAAAAATGTTTAAAAATCGAGTTTCCTTCACCTATGTATGTAATGTCCTTTTGTTTGCATCAACAAAAAAAAGTAAATAAAAATAAAAAAAATTAAAAAAAAGTAAGTGTCACTATATCACTACAAAAGAAATATTAAAATGTGAACTTGACAATTGTGTTCTTTTTCATGAAAAATTTCAGTTTGTTCAACGTATGCAAATTTTTGTTTATCAGGGTGCATGAGCTAAAGTTTAACAAAGGTATATTGTTTTTGTGCATATTTCAGGTACACGATAACGCCTTAAGCGCAAAAATTGTTACTTTTATAGTATTGCGTTAACGTGAGCATTGGCCTTATTGAAATTTTAAGTAATTTTATAGGGGAACTGTTAAGATAAATTAAAAATGAGTTGGGAACATTTCCAGGCAGATGATCCCCCGAAAGAGAGCGCCGGTTTGGCAGGGGAGTTTTCGCTGTACATCTACAAGCTATTCATTTCAAATTTCAATTTCCTAAATCCATCAAATCTTCAGTATTTCATATTTTCCTCAATATAACTTAACCTTTGAGGAAAATATGTCTTTCCAAAAATGCCCAAAATCACCCAAAAATTTAAACAAAGCCACAAAACAATGGTTAATGAGATAAGAAGCATTGCTTGAAACGCGAACGAGATAGTGGCATAAAGGCCAGCATGTGAAGCGACGTCAAAACAGCTTTCACGTTTACCCTCGCCTAAACAGAGTACCGGACTGACTCGGCGTGCAAAAGAAGAATATGACATCAAAGGCAAAGAGGTTAAGAAGAGTGCCCGAAGGAACAAGAGAGCTTCTATCTAGTCTAGCGGACTCGGCTGTAGCTAAGGGAGATCTTGGTTACTGTGTACAAGATCACTAAGCAGTTTAGTGGGCAAAGTAACAGCTCCTCTAAGCCAGTCAAAGATAAAGTAGGAAGACTGCTAACAATAGAAAGGGAACAGGCTGCAAGATGGGCTCAGCATTTCGAAGAAGTGGTTAACCGACTAGAGCCTAGCGCGCCTGCAGTCCTAGAACCTTCCGATGAGATTGACCTAACCACCGTCCCACCCTCCCAGGCAGAAGTATTCAGTATTCAGTATTCATTTATTTTTCCATTAACCACAAAAGATAATAATAATAACACAATACACTTGAAATTTATACTAACTTAAAGACAACAGACTACCAATGTTTAAGGTGGTAATGACAAGGAAGCCTATATAGAAGCCAGGGGCTTATCAACTATAGGCTTCCTGACAATATAGGATACATCATACAAATTATAAAGACAGAATAAAATATAAAATGTATTATTTTAAAAACAAAAGAAAAGAAGAGGAAAGAAGAAGTATGTAGCTCAACAAAGCCTAGTATATTTGATTAAGAAACAAGGAATTTTTTAAGTCTTTTGCCAAGAAAACAGATGCTTTCACTGTTTTGAATTTCAGGACTTAACGAATTGAAAAAATTTCGGTCCTCGAAACCGAATTGAGAAGATACGGATATTAATTCCACAGGGAGGTATGTAAAAAAGGTTGCAATTTCTAGTATAATGCAAATGTAACTGGCTTACAAGAATAACCATATCAAGACTGAATAATTAGGAAGTGAACCTCTTTTAAATAGATACATAAATTAACCTATCAGATATAAATAAATCAGTGTCAGAAAATTTCAAAATTTCCTGTTCAATGTGAGAATCCAAAGAAACTTTAGAGATTATTCTTATCTTCTTTTGTAGAATAATAACACGATATGTCGATCTTCACACTAAAATACAACATATTAAGTAAGGGTAATTTAGACTATAGTACAAACAGTGTAAGGAAGCTTTGGGAAGGCAAAAACTTGACTTATAAATGATGCCTACAGATTTTGATGTTTTTCTAGAAACGCTAAGAACATGAGGTTTCCAGGATAAATGTTCATTAAGGCTAACACCTAGAAATAGTTTCTTTCACACAATCAATCTTATTGTTGTCAATTTGAATAGATAGATCTAGTGTTTGCCTCCCTTGGCGTGGTCCAAAAACCATAAAATTCGATTTTTTAAAGTTAAGTAACAGCTTATTGGCTCGACACCACTGTGTTAATTTACACATTTCAGAATTTAGGGGTTCAGAAAGTAAATTAAAATCTTTGTGAGAAAAAAATATGTTTGTGTCATCAGCAAAAAGAATAAAATCCGCCACCTTTGACACACTGCACAGATCATTTATATAAAGCAGAAAGAGGAGGGGCCTAATGTAGATCCCTGAGGCACCCCACAATTAATTTGGCAACACTCTGAACAGATAGCATTAAAATCCACATATTGTTGTATACCGCTTAGATAGCTTTCAAACCATCTAGGTGCGGTACCTCGAACACCATAATACTCTAGTTTTGAAATTAGAATATGACGACCATCGGTGTCAAAGGCTCTAGACTATGAAGTCTATAAATATAACAACTGTATGTTACAACTGTATGTTCGTTATTTTCAATAGCAGAAAAGATTTTGTCATACAAACAAGCTAGAGCATAAGCAGTGGAGTGATGTTTACGAAAACCTTACTGATTATCAGAGATCTTAGAAACATTGAGAAACCTTAGAAGACGATTGTACATTACTCTCTTCAGAATTTTAGAAAATGCAGGTAAAACAGACACGGGTCTGCAATTTGTAAATATATCCTGTTCACCAGATTTAAATGAAGGAATAACTCGACAATTTTCAATTGATCTGGAGACAGCACTCGATGCAATGAAAAATGGTAAATCTCCAGGAATCGATTCGCTACAAACAGAATTATTGAAGGCAGATACACCCCGCATAGCGATCTCTTTGCTAAGATCTGGAATCATGGATTCATCCCTAAGACTGGAGCAAAGGCCTCATATTTAAGATTCCAAAGAAGGGTGACCTTAGCAATTGTGACAACTGGCGGGGAATAACACTTCTATCCATTCCCAGCAGATTTTCCACGGGAATTGCTTTGTAATGTTTGGTAGGAAAACATACTAGTGCTAAGATGTAGGAACATAATTTCTTCGCCATTTTTACCAGTTTAAAGATTTTACAATGTGATTCTTTTGATTTATATTGCAGTTATAACCCGATAATCGATGCGCAAATCGCAACACCCTGTGAGCACACATTTTGTGGATGCTGCGTAAAAAAATTCAATCAGGAGGCGATCGGCCAAATGCTCTGTCAGTTGTGTCGACAGCCCGTCCTTACTTTCTGTAAGAACCACTTTGCATTGAACGTGCTAAGCACTAAAGAAGGGGAATGCAGCGCCTGCTCGGCAAAGTTCCCGCTGGACGCCGCATTGAGACATGTGGAAAGCTGCATTTCGACAGATGTTACGTGCGATCTTTGCGGCGAAACATTAAGACGCGTCGATCAGGGAGCCCACGTTCAAGTGTGTCCTATGGTGGAAATCACTTGCGAGTGCGGTGAGCAGCTGCAGAGAAGGGAAGAGGCAGTCCATAAGGACTCCACCTGCACACTCAGGAACGTTGCTTGTCCCTTAAAGTGCGGTGAAATGGTAAAGAGGTAAGTTGAGTATTAAGTGTAATTCATTATTTTTGTTATTTTTACTAGAACGGGCTATCGGTCCGTAGTTACTAAAACGAGGAACCACCCAAAACGACCCAAAATGACGCAAAACGACTCACAACCATCCACACCGATCCAAAACGAACCCAAAACGATCCACAACGACCCACAATGACCCACAACGAACCAAAATATTCCAAAACGACCAAAAACGCCTTTGATAGTTTTTTATAAACACTGACTTGTTGACTAAACTCGTCCCCAGGGCTCCCCTATGTTAAGATATCGATTTCGAAACATTTTGTGACAAGTTTGCCATGAATGTCGGAAAAAAGTCGGAAAAAAGTCGGAAAATCTTCGGAGACATTCGTACGACCTTCGGACAACATTTTTACAGAGCGGTCATATGAAAACACAAACATAAAGTATCCATACTTAAGATATGTTCTTGGTCTTCCTGCACGTCCGCCATCATCGACTATGCATGCATGCGTGGCAATGATTGGATCTGTATTTTCTCTCAAATTGTAATTGTAATGGAGTTACGTGGCTCTTCCCTTCGCCTCAGGAAGTCGTAAAGTGTGAAGTCTCCTCGGGGGTCAAGGAGAAGGAGCAAACAGCAGATCACGTGAAAAAACAAATCGCTGTCTTTGCGGACTCATTTTAAGACAAGGCATTTTCATGGAGATACACCCCTCCTCATGCCGACCACCACCCCCCTCCTCCTTCGAGGCTCACGAAAAAACAATAAGTATAGGCATTCGCTCGACCTCAACAAAATTCCTCCTCGGTTCGTCTTCAGAGTACCCCAGGTAAACATCCGAAACCTTCCTAAGTGTTAGGGCTAACATTGGAAAATGTTAGGAAAACTTCGGTTCAACTCCAAAAGTCTTCGAATCGACATCGGAAATTTTCGTTAGTGTTCGGATCAACTTCGAAATTCGTCGGAAGACTTTTTTGTTTTCCAGTTATTTTATTTTGTCGGGGAGCCCTGGAGATGAGTTTAGTCGACCAAGACAATCCAGGTCAGTGTTTAAAAACTATCAAAGGCGTTTTTGGTCGTTTTGGAATATTTTGGTTCGTTGTGGGTCGTTGTGGGTCGTTGTGGATCGTTTTGGGTTCGTTGTGGGTCGTTTTGGATGGTTGTGGGTCGTTTTGGCTCATTTTGGGTCGTTTTGGGTGGTTCCTCGTTTTAGTATCTACGCTATCGGTCTGCAACTTTCCTTTCTCTCTTGCATATTGATGACTTGGTCTCAAATCGCAAAGAATTTTATGACCCGATTTTCTGCGGGGAAAGATGTGTAATAAGGACAATACCATGTTTTTATTTTTTTTTTCATGGTGTATGTAGTTTATTATTTTATTTTACCATTTTTCCTTACTGTCTCGCGTAATCTGTAATCGCGCTAGCCTCATTCCGGTCACCTCACTAGACAGATTTCCGGCTTTTCATTTTCGCTGTCGGGGCGTAAAGCAGAAGTCGGAAAGCCATCAGCATATGCAGGCTAACAGGGGCGTTTCAATCCTGTTTAAAAATCGTTCGTTTTTTTTGCTTTCTGTCTGATTACGGTTGAACAATGTATGGCTTCAAAATAAAAAAATAAGAAGCGCTGAAGACCATGTTGAAACTTAAGTTTGCGTTCTATAAAAGCCGGTATCACGTTTCTCATAAGCGAAGGAATTTCGTCTCGCAATTACTCTCATTACAAGGGAAAACACGAAGAAATCGTTTATACAGGAGCAGAACCAAGATCCCTCAGGGTTTTCGAATACTACATATACTACGTTTTCGAGGTCTGCTTTGTCGGGTTCTCTCTGAGGTCAACGGGACGCAGGAAATGTGATGAGGTCGAGTAATATAGCCTTTAATCCTTTACTAAGGGTGTGAATTTTACCTAAGGGAAAACGAAACAAGGTTTTAAATCATCTGAAATTACCTCAAATCGGGCTGCGGAGCGAGCGTACAACAAAGGAAGTAAAACAGTGTAAAAAGAAGTTCATATAACAAATTAAATTGGCTGAGAACTGAAACCGCGAAAAGAAGAGTAACATATGGAACGATGTGAGAACAGCTATGATGTACGTAGGCAGCCAGCGTATAAAATACGGTAGCGCATTCCTTTCGTCGTCTTGGGAGTCACAAATTGCCTTGATACGCGGGATGACGTAGTCAGCCAGCGTATAAAATTCGGTAGCGCATTCCTTTCGTCGTCTTGGGAGTCAAAAATTGCTTTGTTTTTTTAACTTTCCCGTATCCCGAGCCCGTCCCGAAAAAATATGTGTGATTTTAATTGGCTGTAACTCCTAATCACGTGAAAGTCAGGTTGGATTGCACCATGGATATCCATGATCGCATAATCAGCAAAAAGACATACTGCATCAGCAATTTTAAACCAACACATCCCGCGTAAACGCCTTCAGGCGTCTTCTTGTTTTTTTTTTTGCGAACACGAGCGACGCGGCAGTATTCGAAGGAAAGGTCTAGAGTGAGAGTGGAAACGGCTAGGAAGGCTGGGGAGAGACGCCTTGCATATATTAAATGCGTTCAAAATTACCCGTTCTTCCAGCAACGTTCAATATATGTCAATCAATTGGGAAGATAGACGATGTTGATTTGGTTGCGCTGATGTTGACTTGATCTAGGAATTGTCTTGAAATCGGAGCAAAAGAAGAGGCTGTCGAAGCGCTTCTCAAAGCAAGAGATGGAGCTGTGGAAAAAGCCCGATATATCATGCTTTTTGTTTTGGGGAAAAGCAGAGCTTCCAACTTGCCCAATGCAGCTTAGTCGAACGATTATTGTCATTAGTCCGCTCAAGGGCAAATATCATCCAACGAGTTTTGACACAGCTGTGAATTAAAATAGCAGAATTGAGCAACTTCAGAATACCCGTCCACTTCATTTACATGTGTCGGGGGCTTTTGAAGAACGAGGCATATCACAATGGACTCTTTTGTTATTCATCAGTATGTAAATAAGTGGACGGGTATTCTGAAGTCTAGCCCAGAATTTCAATGCGCGACTGACTGCAGACAGTTTACTGTTTCTTGAGGAATTTTTGACACCTTAATGACATTATTCGAACCTCCGGTCTGAACGAATTCGTAACTTTTTGGCGCCACCAGACTCCTTTCTGCCGGATTGCTTTGCTCGCTGCCGCTCACGCGTGCGATACAAAGGTGCTCGTTCTGCGGCATTCGGTACCGGCTCCCGTTAATTCCTAAAAAAAGTTGGTAGATTATATCCAGGATTATATTTCTGTCGTAAACGTCATAAGCTAAACTTTAGAATACCCCGCCACTTCATTAACATACTGATAATAACAATAGAGTTCATTGTAATATGCCTCGTTCGTTATGAAGTGGCGGAGTATTCTAAAGTTGCTCCACGTCATTTATTAAAAATTCTACTAATATATAGTTTGTTGAAGTGGAGGGGTATTCTAAAGTTGTTCCACGTTATTTGTTAAAAGTTCTACCAATATATAGTTTGTTGCAGTGTATCCTGCAGTACACCTCGTGCTTCGCGCTCGTTCTATTCAGCTTCTTGCGCGCGCTCTTGTCTCGCGCTAATTGGAGTGTTATTGAAAATGTAGCGCGTACGAATGTAAATTTTATAGGATACCCGCAAAGGTGGGAAGAAATCTAAATAGTAAATGGTGAAACGTAATACATTAAGCAGGGCAATAGGTGTTGTTTCCAGTGAGAGAAAAAGAAATAATGTGCATGGCGCAAATGTTACCCGATTACTAGTTTTAGAGTTAACTCGCAGCATTCTAAGTTGCAATAATGGATAGAGCAACAAATTCGTGATAGTTTTAAAAAATATACTTTTGTTCCTTTCCTGAAGATATCTGATACCTTCCCATACCAAGACTTGCAATGCCGTGATGACAATATGCAAAGTCAAAGGATGTGGTCAAGCCCTAAGAAGAGGCCAAGTACATGACCATATCGCCAACAACCAAATGCGCCACTTTTCCCTTTTGGAGAGAGATCGGGCCAACCTGCTCTGGGAATCCATGGAAAAGGTAACTGTTTTTCTCTGCTGAAACGTCATAATAAAAGTTAAAATGGACCATAGGCTTTATTGTACTATGCCCTTTATCTTTTTTTATTACAATATCAAAGTGTTCTCAGATGAAATATCAACAAACTGTTTCTTAGTATCAGGGACGTAACTAGACTATAGGCCAACCAAATATCAAATCCTACAAGAAAACATCCACGCGTGTCGGACTTCCCATAAAATAACTTCAGAGGGATCGCCTTGGTATTCAGTCTCTTACCTTAATCTTCTCCTGTTTTGATTCAATGTTCTAGTAACTGTTTAACAGAAGTAGTAGTTTAGAATGAAAAGAAAAACCGTTAACGCTATGTCATTTTCCTTCAGCCGTCCCTCAACATCAAAAGTAAAGGGACTGGAGTCATCGCCGTATTCAAGTGACGATTACCCACTCCATTGCCCACCCAAATTATTTGTTCGCCCCTCTTTGAGAAGTGGGAACGAAAGTGGAGACTGCTTGCAAGAGACTGCTTCCTTGCCCTGCAATATGTTCAAGGCATCGAATCCATCCGCCTTGACTTAAGGTATGCATCCATGGTTTATAAATAGAATTCTCATACGTATGCTACCAAACGCTACAATCCAATTGGCTGAAATCGTTTTCTAACAGCTGTTCTGTAAGCGTGCAGGGGATGGAAGTAGTCCAAGAAGATGTAGAAACACTACTGGATAAATCGACTGTCAAGAACATTACTAATAACTAAAGTTACCAAACCGTTATTTGACTTAAACCTCAGTCTTTTCCACAATGAGCGCAGATGCACAACTGCAAGATTCAAAACCAATCAGTCCGCGGCATTTTGCTGCGGCATGAAGTTTAACACTAAGTGGAAAATTTATGGAAACCGTTGTTTGAAGGGAATGTAGTTAGAATTATACAGGAACAATTACATTGTGAGCTCTATATTTATATTACGGGTATAGCTGCAATTTAATAACGGGTGTTACCTACGATATGATTCATATTTGCCCAAAAAAGCTTAGCTTGATGTACGGTTACTAAACGCATTGCCTATTTTTTCCTTAGAATACTGTTTTATTACCGTAGCTTCATCTTGGAAACAGCAAACGGGGACCAGACAATGCACGTTGTACGTAACGCTAAACTGGCTGAAAGGAAACGTTTGGAGACAAGCCAATGCCTGCCAACCAGCCTGCAACAAATACTGGTCAAAATGGAAATTTTAGAGCCAATGCTGGTCAAATAAATAAATAAATAAAAAATATATAAAAAAAGAAAAAAATAGAATTTAATATTTCACCGCTGAATGGAAAAAATCTTTGTGACCTTATTGAAACTACTTTATTCCTACACAACAAATTAATGATTTAGCTAATTAATTACATCTTAGTTATTAATGATATGTAAATGAATAATTATTATTCACCGAAATGCGAATTCACATAGGCGTTGCAGACAGTCGCGTTAGTTTTGTTGCAAGTAAAATTGATAGTTTAACTGATTTGGCATTGAAATGATTGCATTTGTATTTCACAAACATTGAATCGTTACTGTATAAGTCAGTGAGAGAATAAACTTGTGGTCATTGATATATGTGTTGTTTATTGCTGAGTTGAATTAACGGTTTCATCTCTCGGGTTAGGGAATTTAGTTTCAAAAGATACTGTGTGCTGCGTCGGTGGGAAATTGAAACACCAAAGTAAATTATCAACCACATGGTGGATAAGGTAAATAAGCCACCGTAAAAGATTCGAAAACCGGCGTGTCGGGTCTTAGCACTTCGTCAGAGTGAATCCTTGGTGATCTCCTGTTACATGCTCTTCTGATGCAACAACTGTATTGACTTAATTGGAACGAACGGAGTAACTAAAATGCCAATTGACCCTATTAAAAAGAGGTGGGTGGGGGTGGGAGGAGGTGAGGGAGAAAGGAAGAGGGTATGTTTGTGGCTTAACCCGTTAGTCAGATTTAATTCAGTTTTTCAACTGCACCGAGTGATTTCCGAACACTTATCTAAATCAGACCTTTAAGAGCCATTTTCAGTTGATATCCTTTCTACGACTTTGAAGAGTCTTAAGGGTCTTACGAGCTGATATAGATCCGACTTTTAAAAGTGCAATTTCAGTTGGAAGGCATCGAAAATTTCGAACTTAAAAGACGAAGTTTGTATCAATATAAGCAGGCAAGACTCTTAAAAGTTTGAACATTAATACTCTTAAAGTTGGAACATAAGGTCTCTAAAAGTTCGAACTTTTAGGACTCTTATATTTCGTACTTTTACGACCCTTAAAGTTCGAGCTTTTAAGACTCCTAAAGTGCGAAGTTTGAATTACTTTTAGGACTCTTTACAGCTCGAACTTTTAAGACTCTTAAAGTTCTAACTTTTAGGACTGTTAAAGTTCGAACTTTTAGAACTGTTAAAGTTCGAACTTTTAGGACTGTTAAAGTTAGAACTTTTAGAGCTGTTAAAGTTCGAACTTTTAAGACTGTTAAAGTTCGAACTTTTAGAACTGTTAAGGTTCGGACTTTTAGGACTGTTAAAGTTCGAACTTTTAAGACTGCTAAAGTTCGAACTTTTAAGACTGTTAAAGTTCGAACTTTTAGAACTGTTAAAGTTCGAACTTTTACGACTGTTAAAGTTCGAACTTTTAGAACTGTTAAAGTTCGAACTTTTAAGACTGTTAAAGTTCGAACTTTTAGAACTGTTAAAGTTCGAACTTTTACGACTGTTAAAGTTCGAACTTTTACGACTGTTAAAGTTCGAACTTTTAAGACTGTTAAAGTTCGAACTTTTACGACTGTTAAAGTTCGAACTTTTAAGACTGTTAAAGTTCGAACTTTTAGGACTGTTAAAGTTCGAACTTTTAAGACTGTTAAAGTTCGAACTTTTAAGACTGTTAAAGTTCGAACTTTTAGGACTGTTAAAGTTCGAACTTTTAAGACTGTTAAAGTTCGAACTTTTAGGACTGTTAAAGTTCGAACTTTTAAGACTGTTAAAGTTCGAACTTTTAGAACTGTTAAAGTTCGAACTTTTAGGACTGTTAAATAATTGTAACAGTTGAAGTTGTTGTAATTATATAGGGCACTTTAAAGTAATTGTATTATGCAATTTTATATAGGGGACTTTGCCCAGCTGCTGAAGACCTGCAGCTGGGATTTACATAACATTTAAAAGTCTTAGTATCAAATAGCCTTCTACGCAGACCTTGATTGGGTATTTTCACAAATTCGTTCCAAAACAGATTTCAATTCAAGATTAATTCAATTCAATCAGAGTTATGTAAACACGGGCACCGCTTACATTGTCTTGAATAATTTAAGACTATAACTTGAAGAAAGAAATTTCAGTAAAAACTTTTCCATGCTGTTTTTGGATGTTACTCATTAGTGTCGTTTGTGGTTTTACATGGAAACGCGTGTTGCTATGTGCTGATTCGCAATTTTAAGCCTTTATTACCTCAATTTCGTTGTCTGCATTCGTCATATCACCATAACGGGTAGGACTGACATTCATATTTGTGAAATAGATTATACGCACTTTTTGCGCAGTTAACTCCCGCCATATTATCTGAAATGTTTAAAGGTCCTTGTGACCTGCAGTGGCACGTTAAAATTTAAGGTGCGGCTGGAAAATCTGAGTTGCAAACTTGGAAAAATACATCACTCGGATATTTGAAATGCATTTTGGTGGTAAAAATACAAGTTAGAAACTTGGAAGTGGACATAACCAGGTAATGGGCTCCTGACATAACTCGAATTTTTAGTGTAAAAATCTGAATTGCAAATTTTGAAACGCATAGAACTTGGATTTTGAATAAAAAATTCAAGTCGCAAACTTTGCAATAAACACAAGTCGGATTTTTGATTCGGTGTTTACTATTAGAAATCGAGTTTCTGATGAAAATTCTAATAAAGTATATAGCACTCCTATATGCGGCACGGTACAGACTAGCTATAGCTCATAACCAAAACTAATGTAATTGTGCCCGTAATGTATAGGTTCCCAAAGCTTACCTATGAATACACTGCACCTCTCTGAGCCAAACCCTTCATCACAGTCGCACCTAAACTGCGTTCCATAATCTAGAGAGATACATGTTCCATTTTGACAAGGACTGGAGGAACAGGCTGTGTTCGGAGGCAACGTGGTATCCGCTGAAGGACGCGTACTTGAATGCCTGTCATTTGGACCCTTTGACGAAGGCTCCGTAACAGATTTTACATCCGAACTACGCTCAAACAGTATCTTTGTAGATGTAGCCACAATGGCAATGGAGGTAGCGATTCGATGGCCTGGGCTAGAAGAAGAAAGCGATTTACTGTTGGGTGTGGTCACCGTGTTCTTAAGACCGCGCGTACAGTTCAACAGAATGGGGACAGATGTCCCCAAGCTCAGTGGAGTCGTTGAAACGTTAGTAGATGAACACGTAGTAGATGTTCCTACAAACGTCAAAGACAAATACCATTAAGTTTGTAGGAGAATAATTTGTGATTTAGCACAATCTTGGTCATGCACTAGTCGATTGGAGACAGATGCCATGTATGCCACTGTCTCTTCATCATAAGTAGATATTCATTAGTAGAAAGCAGCCGTGTGATGTGAGGGGTAACTCTGAGACGCGCTAAAATTCCATACACGGAGGGGAGGTGCTTCATACAGGAAACGGCACAAGCTCCGCTATTCCTCGTGTGTGTTTGAAGGCTCAAGGATCTGATGCAATAACAAATACGTGCAAAGATTTTCCGGGTTCGCTTAGGAGTACGTGCAGTACCCTTCGCACGTGTTCTCGACTCACGCCTTCCCGGAAATAGCTACTCCTACAATGTTGTTACATAGACAATGCCAAACAACGAATTACGAACCTGCTGGTTGTCTTGACGCGTCAAACATGGTGATTCCCATAACGTTCTCAGTACCCAGGTTATCGTAATGGCCTACATATACCAATACTTCCTTGTTTATTCTTCTAATGGTCCCTGCAACAAGCCAATCACTCCAAAACAATTCTGGAGGATAAATTGCAATGGAAAAGGGATGTATATGCTGCATAAAACTAATTGTACTTATGTTGTTACCATCGAAATCTGCTATTCCAATTATGTCGACTTTTGCGTCGACCCAGTAGATCATGTCCCTATTATAGTCAATCACAATGTCATTGGGCCAGTACATATGAATCATTGTTGAATCTATGATTGTTTTCCTTTCCTGGCCACAAAGAGTCGCGCGTTCAATTTTTGGCTGTGAGCCCCAGTCTGTCCAGAACATGTACCTGGAATATGGAAAGAAATTACACCCCATGAGCTATAGCTGAGCTTAAGATTGACTCATATGGTACAAAGAGGCTAGCAATGTTTAACTCTTTAAGTTCCAGTAGTGACCATCATCCAATTTCTCATTACAATATTCACAGTTCATCAACCATTCATGTTCTAAGAATAACGAAAATGATCATCACAAAAGAGTTGTACTGAAATTAAAACAAATTCTCCTCACTAGTACCATAACACATATACGAGAATAGGTAGGAGAATATGAATAACATTGGGGCTTAAAAAGTTAACTTGACAAACGTTATATCAATACAGACAATAGAGAGTGTTAGCATTGACTGGGTATGGTTCACCCCACTCTGAGCCATATTAAGTATCACTAGTATCATTGTCATTTCACTGTTCGTGACTACCTCTTGCAGGGGAGCGCCTTAGATACGAAAAGCTTACCCGTATCTAGGATCCAGGGCAATCCCTCTGGGCTTGTCAACACCGGTTGAAAACAGAATTCTCCTCTCAGTTCCATCAAATCGGGCCATTTCAATCCTGCCGTACGAGATGTCGGTCCAGTATAGGAAATTGCTATACCACTCTACAGCTAAACCATCAACAACGCCTAATCTGTCTCCAACTATTTTATTGATGCAGCCATCTGTAAGATTGATTCGACTTATGCTTTGTAAAGTAATGTCAGACCAAAACAGTAGATTGTCATTAACATCCACATCCAAAGCGACAGCTGAACCCGATGTAGATACCACTGAACTTCGCGTTCCCGTCAGGTATTCAATGGCTCCAATAGCATTCCGGTTACTGTAGTACAAACAAGGAGGCGTACATACGGGGGGAGCGTTCGCTGTGATAACAGAAATACTTTGAATTTGTCAGACATAAAAATCTAATAGTGCATTCTTTTGGTGTGACTCGGACGAGGATTTGTAATCCAAGATAATTGGGATATTTCTATTCATCAAAGGATTAGATAACTCCACCCCTTGACAAGACGTCAATGGCTCCTTTGAGTTGCTTTGATCCAGGGGATCTCCGGATAATAATAATAATAATAACGATAATGATAATGATATTGATAATGACACGAATAAGAATAAGAATCATCGTCATCATCATCATCATCTTATTAACGTATCAAGTAACTTAAGCATTAACTGCTAATTGAAAAAATAATTAATCAAAACTAAATTTAAAAAAATAAGAAATATAAAAATAAAAAATATGCACATAAGGTCATGTAAAGCTATTGAATTGTGCAAACCTCATCAAAATTAAGACTTGCATAGAAAGCAATTGGTGCTACAGATTCTGATGCGGATCATACCACACGATTACTCACCCTGACATAACAAGTGGGTGGAGTCCCTAGTGGACTGCGAGCAGTCTGTCTCTTTACTGAAGACGTTAGAGAGCAAATGCTATTCGCAGTGTAGACTCCCAGAAAATCGAGAAGTGCTAATCCAGTGGTAAATAACAAAATTTATTTGCAAAGCTAAAACAGTTCTGTTGACGTAGGATTTTTAGCAGCCAGTGAGAGAAACTTCAACGATCTAGCTAGAAAAGTCTGTTTCAATAGCAACAGGATATGTCTGGTATTTTTGTTAAAGGTTGTGATGTGTGATTGACATTTTAATTTGTTCTGTTGTTATCATAGAAGCATCTTGGTTCGGTAAACTAGTGTTTTAAACCAGTCTAAACTTGTCGAGTCACGCAACTAACACCTCTCTGACGCAATGAAAGTCGCCGTCACGCCACACGCTTTACTAACTTCGATTTCGCGTTGATTCTTGAAGAAAACGTTTTAGTTGAGTAAAACGTATTCCTATGAATTCACAGATTAAAAGTATGACTCATTTTCTGAAAACAAGGCATACCGCTTGAACGTGTTATTCCACACAAACACAAAAACAATTGCCAGGTTATCAAGCTTCCATGCGATATATTTACACGGAAGTAGAAGCAACGTTGGAAACCGATTCTCAACCGGCGATATTAATATTCTGACTCCAGTGCATTCAAGATTTGAACATGTCGCAATCAAATGCTTCTAGAAAAGTAGTAACCACACAAAAAAGAAGAACTTTTTAAGATATATAGTGAAATTATAGATCGCGTGATAACTACAATTTTTTTAGAAAAAATAATTATTGTAGGTTCGTTGACTTC
This sequence comes from Ricordea florida, assembly GCA_949710005.1. NCBI lineage: Eukaryota > Metazoa > Cnidaria > Anthozoa > Corallimorpharia > Ricordeidae > Ricordea > Ricordea florida. Next base: position 3,781,861 of record OX453281.1, on the reverse strand, counting down.
CATTCACCGGGTGATAACCAAAATCGACAGCCAAAAAAGAAGTTTATCAAGCGAGTTGATAAAGCAAGCTTTACCATCGTGAAAATTTAAAGCACCCTTTATTTTAGTGGTGGCAAAACTTACGTAATCATCTCGTTTGATAAACAAGTCTTTGTGTGTTTTAATTTCGCACCCAAAGCATCACTTTTATTTAGAACGTTTCTTTGGAATCGGTTTCTAACTCCATTTTATTATAAAAAAAAAAAAACAGAAAAGATTTATTACTTCTCGACGTTTCGGGGTCATCGTGACTTCATTATCAAGAGATTAGTTAAATAGCATGCAAATCGGGAAAGGTACAAGATAATCATAAATTACAATAAACGGCCTAAACAAACACCTTGGCGCGGATGGAACCGTTTGCACGTTCAGTGTTGGTTTACGCATGCGAATGTACAGCATTTCTTTAACGAGGCAACCAAATTTGCCGCTGCATTTCGCGATGATGTGAAATTGCTCGATGAAACGTTCAGGCATTTCACTATTGTGTTGGAGGTTGTAATGTTTGTAAATTGAAGATGACTTTCTAGTGTGCCCTTCTACGCGCTCGTGTACGTGACCACGTGTATAACCCACATACCCTGCATCACACCTGTATGGCTTGCCAAAGACACATAAAGAACAGTTGGCCGTACGGCCAATACTGTCTGCTACTAACACCTACAATTATTCGCTAGCGAAATGGCTGTACAGCAAATTGAAACCCCTGTCGTGCAATCAATATACAGTGGCGGACACATTCCGCTTTGCTGATAAAGTACGAGGGTTCGAGATCAAGAACGGCGAAATTTTAGTTACCTATGACTTCACCTCATTGTTTACAAATGTACCCTTGGAGGAAAAAATACAGATCCTAGCTGAAAAAGCCTTTGCCCAGGATTGGTTCAACGAGACGCACAGCTTGAACCTCTCTAAAACGGACTTAATCGACCTCCTCCGAGCAGCTACAAAAAACCAGCTTTTCCAGTTTGACGGTACCTTGTAGGAATAGACGGATGGAGTTGCTATGGGTTCTCCCCTTGGCCCTTTGCTGACTAACGTCTTCATGTGCTCGATTGAGGAAAACCTCGAACAACACGGTCAACTTCCGCGGTATTACCTGAGGTACGTCGACGACACCCTGACCGTAATGCCTGATAGGGTGCCCGCTGGCCAGTTTCTAGACACCCTTAACTCTACCCATCCCTCCCTTAAGTTTACCATGGAAGTCGAACGGGAAGGATCCCTTTCTCGGAACTGAACTGCTTAACCGTGCACCAAAGATCGAGAGCAAGGTCTACATCAAAAGAACCAACACGGGTCTCCTTCTGCATTTCCAGAGTCACGTCGACATTAAGTACAAGCGCAGCCTAGTTAACACCATCGCGCTTGTCGATTATCTTCTAACTGGTCATTCTTCTCCGAGGAATGTGACCACCTTAGAGGGGTTTTTCATAACCTGAAATACCCAAAGCCACTTGTTGAAACTACAATCAAGCGGTTCGTTGAGAGAAGGGTTTCAATTCAAGAGCCCGGCCCACCACCAGATGCACCTTCGGAGACTGTGAGAGTAGTGTTACCCTTCAAGGACCAGTCTTCAGCTAATTATGTTAAACAACAAATGAACAATCTAAGTTCGAAGTTGAACGTGACTGTCCAACCAGCGTTTGTAAGCCCTAAGCTCGAGCAACAACTTAAGCGACACGAAATTAAGCCCCCTATTGTCAACCAACAATGTATCGTATATGAATTCAAATGTAACCTGTGTGATGCAGGGTATGTGGGTTATACACGTGGTCACTTACACGAGCGCGTAGAAAGGCACACTGGAAAGTCATCTTCAATTTACAAACATTACAACCTCCAACACAATAGTGAAATGCCTGAACGCTTCATCGAGCAATTTCACATCATCGCGAAATGTAGCGGCAAATTTGATTGCCTCGTTAAAGAAATGCTGTACATTCGCATGCGTAAACCAACACTGAACGTGCAAACGATTCCATCCGCGCCAAGGTGTTTGTTTAGGCCGTTTATTGTAATTTATGATTATCTTGTACCTTTCCCGATTTGCATGCTATTTAACTAATCTCTTGATAATGGAGTCACGATGACCCCGAAACGTCGAGAAGTAATAAATCTTTCCTGGTTTTTTGGGTCATCCTCGGTGTAAAAACCCGTGAAGTTTTTCTTTGTTATTTCACTATTATTTTCCTAGTCTCTATTGTTTTGTCTCCTTTGTTTCCTTTGTTCTTCGTCACTCGTGAGCGTAACAGGTTTTTAAACCGAGGATGAGCCGGTTTTTTGATATGCCTTTGCTTCAGCAAATCCCTGATGATCAAACATTTTACTATAGTCTGTAAATTATGTTATCTGGTATAGAGAACATGGAGCAGACATGGCTGTATTTTGGGGGCCTCTAACATGGGACTAAGCTAATATTGTTTGTTTACGCTTACAGTTTATCCCACGGATCAAGATAATTTTGCGTGAAAAGCTCTATATATAGCTTCCTTAATGTATGCCAAAGGAAGAGAACCAGTAGAAACCAGAGTAGGAACCAACTGGGTTTCGTGGATTATCAGCACAAAAATAATAATAACAATAAAATAAACAGAGAATATGTGCTAGACGTCGTTTCTCATACTAGAGTACAAGACTGAAAACCGCACTTCTCGACTGGTCAATTATTAATTATTTCGGACTTTGAGTTTGCCGGTTTATTCCCCAGGGGATGCAACCTGTATGTCAACGATATTGAAGATTGCATCCCCTGAGGAATACCTAGATCCACTTGCAAGTACGCTGATGACTGCACTCTTTTGCCTGATGTCTGGACGCCTTGAAGCTTGCTAATGGAAGACGAACGGGCATCAAAACTCACTATGTTCAACAACAGCATAAAACGGATTTCTTGGACTGGAGTATTACGCTATGCATATACTCCTTTCGTAATTTATACATTTAACGTTCTCAACTTACCTTTCAGAATCACAGCATTAAACAGTATTAATATGCTGGGTCCAAACAGAGCACAGTTACGGGGCATTGCTGTCGGCCGGACAAGGTACCAAAGCATCATAACTGCAACAAGCAGATGACTGGGCAAAAAGTAGACAAAAAAGCGCACAACAGAACATTTTCTAGCAAAATACGCCAAAGTGTCGTTAAACGTCAGGGAGGTTGAATAGACACAGTATAGCAGCTAAGCAACAAATATTTGCAAAAGGTTAAGGTTAACGCGCTAAAAAGGGTTGGCTTGGGTCTGGATTTTGCTGTCGTCCAATGTAGTGACAACAATGTCGTCAGCTGATCAATCCTTAATTAACAGCAACCGCTTGAAAAAATTAGCATAAGTGGGAGACAAAACTGAAGTTTGTTGACAAGCCAGAGATTTCGAAGCATTTGAGTTCGTCTTGGTAGGAATTTTTCGTGATATTTTAAAGGAATTTTCCAGCGTGGATGTAATGCTTTAAGTTTTATGCAAGATTTATTTCCTCCGAAACGGTTTGCAAGAGATGTTATGAAATTACTGAAACCCCCTTCAGTTTAGTACTTCCGTCTTAGTTTCTGAGAAACAATAAGTCGGATGTTTTTGTTTGGGTTGTTTACAGCGGCTGACGCAAATATTCGACCTCTTACTAAGTGCTTCCTTTTAATTTCCTGCCGTTTCTGAATGTGAAATGGCTATTTTACATGTCCTCTTCATCTACTTTTTGCATAATTTTGTCAGTTTCGCGGGGAGGAACGCGTGACAAAGTCAGTAGGAAGTTTGCGTAGCTATTTCATGCAAGTGTCTTGCATTGTTTATTTGACGTCTTGCATTTGTTTATTTGGGTTAGCTAGCGACTTGGGACTTGAGATAAAGCATGGAAAGAATGCGCCTTACCCTACCCTACCAAGTGACCAAACTACAAAGCTGCTAAAATGTCTACCAGAAGCTTTGAGGTATGGTACATGAAGAAGTACCAACTTGAATTCAAAGTACTCTTCATTAACTTTTGCACATAGCTAAAACCCCAGATGTGTCGCTTTAGTATTCAAAAGCGTTCACAGTTCCGTTTAACACTGAACAATTTGCATTCAGCACTACCGTTCAAAGTCTAGTGGGAATGTTCTACAAAAAGTAACTATTTCCTTGTTGTTATTTTTGCGCCCCCATGGCACGAGGTAGAAAACTTGTGATACAAGGGAAGTGAAATAAGGACAGGCAAGAAAACTTACAAAAAACAAACAAGAAAACTTACACTGTTTCGCACCGGGAATGCAAGTGTTCACAATCGGACTGAGATATTGGTAGAACGAAACGAATACTGTACTAAACGTAGTGTGACTTTCGAACTGTACGATTGCGAAAGTAATTACATGTCAGAGGAAAACTCTTAGGGCGTCTAAAATTACAATCAGTACAATTGAAGTTACAATTGAAAGCGGAAGCGCGGCGTGACACGCGTGACGAGCGTCACACATGTATACCTAAATTTGTGACTGGGTTGAACTAATGCTTTTTCAATTGAGAGGTTCTTGAATACCGTAAAGTTTCGAAAGTAACAATCCCCCGAAAGGAGCGACCCTCCGAAAATAGCGATGAAATTTCACATGTGTTATAGCGACACCCTGAAACTTGAGAAGCGAGCTCAAAGGTAACTTCCCTTTTTGGCAACAATAACGGAAACAATCTTTATTCTTAAATCATTATTTATACACGATAAAAAAATTCATCAGGTACAATAAAATTTCAGTAAGATGTTTAAGATCTTAAAATCTAAAATTCTAATCCTAATATTATCTTAATAAAATAACAGAAGCGTTAGATATAACAATCTAAACCAAATTGATCCGAGGTTTTTTATTCATAGTAATGATTACAGTGATCTTTGACATTCTTATTGGAAAGACAAACTTAACTCTTTTAGTACACTACATCTGTTTTCAAAATTTATTCTTTGGTCTCTGAATAACCGTTACGTACGTAACGGGGATAATCAAACCTTTTCTCACGGTAGCCGAACAAAACTATCATACGATATATCAAACCAGTTCTTATCATAGGCACATGCTCACATCTAGAAAGAAAAAAAAAACAAATAAAAGACAAGAATCTTTGTACGGTACATGTTTCAGCTCCCGGAAAACAGCGACAGGAAACTAAGGCTGCTTAATCATCGTTTCTTTCGGAACTCTACGATACATCTCTATTGATGGGTCCGACCATAGACACGTTTTATAAAACCCTTGATAAACTGCGCCTTAATTGCGCTGAAATCGACCCAAGATTCGCACGCTATTTATTTACACGGCAAATCTAAGATGTAGTAAAATCGATTGGTATGTCAGGCTACCAATCGCGCAAGAATATCGCGCGTTTTAACGAGCCCAAACACCGATAATCCTCACCTTGCATACGTTTCTTTCGCGATATTTGCCTTGTCTGGAACTAAATTGGCCAACTACCGTCCGATATATCAGCACAACCACCTTGAATCTCAGTGTTATGGCCTTAATCGCGTGTCAAACGGCGAAAACTAAAAAAGTGGGGCTTACACCACAGCGGGAGCTCGCTTCTGACCACAGTGTATAATTGCTGGCGAGCCTTCACGAGGCAGCAGCCTGTTCTTGATATTAGCGAAAAAAAGAACAAAATTTGTGGGATGTAAGATCGGAAGCATGCGCAGTCGATTGTGGTGTTATCATGTGTATCATCCAGGGGCCGGTTGTTCGAAAACCGATTAGCGCTAACCCAGGGTTAAATTTTAACCCGGGTTTCTTTTCCTCTTGTTAAAAAGCATTTCTCCAATAACCTTAGCAATTTTGTAGCGTCAGACCAAAACAGTAGATTGTCATCAACATCCACATCCAAAGCGACAGCTAAACTCGACGTAGATACCACTGAATTTCGCGTTCCCGTCAGGTATTCAATGGCTCCAATAGCATTCCGGTTACTGTAGTACAAACAAGGAGGCGTACATACGGGGGGAGGGTTCGCTGTGATAACAGAAATACTTTGAATTTGTCAGACATAAAAATACAACAGTACATTCTTTTGGTGTGACTCGGATGAGGATTTGTAATCCAAGATAATTTGGGTCGAGTCCTTAGTGGACTACGAGTAGTCTGTCTCTTTGCCGCAGACATTAGAGAGCAAATGCTGCTCGCAGTGTAGACTCCCAGAAAATCGAGAAGATAACCAAGTGCTAAGAAACAAAATTGATGCGAAAGCTACAACAGTTATGTTGAGGTGGGATTTTTTAGCAGCCACTGCGCGAAACTTCAACGATCTAGCTAAAAAAAGGTCTGTTTCAGTAGCGACACAGGGTGTGATGTGTGATTGACATTTTAATTTGTTCTGGTGTCATCTTGGATGAGTCGATTCCTGTTTTTCGCCTGTCTAAACTTGTCGAGTCACGAAAGCAAGACCTAGCTGTCAGTGACGGAACGCTTTACCAGGGCTCCTGGCTTTACTAACTTACTCATGGAGGTCTGACGAAAACCTTCTGGATAAGAAGAACTTATTCCTGGAAATTCACCGATTAAAAGTAGGGCTCATTTTCTGAAAACAAGTCATACTCCTTGAACGTGTTATTAAGCTTCCATGCGATATAATTACACGGAAGCAGAAGCAACGTTGGAAGCCGATTCTCAATCGATAGTCTAATGCATTGCTGATTTTAACTTGTCGCAATCAAATGCTCAGTCTAGAAAAGAAGCAATCACAAAAAAGAAGAACTTGATTAAATATACAGCGAAATAATAGATCACTTGATAACCACAATTTTTTTTAAAATTGATTATTGGAGGTTTGTTGATTTCCATTCGCTTACCAAAATCGACTATTATCTGTTGTTGAAAAAAAAACGGGGTTTATCAAACGAGGTGATAAAGTAAGCTTTACCATCGTGACATTTAAAGCATCCTTTGGTGGTGGAAAAGCTTATTTAATCATCTGGTTGGATAAACAATTTTTTGCTTGTTTTAATTTTCTACCGACACAATTTTATTTTGAAACTAACTAGACCTAACTACTCTTTACCATCGACTGTAAATTATGCTATCTGGTATAGAGGACTTATGTTTTCTATTTCTTAAATGCAGTGGACGTCGCTATATCTTCGGGGCCTCTAACATGGAACTAAGCTACTAGACTAAGTGTAGCCAGGGCTATGAAAGTGCTGTGGAAATTGATGACTGCAATCGTTGTATGAAATTAAACTCTACCACTGCGTACTGCCACGGAAGAATGGCTCAGTTTCTTAGCATGAAAAAGGCCGTACAATCGGAAATAAATGACATAGGTACTTGTATTAAAGTGCTGAATCTCATAATTGAGAAGCGAAGATAATACAAACAAACATTAAATCTCGAACTGCTGGCGTTGAATACTATGCTGCATTATGCTACAAGAGCTAGTTGGTCTCTGACCCAGTACGGCGCGGCACAACGCCAGACCGTGATTCAAGTCTTCCCACCAAGGCAACAGCCATTGATGACAGCATCGCAAAATAAATACGCCAAAGAACCACAGAGCGCCGTTTCAAGCTCATCATTTTGACTCGCACGGTTATACAATATACATATGATACGTCCAGGAAAAGGAAGATGACAGTGCAGTTATTTTATAATGTTGTCTTTGTTTCAAATCGAGGCTTTACCAATGCGCGGTGCATTCTGGTCCGCTGAGAGCGAGGCTCTTCCACAGCGCAGAGCATTGTGGTCAGCTGAAAACAAGGCTCTACACCGCGTCCATAAGTCAATCTTTCTCGATAACACTGTTATCAAAGAGGATCTACCATAGTGCAATAGCATTGTGGTCCGTTGAAAGCGAGGTTAAAAACTACGGCAAAATCTCGATTTTGCCTACTTTTCTTTAAAATTTTGATTATGAACTGACCACGAATTCATCTGATTCTGAATTGCTGCTCCGTTCGCTACGCTCGCTCCGCAGCAAATTTTGTTCGTTTACGTGTACAGTTTATGATCCCACGACTCAAAATAACTGTGCGTGAAAAACTCAATAGCTTCCTCAATGTACGCCAAGGAAGGGAACCAGTAGAAACCAGAGTAGGAACTGGGTTTCGTGGATTATCAGCACACACAAGAAAGAAATAAAATAAAAAAGGATAATATGTGCCAGACGTCGGTTCTAATACTAGAGTACAAGACTGAAAACCGCACTTCTCGATTAGTTAATTGCTAATTATTTCGGAGTTTGAATTCGTTGTTTTCCTGATGTCTAGACGCCTTAAAGTTTGCTAAGAGAAGACGAACGGGCATCAACACAAGTTAGACAACAGCGTAAAACTGATTCCTTGGACTGGAGTATTACGCTACACATATATTCCTTTCGTAATTTATACATTTAACGTTCTCAACTTACCTTTCAGAATCACAGCATTAAACAGCATTAATATGTTGGACCCAAACAGAGCACCGTAACGGGGCATTGCTGTCGAACAAGCTACCAAAGCAACAAACTGCAAGAAACAGATAAATGGGAAAAACTGAATAAGACAACAAACGTGCACCATCAAACATGCCTAAGTGTCGTTAAACGTCTGGAAGGTTTATAGACATATAGCACGGCTAAGCGGTATCAAATTTCTGTTTTTCGGCTCGCGGCACAAAACTACCACAGAAAAATATTGCCTTGAGGGAATTACTTCGATGTAACAAACGTTTGCAAAAGAATAAGGTAAACGCGCACTATGGAGATGAGACTGGAAAAACTTTGGTAAGGATTTTGCTGTCGTTTAGTGTAGTGACAACAATGTCGTCAGCTGATCAATTCCTTAATTCTTAGCAACCCCTTGGCAGATTTTGTATAGAGTCATTCCAAAAAATTGGCAAACGCCGTGGGAGACAAAACCGAAGTTTGTTGAGAAGCCAGAGATTACGAAGCATTTGAGTTTGTCTTGTTAAGAATTTTTCGAGATACTTTAAACGAATTTAATGGTTTAAACTTAACGCAAGATTCATTTCCTCCGAGTCGGTTTGCAAGAGATGTTATGAAATAACTGAACTCTCACCCCCCCTTTTAATCGCACCGTTTGTCCCTTCAGGTTAGTACATCCGTGTTATTTTTCTGAGAAATAATAAAGGGTGTTTATGTTTGGGTCGTTTCCAGCGGCTGACGCAAATATTTGACCTCTTTCTTTCGAGGCTATCAATTATCCTCTGCATCGGCCTTTTTTTCACAATTTTGTCAGACTCGTCTCTTGACGTGACGATCTTAGTGTTTTACTATGTTCCTTGCCCCGTTCGCGGGGAGGAATGCGCGACGAAGCCAGTGGGAAATCTGCGTAGGATCGAAGTTATTTTATAAGTCTCTTGCATTGTTTATTTGAGGTCATGTACGTTTGAGGCGCAAGTTTGGCTTTTGTTTTCAGTTCCACTTCCTTATCAGGATTTGTGCGTGACTCAGTATAACCAAGGCAGCAAGTAACTGTTTACCTTAGTAACTGTTTACCTTAGTAACTGTTTACCTTAGTAACGCCACGTTTTTGAGCCAGCTCCCTTTCGAAGCACTACTTCCTCTAAAAATGGACAAGGCTTTCACGGATACACCCATGACCAGGAGCCCATCACCCGGAGCCTCCATCTCCCTAGGAGAGAACCTTTGCCCGTATCTTTCTATTTTTAGTCGTTCGAATTCCCGCGAATGCATTGTACCGTCGAATCAGAACAAAGTTGTTCTTTTACGTCACATGCAGTCACAAACCAGTGGTAGCGTCTCACGAAATATTCTCTTGAGATACGAACAAAGGTTGACTCAAGGATATAGTGTGTATGGAGGCTCCGGGTGATGGGCTCCTGCCATGACTTTGTCCCAGAAAATGCTCAGAAAAGAAAGCAATCTAAGACTAAACCGTGCCTTACAAACAAAAGACAAAAGGGTGGGATAAATTCTCAAATAGATATTTAAGTATATCCGTGGAACCTTCTAAATAAATAGGTGGCAAATATATATCGCCAGTCTTATGGAAGCGGGAAATGTGACTCACATAAAGGCGAAATATGTAACTGCCCGCGCGAGCCTTGAAGTCCAGACTACTTAACAATTGTTCCACGAAATCGAGTTGTACATGAGCTAATAGCCAACGAGGCGCGTAGCGCCGAGTTGGCTATAGTTCATGTAAGACGAGATTGAGTGGAATAACTGTTTTTTTTTTATATCTCTAAACCCTCGCTTATGAGACACTGGAACAAGTTTGTACGACAAGAATTGACTTTGTTATTGTTTGTAAACAGAAACAATGATTGTTGTTGTCGAGCCGACGTGTAAAAGAGTTACAAACACGAGTCCGGTTCGTTCTTAAACATCTCTTTGGTGTACTTGTCCAATCTTTTCGAGTAAGCAAATTAGTTTGAGAATTAAAAGTGGAAAAAGTAGGCAGAAATAATATAAAAACTCAATTTACTGGCTCCGCAGATCTTTCAAAATGGCGGCTGTTTGTAAGAGTTTCGCTTTAGTTCGTAATAAACAATGTCGATATATAATTTGCTCACTTACCGTCGAATGATTTCATCCAATATTTATTTGCTTCGGTAGTATTTTTTGGTATATTTTTTTATCAAGCAAGACTTGAATTTCTCCCCGTCGAATTCAAGAAATCATTCCTGCATGATGGCCGTTTTCCGTACTGATATTTTGAAGTTGGCGAATTGAATATCTGCCGATCTTCATCACATGATAGCAATGATAGCCGGCCAAGGAACATTTTGGCCAAATTTCATAAGAATCCGTCAAATCTATATACCCTATTAACTAACTTGAAGAAGGAAATCCAGGCTCCCACTCCGTGTACCGGCACAGATGACGTAAAACAAAGCCAGACAATAACAAAGATGTTACTGAATAATTTACACACAATGATGAAACAATGCGCTACGTCATCTGTGCCGCTACACGGAGTAAGAGCCGAAATCCACGCAAAAATAAAACCCGAGTTTTAGACTCTTAAAGTTTTGACAGCTTATCACACCTTATCAAAGCGGCTGTTAACTGGGTCATGCCGCCAACCAATAAACACGAGATTCGGATCCCCAGAGCGCCCGCAACAAAATAGCTCATTAAATTCGCGGGAAGTTTTGCAGTCGAGTGATTGCGGCGAAAATAAGAGTAAAGTTAAATCAAGGACAAACGCCTCTAAAAAAAACAGTAAAGGGAAGAGGCACTTATCAGCGAAAGAGAAGAAAAGTTGTGGCGACCTCCAAAGAACCAAACATCCAGTCAACCGAGCGCGATCCAAAACAAAACGTGGTCACACTCCAATTCCTCCGATTCTGTGCTTGCATTCGATTCCTCGCCACTGGTCGAGTCAGATTCTGCTAAACCAGGGGTAGCAGCTTTCGAAGCCTTCAGGGTCCGATTTCCTCACAGGTCCCTACTTCATTATGCATGCTGTAGCCATACGGTTTCGTTCTCAGAAATGTTTGCACGCGCACTTCCCAAGACAATTCAACTACCGATGCATAATGAAGTAGGACCTGTGAGGAAATCTTACCGCCATCAGCTTTAAACTACTGGCAAAAACCTCTCTGAAAGTTGAAGGACGTTATACTCCTGAAACATCGCTTGCAGGCTGGTTAAACCAGGAACCTTAGTCACTGACGGCGAGTGCCTTCCTCATGCTTCCATCAAACAAATCGCCTTCAGTTTCTCCTTTTTGGTAATTTAGCTCTCCTTTTTCTTCGACCAGGTTTCTTACGAAATTTTGTCCAAGGCGTCTTTTCTCTTTTCGATGAATTCATAATGTAAATTTTCACGGATTCTACATCAAAAAAAATCACTGATACCAACGGCCAAAACGACGCAACATCGCACAACTTTCGGCAAGATTTCCGCACAGATTCCTACTTCATTATGCATGCAGCAGATGAATTGTTTAGGGTAATGCACATGTAAACATTTCTTGTTATTGCAGAATGAAACAGTATGGCTACAGCATGAATAATGAAGTAGGGACCTGTGTGGAAATCATTCCCAACTTTCAATGTTTGTAATTTAAGTCCCGGATAAGATTTGCGGCGAAAAAATCCATAGGCGCCAGATGTGTTAAATGGGATTAGAACGCCTTTAGTTATTTATTAACTCTTCTCCAAAATGGTTTTCCCCGAAATCTCTCGATCATTGAATGATTTCAAATAACTTTTTTCACCAAATTTTAAATCGATGTTTTAGCTGTATCAGGAGCAGAGAAAAAAAAAATCCGCAAAACTCGGCCTTTGAAGGTCTACAGTAATCTTAGGCTTCTTGTCTTAGGAAACCGGGACCTCACTGCCCGGGCCTCCATATGGTGGAGGTGAAGAATGCGCCTTACTCTACCCTACCAAGTGAGCCAACTACAAAGCTGCTAAAATGTCTATGAGAAGCTTCGTTGTATGGTGCAGTAAAGAAATACCAAAGTCAGTCAATTTTCGCACTATTGTTAGCGTTGCTTTAGTATTCAAAAGCGTTAACTGTTCCGTTTAACAACAGTTTACATTCGGCACCACCGTTCAAAGTCTAGTGAGAATGTTCTAGAAAAAATAACATTTTTTTTTTCATTAACACCTCTTTTATTTAATTCAATCAAAAGGTTTACATACATACATTACAGAAAATTACACAACTACACAGAAATACATGACTACAAAAAAAATACATTTCTACATCGCACAAGTGTGGGCCAAATTGTTTACACGTAAATTTTCATCTACTAATTACTAATTTTACCGACGAATGTAAATATATTTGAAAGTTCTTTAGATTACATTTTCCATTTTTCCATTAATTTATCTAGGTTCTTATTTTTAGTGCATATGTACTTTTCAGTTTCGTACTTTAAATTAACTTTAAATTTGAAACCTTGAATATTTGGCAGTTCTTTGTTTCCTCTACACCCCCATAAATATATTTTCCCTATAAGTAACAAATAATTAAGTAAGAGGCATTTTGGTGTTAGAACACCAATTAGAATATCTTTTAAATTGAGATGAACTTGTTGTTTTGTCAAGGACAAATAATGCGATTCAAATTCTTTCCAGAAAGACCTTGAGTGTGGACAGTCATAAAAAAGATGTTGCATTGTTTCTGAGTCGTGTTTGCAGAAAGAACACAGATTGTCTGCAATGAAACCAATTTTACACAATTTTGAATTTGTGTAAAGTATAGAATTTAATACCTTGAATTGAAAAGCCTTAACGTATGGTTCAAAAGCAACAGAATGGGGAAGAAGAAAAGCTTTTTTCAATTCTTCATCGGATAAGTTAAATTCGCACTTCAGTTTTTGCGCGTAATTGGGAAGGCGTGCTTTTTTAAGGACTAACAGCGAATAATAGTCTTTTGATTTCTTTTTGGTAACATCGAAAAGCCCATTGTCAATTTTGAAAGACGGACTGACGTCACTGCGAACTGGACCTAGATTTCGCAACTTGAAAGGAACGGAATGGCGCAAACCAGTCCATTCTAGAAAATTCGTCCTTTCTATGTTTTTTGCAATTAACTCATAAGAATCGATATTATTAAGATCAAAACGAAGGTCGCTTACAGTCTGAATACCATAGTTATGATATCTTTTATAGAATACTGGTTTGTTATTGATTCTAATTTCCTGATTATTCCAGATGAAATAATACCAATTGTTATCAGCTGCATTGTCTTCACGAAATTCACACCACCATTTCAATAATTCTGTGTAAAACAGAGAACTAATATTAAGATCTTTAACATTGTAGTTACAATTAAAGAGCATCAGACCACCTGAGTCTTTTAGGATATATTCTAAATATTTTTTCCATGCGCCTGCGTTGTCACAAAAAATTCTCTTCAGCCAAGAGAGGCGAAGAGATTTAATCATACTTTCAATATCGACCATTTTAATACCGCCGCCTTCAAAATTGTTTATTGCAGAAGCTCTGGTTACTTTATCTTTGCCCTTCCATAAAAAATTATACACCAAATGGGTCAGTTCATCTATTATATGCTTAGGGGTAGGCATCAGAGAGGATACGTATACAACCTTTGGTAGAAGCAGAGTTTTAATAATGGCAACCTTTCCATAAAGTGATAGTCCCCTTGAAGACCAGATGTTGATTAATGTTCTTATATTGTCAATTTTTTTTAAGAAGTTCTTCGAATAGAGCAGTTTTTTATCATAAGAAAAAGAGACTCCGAGGGCTTTTATTGGTTCTTGAGGCCATTTGATTCCAAGGGGCTTCATCTCACTGCCTTTTAAAGACCCTATCCACATTCCCTCTGTTTTCGAACTGTTCACCTTTAAACCTGATACCTTTTTAAATTTATCTAGCAACTGAAAAAGTTTATGTGCCGAATACGTATACAACCTTTGGTAGAAGCAGAGTTTTAATAATGGCAACCTTTCCATAAAGTGATAGTCTTAACAAGCCTTGGCCGGCGTTTTCCATTGAATTTGAAAAGAAATTCTTCAAACTTAAAATTAAGGCTCAACAGTGTGATGTCTATAAACAAAAATACAAATATACAACTAATTAAATTATAAAAAAGGGACAAATACACACACAACCTACCTCTAAGAATGAAAGATGGAACGAAGACTCCATCTAGCATCCCAATTGGAGCTCCGTTCCGAACCCACTATCGTTCACTTTAGAAAATTTTCGAGTGTTGAAAGCAATACAGGTGATGAACTCCAGATTCAATGTGTTAAGCCTACAAATTCCATGTTGAACTCCAGATTCGATATGTTAAGCCTACAAATTCCATGTTGAACTCCAGATTCAATATGTTAAGCCTACAAATTCCATGTTGAACTCCAGATTCAATATGTTAAGGCTACAAATTCCATGTTGAACTCCAGGTTCAATGTGGTCTGATACATCAGTCGCTAGGCCAGCATAAACTTCATTTAGAATCGTTCAAATTGTTTCTATACGGTAAATTAACTCCTTTACTCCCAAGATTGAGTAGTAATTCTCCTTAGTTCATGCCACGCACTTCTTTACGATGTCGTTCGGAGGTTCTGGCCTTAGATCAATTCAACACCCTTGAGTTGATAACTTTCTTAATTCGTATCTACAGTATTTACAGTTTTCTTGACGATTTATTTTATAAGGTGAGGACAAGTTAAATACTGGTCAACGCTGGGAGTGAAAGGGTTGATTCGGTTTTGAAAGCTTTCAAATTCGTCAATCTGCAAAGATTTCTTCAAATTACAAAATTAGTCTAGATTAAACACTCTACACAGAGTTTTATCCCCATCTCAAACACTTCGAAGTCCATCTAAAATTCTCCCTCTGTTTCTCGTCGTAATTTAAGCTATCTGCTCCGCGTTAAAAACGCGATGAAACACTGTTCAGCTGAAAATCATGGTCATATTACTCAAAAGTGTTCTAACTGTAACTTTCCCTATTCCTCAGCCTATCTGTGGCGTGGTTAAATGTGTTTAGTTCTTGATATTGACCTGGAATGTAATTAGCAATTTGCTGGTAGTTCTGAGCGCGTTGAACAACTGTCGAAACGCTGTAGTGAAGGCTTGCATAGTTGTTTGCGTCTTCCTGAGATGTGGACGGGAAAGTCAATGGAGCATAATCTGAGTTACCCGTCGCGTTAGGTGCCGGCGCCGGGTCATCGCCCGCGTTGGTAACGGGATCATGACGGTGAAGGGCTGGATTCTCTCCGATGCTGGCATGGGCTGCTTCATTTACTTCATTATAAAAGGTGGGATTCTCAAAAGAAGAATCAATAGTTTGTCTCGGCCCAAATATATTATTGTGGTTTTGAGCTACCACAAGAGGTGCACGATTCCATCGCCTGAGGAAAAAAATGCATTTAATCACTAGGGAAAGGCCTTCATCAACAGAAGAAAAATGAAAAACCACACTGTATAGTAAACAAACAACACCACAGTACGGTAATGTTTAAAAGCTTTCTAAAAGAAATTCACACTGGAAGCTGTTGTCCACAAGTGACAATTCAGTTGTACTTCGCTTGCTGAAGTGAAAGTGAAGCTTTTACCTCCAAAACCAAACTCCCATGATTATAAGGAAAACCAAAAAACTGACGACACCAATTGCAGCACCAGCAATTTTTCCTGACTGGTCAGTTCTCCGTGTGGTATTACTACGCACACCAGTACTCTTCGTGGAAGGGTTTGTTCCAAGGATACCAACTTTATAACCGCCAAGATACCTTCCGATATCCTGTGCTTTTTGTTCAATAAAATTGTAGATGAAGTCAGCAGGAATCGCCCCGCGTTTAGTCTCGGTGCTTTGCGGATAAGCAACAGCGAAACCAACCAATAGCAGCTCATTTAGATTCTTTGGGGGTGAGACGATTATGACGTCCTTCGGCTTAAACGTTGCGTCACTATGAGAACGCTTACGAAGGCGCGTTTGATCATTCCTTTGGGAAGAAAAAATGATAAAAAAAATTGCTCAATAATCGTCGGACCGTCAGGAAGTGTAAAATTGTACACTACCATCACCGTTTTAACGTGGTCTTTGTTAAAGTGTCTTTTAACGTATCTTTATGTTAATTTAATCTCATACAATTAATCATCCAGGAAAATTATTACTTTCTACCCCTCCCTTGATGGGATGCTAGTCCATTGCAGGATTACTCCCAGCTTGATATAGTCAGTGTCCATTTACACCAGGTTAAGGGGAAAATTGTGGATGTAATTTTCTTAGTAAATAAACCATTGCTATCAGCGCCGACGTGAACCTCACCTTGCTAGCCACTACTCTGCTCTCGACTTACTAAAGGCAAATGGTAGCCCAGTTTTCTAATTAAAATTCCTTGACTTACGTGTCCTCAAAATGACGACAATCGTTCTCTTCACAGTGATCGTTCAATGCTTTGATTATACTGGCTTGAAAGTGTGCCTCATCCCACTAAAATTCGCAATAACAAGCACAGTTTTAGTGCGTCATTCAGAGAGATCCCTGGCGCGCTGAAGAAAGATCAACTTCTAGCAAGTGTCAGAAATAAATACATCCCGCGCAACTTGAGCACATCGGTCTTAGGGCCGTAACGTCGCAAGGACAAACTGGATTTCATTTTCCAGTATTCCATAAGTTCTTCCTGCTCATGTTGACAACTCTTTGGCAAATTAAAGTAATGATAAAATTGATCATCGAAAACAGGATAGGCACACACAAAACTGTATTCAATTTTTCAAAATGAATCATTTCTTTGTGTTACTGTTTATTTTGCTATAATGTGTGGTTCTTACCATTCTATGGAAAGCTACTGAACAGTACTGTACTTTGATACTATTTGTTTTACTATGCAGCGTGGTTCTAACTTTCTCATCTGTGGATCAAACCATGCAGTGTGACCATGCTTTGGAAAGCTACTGTTTGTTTTACTATACAGTGTGGTTCTAACTTTTTCGACTGTATATTAAACCACGCAGTGTCCCCATTAGAATGCTTCTGAAAACTATTGTTATGTGTGATACTGTTTGAAGAGTTTAAGTCTAGCCGTATGAGTATACAAACCTCGTCAAGGGCCATATCTATGGTAACGTTTACGGCATTGTTACCTGAAATATTTGGTGACATAAAGAAAGTTAGAAAATAGGATGTTATCAGTGTCTTACTATCCCGGCGTGCACCTCGTCATGGATGTTGCGTCAATTCTAATGGCTGGCTTGGGTTAACTTAGCTAGGGTGATGAAGACCTGCAGCTGGGATCCACAAAGTCTTGGTATCAAATAGCCTTCTACTCAGACCTTGTTTGGGTATTTTCACAAATTCGTTCCATAGCAGATTTCAATTCAAGATTAATTCAATTTAATCAGAGTTATGTAAGCATGGGCACCGCTTACATTGTCTTGAATGATTTAAGACTATAACTTGAAGAAAGGAATTCCAGAAAAACCTTGCCATGCTGTTTTTGGATGTTACTCATTGGTTTCGTTTGTGGTTTTAGAGGGAAACGCATGTTGCTATGTGCTTACTCGTAATTTTAAGCCTTTATTACATCATTTTCGTTGTCACCATTCGTCACCTCACCATAACGGGTAGGACTGACATTCATATTTGTGAAATAGAAAAACGCAAATACGCAAATTTTGCGCAGTTAACTCCCGCCATATTATCTGAAATGTTTAAAGCTCCTTGTGACCTACTGTGGCACGTTTAAATTTAAGGGGCGGCTGGAAAATCTAAGTTGCAAACTTGGAAAAATACACTAGTAACTCGGATTTTTGAGATAAAATTTCGAGTTGAAAATTTCTAAAAGCATTTTGGTGGTATAATACAAGTTACAAACTTGAAAATGGACATAACTCGAACTTTTGGGGTAAAAATCCGAGTTACAAATTTAGAAATAGACATAACTCGAATTTTTGGGGTAAAAATCCGAGTTGCAAATTATGAAACGAAGAGAACTTGGATTTTGGATGACAAATTCAAGTCGCAAACTTTGCAATAAACACAATTCGGATTTTTGGGCTAGAAATTCGAGTTTCAAATTTTGAAATGCACACAGATTGGGTGTTTACTATTAGAAATCGAATTGCTGATGTAAATTCTAACTGTTCTATATGCGGCACGGTACAGATTAGCTATAGCTCATAACCAAATTGTAATTGTGCCCATAATTTATAGGTTCCCACAGCTTACCTATGAATACACTGCACCTCTCTGAGCCAAACCCTTCATCACAGTCGCACCTAAACTGCGTTCCATAATCTAGAGAGATACATGTTCCATTTTGACAAGGACTGGAGGAACAGGCTGTGTTCGGAGGCAACGTGGTTTCCGCTGAAGGACGCGTACTTGAATGCCTGTCATTTGGACCCTTTGACGAAGGCTCCGTAACAGATTTTACATCCGAACTACGCGCAAACAGTATCTTTGTAGATGTAGCCACAATGGCAATGGAAGTAGCGATTCGATGGCCTGGGCTAGAAGAAGAAAGCGATTTACCGTTGGGTGTGGTCACCGTGTTCTTAAGACCGCGCGTACAGTTCAACAGAATGGGGACAGATGTCCCCACGCTCAGTGGAGTCGTTGAAACGTTAGTAGATGAACACGTAGTAGATGTTCCTACAAACGTCAAAGACAAATACCATTAAGTTTGTAGGAGAATAATTTGTGATTTAGCACAATCTTGGTCATGCACTAGTCGATTGGAGACAGATGCCATGTATGCCACTGTCTCTTCATCATAAGTAGATATTCATTAGTAGAAAGCAGCCGTGTGATGTGAGGGGTAACTCTGAGACGCGCTAAAATTCCATACACGGAGGGAAGGTGCTTCATACAGGAAACGGCACAAGCTCCGCTATTCCTCGTGTGTGTTTGAAGGCTCAAGGATCTGATGCAATAACAAATACGTGCAAAGATTTTCCGGGTTCGCTTAGGAGTACGTGCAGTACCCTTCGCACGTGTTCTCGACTCACGCCTTCCCGGAAATAGCTACTCCTACAATGTTGTTACATAGACAATGCCAAACAACGAATTACGAACCTGCTGGTTGTCTTGACGCGTCAAACATGGTGATTCCCATAACTTTCTCAGTACCCAGGTTATCGTAATGGCCT
This sequence comes from Ricordea florida, assembly GCA_949710005.1. NCBI lineage: Eukaryota > Metazoa > Cnidaria > Anthozoa > Corallimorpharia > Ricordeidae > Ricordea > Ricordea florida. Next base: position 3,762,332 of record OX453281.1, on the reverse strand, counting down.
AGATATACCAATACTTCCTTGTTTATTCTTCTAATGGTCCCTGCAACAAGCCAATCACTCCAAAACAATACTGGAGGATAAATTGCAATGGAAAAGGGATGTATATGCTGCATAAAACTAATTGTACTTATGTTGTTACCATCGAAATCTGCTATTCCAATTATGTCGACTTTTGCGTCGACCCAGTAGATCATGTCCCTATTATAGTCAATCACAATGTCATTGGGCCAGTACATATTAATCATTGTTGCATCTATGATTGTTTTCCTTTCCTGGCCACAAAGAGTCGCGCGTTCAATTTTTGGCTGTGAGCCCCAGTCTGTCCAGAACATGTACCTGGAATATGGAAAGAAATTACACCCCATGAGCTATAGCTGAGCTTAAGATTGACTCATATGGTACAAAGAGGCTAGCAATGTTTAACTCTTTAAGTTCTAGTAGTGACCATCATCCAATTTCTCATTACAATATTCACAGTTCATCAACCATTCATGTTCTAAGAATAACGAAAATGAGCATCAAAAAAGAGTTGTACTGAAATTAAAACAAATTCTCCTCACTAGTACCATAACAAATATATGAGAATAGGTAGGAGAATATGAATAATATTGGGGCTTAAAAAGTTAACTTGACAAACGTTATATCAATACAGTCAATAGAGAGTGTTAGCATTGACTGGGTATGGTTCACCCCACTCTGAGCCATATTAAGTATCACTAGTATCATTGTCATTTCACTGTTCGTGACTACCTCTTGCATGGGAGCGCCTTAGATACGAAAAGCTTACCCGTATCTAGGATCCAGGGCAATCCCTCTGGGCTTGTCAACACCGGTTGAAAACAGAATTCTCCTCTCAGTTCCATCAAATCGGGCCATTTCAATCCTGCCGTACGAGATGTCGGTCCAGTATAGGAAATTGCTATACCACTCTACAGCTAAACCCTCAACAACGCCTAATCTGTCTCCAACTATTTTATTGATGCAGCCATCTGTAAGATTGATTCGACTTATGCTTTGTAAAGTAATGTCAGACCAAAACAGTAGATTGTCATTAACATCCACATCCAAAGCGACAGCTAAACCCGACGTAGATACTACTGAACTCCGCGTTCCTGTCAGGTATTCAATGGCTCCAATAGCAGTCCGGTTACTGTAGTACAAACAAGGAGGCGTACATACGGGTGGAGCGTTCGCTGTGATAACAGAAATACTTTGAATTTGTCAGACATAAAAATCTAATAGTGCATTCTTTTGGTGTGACTCGGACGAGGATTTGTAATCCAAGATAATTGGGATATTTCTATTCATCAAAGGATTAGATAACTCCACCCCTTGACAAGACGTCAATGGCTAATTTGAGTTGCTTTGATCCAGGGGATCTCCGGATAATAATAATAATATTAATAATAATAATAATAATAATAATGATAATGATAATGATATTGATAATGACACGAATAAGAATAAGAATCATCGTCATCATCATCATCATCTTATTAACGTATCAAGTAACTTAAGCATTAACTGCTAATTGAAAAAATAATTAATCAAAACTAAATTTAAAAAAATAAGAAATATAAAAATAAAAAATTTGCACATAAGGTCATGTAAAGCTATTGAATTGTGCAAACCTCATCAAAATTAAGACTTGCATAGAAAGCAATTGGTGCTACAAATTCTGATGCGGATCATACCAAACGATTACACACCCTGACACAACAAGTGGGTGGAGTCCCTAGTGGACTGCGAGCAGTCTGTCTCTTTACTGCAGACGTTAGAGAGCAAATGCTACTTGCAGTCTAGACTCCCAGAAAATCGAGAAGTGCTAATCCAGTGCTAAATAACAAAATTTATTTGCAAAGCTAAAACAGTTCTGTTGACGTAGGATTTTTAGCAGCCAGTGAGAGAAACTTCAACGATCTAGCTAGAAAAGTCTGTTTCAATAGCAACAGGATATGTCTGGTATTTTTGTTAAAGGTTGTGATGTGTGATTGACATTTTAATTTGTTCTGTTGTTATCATAGAAGCATCTTGGTTCGGTAAACTAGTGTTTTAAACCAGTCTAAACTTGTCGAGTCACGCAACTAACACCTCTCTGACGCAATGAAAGTCGCCGTCACGCCACACGCTTTACTAACTTCGATTTCGCGTTGATTCTTGAAGAAAACGTTTTAGTTGAGTAAAACGTATTCCTATGAATTCACAGATTAAAAGTATGACTCATTTTCTGAAAACAAGGCATACCGCTTGAACGTGTTATTCCACACAAACACAAAAACAATTGCCAGGTTATCAAGCTTCCATGCGATATATTTACACGGAAGTAGAAGCAACGTTGGAAACCGATTCTCAACCGGCGATATTAATATTCTGACTCCAGTGCATTCAAGATTTGAACATGTCGCAATCAAATGCTTCTAGAAAAGTAGTAACCACACAAAAAAGAAGAACTTTTTAAGATATATAGTGAAATTATAGATCGCGTGATAACTACAATTTTTTTAGAAAAAATAATTATTGTAAGTTCGTTGACTTCCATTCACCGGGTGATAACCAAAATCGACAGCCAAAAAAGAGGTTTATCAAGCGAGTTGATAAAGCAAGCTTTACCATTGTGAAAATTTAAAGCACCCTTTATTTTAGTGGTGGCAAAACTTACGTAATCATCTCGTTTGATAAACAAGTCTTTGTGTGTTTTAATTTTGCACCCAAAGCATCACTTTTATTTAGAACGTTTCTTTGGAATCGGTTTCTAACTCCATTTTATTATAAAAAAAAAAAACAGAAAAGATTTATTACTTCTCGACGTTTCGGGGTCATCGTGACTTCATTATCAAGAGATTAGTTAAATAGCATGCAAATCGGGAAAGGTACAAGATAATCATAAATTACAATAAACGGCCTAAACAAACACCTTGGCGCGGATGGAACCGTTTGCACGTTCAGTGTTGGTTTACGCATGCGAATGTACAGCATTTCTTTAACGAGGCAACCAAATTTGCCGCTGCATTTCGCGATGATGTGAAATTGCTCGATGAAACGTTCAGGCATTTCACTATTGTGTTGGAGGTTGTAATGTTTGTAAATTGAAGATGACTTTCTAGTGTGCCCTTCTACGCGCTCGTGTACGTGACCACGTGTATAACCCACATACCCTGCATCACACCTGTATGGCTTGCCAAAGACACATAAAGAACAGTTGGCCGTACGGCCAATACTGTCTGCTACTAACACCTACAATTATTCGCTAGCGAAATGGCTGTACAGCAAATTGAAACCCCTGTCGTGCAATCAATATACAGTGGCGGACACATTCCGCTTTGCTGATGAAGTACGAGGGTTCGAGATCAAGAACGGCGAAATTTTAGTTACCTATGACTTCACCTCATTGTTTACAAATGTACCCTTGGAGGAAACAATACAGATCCTAGCTGAAAAAGCCTTTGCCCAGGATTGGTTCAACGAGACGCACAGCTTGAACCTCTCTAAAACGGACTTAATCGACCTCCTCCGAGCAGCTACAAAAAACCAGCTTTTCCAGTTTGACGGTACCTTGTAGGAATAGACGGATGGAGTTGCTATGGGTTCTCCCCTTGGCCCTTTGCTGACTAACGTCTTCATGTGCTCGATTGAGGAAAACCTCGAACAACACGGTCAACTTCCGCGGTATTACCTGAGGTACGTCGACGACACCCTGACCGTAATGCCTGATAGGGTGCCCGCTGGCCAGTTTCTAGACACCCTTAACTCTACCCATCCCTCCCTTAAGTTTACCATGGAAGTCGAACGGGAAGGATCCCTTTCTAGGAACTGAACTGCTTAACCGTGCACCAAAGATCGAGAGCAAGGTCTACATCAAAAGAACCAACACGGGTCTCCTTCTGCATTTCCAGAGTCACGTCGACATTAAGTACAAGCGCAGCCTAGTTAACACCATCGCGCTTGTCGATTATCTTCTAACTGGTCATTCTTCTCCGAGGAATTTGACCACCTTAGAGGGGTTTTTCATAACCTGAAATACCCAAAGCCACTTGTTGAAACTACAATCAAGCGGTTCGTTGAGAGAAGGGTTTCAATTCAAGAGCCCGGCCCACCACCAGATGCACCTTCGGAGACTGTGAGAGTAGTGTTACCCTTCAAGGACCAGTCTTCAGCTAATTATGTTAAACAACAAATGAACAATCTAAGTTCGAAGTTGAACGTGACTGTCCAACCAGCGTTTGTAAGCCCTAAGCTCGAGCAACAACTTAAGCGACACGAAATTAAGCCCCCTATTGTCAACCAACAATGTATCGTATATGAATTCAAATGTAACCTGTGTGATGCAGGGTATGTGGGTTATACACGTGGTCACTTACACGAGCGCGTAGAAAGGCACACTGGAAAGTCATCTTCAATTTACAAACATTACAATTTCCAACACAATAGTGAAATGCCTGAACGCTTCATCGAGCAATTTCACATCATCGCGAAATGTAGCGGCAAATTTGATTGCCTCGTTAAAGAAATGCTGTACATTCGCATGCGTAAACCAACACTGAACGTGCAAACGATTCCATCCGCGCCAAGGTGTTTGTTTAGGCCGTTTATTGTAATTTATGATTATCTTGTACCTTTCCCGATTTGCATGCTATTTAACTAATCTCTTGATAATGGAGTCACGATGACCCCGAAACGTCGAGAAGTAATAAATCTTTCCTGGTTTTTTGGGTCATCCTCGGTGTAAAAACCCGTGAAGTTTTTCTTTGTTATTTCACTATTATTTTCCTAGTCTCTATTGTTTTGTCTCCTTTGTTTCCTTTGTTCTTCGTCACTCGTGAGCGTAACAGGTTTTTAAACCGAGGATGAGCCGGTTTTTTGATATGCCTTTGCTTCAGCAAATCCCTGATGATCAAACATTTTACTATAGTCTGTAAATTATGTTATCTGGTATAGAGAACATGGAGCAGACATGGCTGTATTTTGGGGGCCTCTAACATGGGACTAAGCTAATATTGTTTGTTTACGCTTACAGTTTATCCCACGGATCAAGATAATTTTGCGTGAAAAGCTCTATATATAGCTTCCTTAATGTATGCCAAAGGAAGAGAACCAGTAGAAACCAGAGTAGGAACCAACTGGGTTTCGTGGATTATCAGCACAAAAATAATAATAACAATAAAATAAACAGAGAATATGTGCTAGACGTCGTTTCTCATACTAGAGTACAAGACTGAAAACCGCACTTCTCGACTGGTCAATTATTAATTATTTCGGACTTTGAGTTTGCCGGTTTATTCCCCAGGGGATGCAACCTGTATGTCAACGATATTGAAGATTGCATCCCCTGAGGAATACCTAGATCCACTTGCAAGTACGCTGATGACTGCACTCTTTTGCCTGATGTCTGGACGCCTTGAAGCTTGCTAATGGAAGACGAACGGGCATCAAAACTCACTATGTTCAACAACAGCATAAAACGGATTTCTTGGACTGGAGTATTACGCTATGCATATACTCCTTTCGTAATTTATACATTTAACGTTCTCAACTTACCTTTCAGAATCACAGCATTAAACAGTATTAATATGCTGGGTCCAAACAGAGCACAGTTACGGGGCATTGCTGTCGGCCGGACAAGGTACCAAAGCATCATAACTGCAACAAGCAGATGACTGGGCAAAAAGTAGACAAAAAAGCGCACAACAGAACATTTTCTAGCAAAATACGCCAAAGTGTCGTTAAACGTCAGGGAGGTTGAATAGACACAGTATAGCAGCTAAGCAACAAATATTTGCAAAAGGTTAAGGTTAACGCGCTAAAAAGGGTTGGCTTGGGTCTGGATTTTGCTGTCGTCCAATGTAGTGACAACAATGTCGTCAGCTGATCAATCCTTAATTAACAGCAACCGCTTGAAAAAATTAGCATAAGTGGGAGACAAAACTGAAGTTTGTTGACAAGCCAGAGATTTCGAAGCATTTGAGTTCGTCTTGGTAGGAATTTTTCGTGATATTTTAAAGGAATTTTCCAGCGTGGATGTAATGCTTTAAGTTTTATGCAAGATTTATTTCCTCCGAAACGGTTTGCAAGAGATGTTATGAAATTACTGAAACCCCCTTCAGTTTAGTACTTCCGTCTTAGTTTCTGAGAAACAATAAGTCGGATGTTTTTGTTTGGGTTGTTTACAGCGGCTGACGCAAATATTCGACCTCTTACTAAGTGCTTCCTTTTAATTTCCTGCCGTTTCTGAATGTGAAATGGCTATTTTACATGTCCTCTTCATCTACTTTTTGCATAATTTTGTCAGTTTCGCGGGGAGGAACGCGTGACAAAGTCAGTAGGAAGTTTGCGTAGCTATTTCATGCAAGTGTCTTGCATTGTTTATTTGACGTCTTGCATTTGTTTATTTGGGTTAGCTAGCGACTTGGGACTTGAGATAAAGCATGGAAAGAATGCGCCTTACCCTACCCTACCAAGTGACCAAACTACAAAGCTGCTAAAATGTCTACCAGAAGCTTTGAGGTATGGTACATGAAGAAGTACCAACTTGAATTCAAAGTACTCTTCATTAACTTTTGCACATAGCTAAAACCCCAGATGTGTCGCTTTAGTATTCAAAAGCGTTCACAGTTCCGTTTAACACTGAACAATTTGCATTCAACACTACCGTTCAAAGTCTAGTGGGAATGTTCTACAAAAAGTAACTATTTCCTTGTTGTTATTTTTGCGCCCCCATGGCACGAGGTAGAAAACTTGTGATACAAGGGAAGTGAAATAAGGACAGGCAAGAAAACTTACAAAAAACAAACAAGAAAACTTACACTGTTTCGCACCGGGAATGCAAGTGTTCACAATCGGACTGAGATATTGGTAGAACGAAACGAATACTGTACTAAACGTAGTGTGACTTTCGAACTGTACGATTGCGAAAGTAATTACATGTCAGAGGAAAACTCTTAGGGCGTCTAAAATTACAATCAGTACAATTGAAGTTACAATTGAAAGCGGAAGCGCGGCGTGACACGCGTGACGAGCGTCACACATGTATACCTAAATTTGTGACTGGGTTGAACTAATGCTTTTTCAATTGAGAGGTTCTTGAATACCGTAAAGTTTCGAAAGTAACAATCCCCCGAAAGGAGCGACCCTCCGAAAATAGCGATGAAATTTCACATGTGTTATAGCGACACCCTGAAACTTGAGAAGCGAGCTCAAAGGTAACTTCCCTTTTTGGCAACAATAACGGCAACAATCTTTATTCTTAAATCATTATTTATACACGATAAAAAAATTCATCAGGTACAATAAAATTTCAGTAAGATGTTTAAGATCTTAAAATCTAAAATTCTAATCCTAATATTATCTTAATAAAATAACAGAAGCGTTAGATATAACAATCTAAACCAAATTGATCCGAGGTTTTTTATTCATAGTAATGATTACAGTGATCTTTGACATTCTTATTGGAAAGACAAACTTAACTCTTTTAGTACACTACATCTGTTTTCAAAATTTATTCTTTGGTCTCTGAATAACCGTTACGTACGTAACGGGGATAATCAAACCTTTTCTCACGGTAGCCGAACAAAACTATCATACGATATATCAAACCAGTTCTTATCATAGGCACATGCTCACATCTAGAAAGAAAAAAAAAACAAATAAAAGACAAGAATCTTTGTACGGTACATGTTTCAGCTCCCGGAAAACAGCGACAGGAAACTAAGGCTGCTTAATCATCGTTTCTTTCGGAACTCTACGATACATCTCTATTGATGGGTCCGACCATAGACACGTTTTATAAAACCCTTGATAAACTGCGCCTTAATTGCGCTGAAATCGACCCAAGATTCGCACGCTATTTATTTACACGGCAAATCTAAGATGTAGTAAAATCGATTGGTATGTCAGGCTACCAATCGCGCAAGAATATCGCGCGTTTTAACGAGCCCAAACACCGATAATCCTCACCTTGCATACGTTTCTTTCGCGATATTTGCCTTGTCTGGAACTAAATTGGCCAACTACCGTCCGATATATCAGCACAACCACCTTGAATCTCAGTGTTATGGCCTTAATCGCGTGTCAAACGGCGAAAACTAAAAAAGTGGGGCTTACACCACAGCGGGAGCTCGCTTCTGACCACAGTGTATAATTGCTGGCGAGCCTTCACGAGGCAGCAGCCTGTTCTTGATATTAGCGAAAAAAAGAACAAAATTTGTGGGATGTAAGATCGGAAGCATGCGCAGTCGATTGTGGTGTTATCATGTGTATCATCCAGGGGCCGGTTGTTCGAAAACCGATTAGCGCTAACCCAGGGTTAAATTTTAACCCGGGTTTCTTTTCCTCTTGTTAAAAAGCATTTCTCCAATAACCTTAGCAATTTTGTAGCGTCAGACCAAAACAGTAGATTGTCATCAACATCCACATCCAAAGCGACAGCTAAACTCGACGTAGATACCACTGAATTTCGCGTTCCCGTCAGGTATTCAATGGCTCCAATAGCATTCCGGTTACTGTAGTACAAACAAGGAGGCGTACATACGGGGGGAGGGTTCGCTGTGATAACAGAAATACTTTGAATTTGTCAGACATAAAAATACAACAGTACATTCTTTTGGTGTGACTCGGATGAGGATTTGTAATCCAAGATAATTTGGGTCGAGTCCTTAGTGGACTACGAGTAGTCTGTCTCTTTGCCGCAGACATTAGAGAGCAAATGCTGCTCGCAGTGTAGACTCCCAGAAAATCGAGAAGATAACCAAGTGCTAAGAAACAAAATTGATGCGAAAGCTACAACAGTTATGTTGAGGTGGGATTTTTTAGCAGCCACTGCGCGAAACTTCAACGATCTAGCTAAAAAAAGGTCTGTTTCAGTAGCGACACAGGGTGTGATGTGTGATTGACATTTTAATTTGTTCTGGTGTCATCTTGGATGAGTCGATTCCTGTTTTTCGCCTGTCTAAACTTGTCGAGTCACGAAAGCAAGACCTAGCTGTCAGTGACGGAACGCTTTACCAGGGCTCCTGGCTTTACTAACTTACTCATGGAGGTCTGACGAAAACCTTCTGGATAAGAAGAACTTATTCCTGGAAATTCACCGATTAAAAGTAGGGCTCATTTTCTGAAAACAAGTCATACTCCTTGAACGTGTTATTAAGCTTCCATGCGATATAATTACACGGAAGCAGAAGCAACGTTGGAAGCCGATTCTCAATCGATAGTCTAATGCATTGCTGATTTTAACTTGTCGCAATCAAATGCTCAGTCTAGAAAAGAAGCAATCACAAAAAAGAAGAACTTGATTAAATATACAGCGAAATAATAGATCACTTGATAACCACAATTTTTTTTAAAATTGATTATTGGAGGTTTGTTGATTTCCATTCGCTTACCAAAATCGACTATTATCTGTTGTTGAAAAAAAAACGGGGTTTATCAAACGAGGTGATAAAGTAAGCTTTACCATCGTGACATTTAAAGCATCCTTTGGTGGTGGAAAAGCTTATTTAATCATCTGGTTGGATAAACAATTTTTTGCTTGTTTTAATTTTCTACCGACACAATTTTATTTTGAAACTAACTAGACCTAACTACTCTTTACCATCGACTGTAAATTATGCTATCTGGTATAGAGGACTTATGTTTTCTATTTCTTAAATGCAGTGGACGTCGCTATATCTTCGGGGCCTCTAACATGGAACTAAGCTACTAGACTAAGTGTAGCCAGGGCTATGAAAGTGCTGTGGAAATTGATGACTGCAATCGTTGTATGAAATTAAACTCTACCACTGCGTACTGCCACGGAAGAATGGCTCAGTTTCTTAGCATGAAAAAGGCCGTACAATCGGAAATAAATGACATAGGTACTTGTATTAAAGTGCTGAATCTCATAATTGAGAAGCGAAGATAATACAAACAAACATTAAATCTCGAACTGCTGGCGTTGAATACTATGCTGCATTATGCTACAAGAGCTAGTTGGTCTCTGACCCAGTACGGCGCGGCACAACGCCAGACCGTGATTCAAGTCTTCCCACCAAGGCAACAGCCATTGATGACAGCATCGCAAAATAAATACGCCAAAGAACCACAGAGCGCCGTTTCAAGCTCATCATTTTGACTCGCACGGTTATACAATATACATATGATACGTCCAGGAAAAGGAAGATGACAGTGCAGTTATTTTATAATGTTGTCTTTGTTTCAAATCGAGGCTTTACCAATGCGCGGTGCATTCTGGTCCGCTGAGAGCGAGGCTCTTCCACAGCGCAGAGCATTGTGGTCAGCTGAAAACAAGGCTCTACACCGCGTCCATAAGTCAATCTTTCTCGATAACACTGTTATCAAAGAGGATCTACCATAGTGCAATAGCATTGTGGTCCGTTGAAAGCGAGGTTAAAAACTACGGCAAAATCTCGATTTTGCCTACTTTTCTTTAAAATTTTGATTATGAACTGACCACGAATTCATCTGATTCTGAATTGCTGCTCCGTTCGCTACGCTCGCTCCGCAGCAAATTTTGTTCGTTTACGTGTACAGTTTATGATCCCACGACTCAAAATAACTGTGCGTGAAAAACTCAATAGCTTCCTCAATGTACGCCAAGGAAGGGAACCAGTAGAAACCAGAGTAGGAACTGGGTTTCGTGGATTATCAGCACACACAAGAAAGAAATAAAATAAAAAAGGATAATATGTGCCAGACGTCGGTTCTAATACTAGAGTACAAGACTGAAAACCGCACTTCCCGATTAGTTAATTGCTAATTATTTCGGAGTTTGAATTCGTTGTTTTCCTGATGTCTAGACGCCTTAAAGTTTGCTAAGAGAAGACGAACGGGCATCAACACAAGTTATGTTCGACAACAGCGTAAAACTGATTCCTTGGACTGGAGTATTACGCTACACATATATTCCTTTCGTAATTTATACATTTAACGTTCTCAACTTACCTTTCAGAATCACAGCATTAAACAGCATTAATATGTTGGACCCAAACAGAGCACCGTAACGGGGCATTGCTGTCGAACAAGCTACCAAAGCAACAAACTGCAAGAAACAGATAAATGGGAAAAACTGAATAAGACAACAAACGTGCACCATCAAACATGCCTAAGTGTCGTTAAACGTCTGGAAGGTTTATAGACATATAGCACGGCTAAGCGGTATCAAATTTCTGTTTTTCGGCTCGCGGCACAAAACTACCACAGAAAAATATTGCCTTGAGGGAATTACTTCGATGTAACAAACGTTTGCAAAAGAATAAGGTAAACGCGCACTATGGAGATGAGACTGGAAAAACTTTGGTAAGGATTTTGCTGTCGTTTAGTGTAGTGACAACAATGTCGTCAGCTGATCAATTCCTTAATTCTTAGCAACCCCTTGGCAGATTTTGTATAGAGTCATTCCAAAAAATTGGCAAACGCCGTGGGAGACAAAACCGAAGTTTGTTGAGAAGCCAGAGATTACGAAGCATTTGAGTTTGTCTTGTTAAGAATTTTTCGAGATACTTTAAACGAATTTAATGGTTTAAACTTAACGCAAGATTCATTTCCTCCGAGTCGGTTTGCAAGAGATGTTATGAAATAACTGAACTCTCACCCCCCCTTTTAATCGCACCGTTTGTCCCTTCAGGTTAGTACATCCGTGTTATTTTTCTGAGAAATTATAAAGGGTGTTTATGTTTGGGTCGTTTCCAGCGGCTGACGCAAATATTTGACCTCTTTCTTTCGAGGCTATCAATTATCCTCTGCATCGGCCTTTTTTTCACAATTTTGTCAGACTCGTCTCTTGACCTGACGATCTTAGTGTTTTACTATGTTCCTTGCCCCGTTCGCGGGGAGGAATGCGCGACGAAGCCAGTGGGAAATCTGCGTAGGATCGAAGTTATTTTATAACTCTCTTGCATTGTTTATTTGAGGTCATGTACGTTTGAGGCGCAAGTTTGGCTTTTGTTTTCAGTTCCACTTCCTTATCAGGATTTGTGCGTGACTCAGTATAACCAAGGCAGCAAGTAACTGTTTACCTTAGTAACTGTTTACCTTAGTAACTGTTTACCTTAGTAACGCCACGTTTTTGAGCCAGCTCCCTTTCGAAGCACTACTTCCTCTAAAAATGGACAAGGCTTTCACGGATACACCCATGACCAGGAGCCCATCACCCGGAGCCTCCATCTCCCTTATAAACCCTAGGAGAGAACCTTTGCCCGTATCTTTCTATTTTTAGTCGTTCGAATTCCCGCGAATGCATTGTACCGTCGAATCAGAACAAAGTTGTTCTTTTACGTCACATGCAGTCACAAACCAGTGGTAGCGTCTCACGAAATATTCTCTTGAGATACGAGCAAAGGTTGACTCAAGGATATAGTGTGTATGGAGGCTCCGGGTGATGGGCTCCTGCCATGACTTTGTCCCAGAAAATGCTCAGAAAAGAAAGCAATCTAAGACTAAACCGTGCCTTACAAACAAAAGACAAAAGGGTGGGATAAATTCTCAAATAGATATTTAAGTATATCCGTGGAACCTTCTAAATAAATAGGTGGCAAATATATATCGCCAGTCTTATGGAAGCGGGAAATGTGACTCACATAAAGGCGAAATATGTAACTGCCCGCGCGAGCCTTGAAGTCCAGACTACTTAACAATTGTTCCACGAAATCGAGTTGTACATGAGCTAATAGCCAACGAGGCGCGTAGCGCCGAGTTGGCTATAGTTCATGTAAGACGAGATTGAGTGGAATAACTGTTTTTTTTTTATATCTCTAAACCCTCGCTCATGAGACACTGGAACAAGTTTGTACGACAAGAATTGACTTTGTTATTGTTTGTAAACAGAAACAATGATTGTTGTTGTCGAGCCGACGTGTAAAAGAGTTACAAACACGAGTCCGGTTCGTTCTTAAACATCTCTTTGGTGTACTTGTCCAATCTTTTCGAGTAAGCAAATTAGTTTGAGAATTAAAAGTGGAAAAAGTAGGCAGAAATAATATAAAAACTCAATTTACTGGCTCCGCAGATCTTTCAAAATGGCGGCTGTTTGTAAGAGTTTCGCTTTAGTTCGTAATAAACAATGTCGATATATAATTTGCTCACTTACCGTCGAATGATTTCATCCAATATTTATTTGCTTCGGTAGTATTTTTTGGTATATTTTTTTATCAAGCAAGACTTGAATTTCTCCCCGTCGAATTCAAGAAATCATTCCTCCATGATGGCCGTTTTCCGTACTGATATTTTGAAGTTGGCGAATTGAATATCTGCCGATCTTCATCACATGATAGCAATGATAGCCGGCCAAGGAACATTTTGGCCAAATTTCATAAGAATCCGTCAAATCTATATACCCTATTAACTAACTTGAAGAAGGAAATCCAGGCTCCCACTCCGTGTACCGGCACAGATGACGTAAAACAAAGCCAGACAATAACAAAGATGTTACTGAATAATTTACACACAATGATGAAACAATGCGCTACGTCATCTGTGCCGCTACACGGAGTAAGAGCCGAAATCCACGCAAAAATAAAACCCGAGTTTTAGACTCTTAAAGTTTTGACAGCTTATCACACCTTATCAAAGCGGCTGTTAACTGGGTCATGCCGCCAACCAATAAACACGAGATTCGGATCCCCAGAGCGCCGCAACAAAATAGCTCATTAAATTCGCGGGAAGTTTTGCAGTCGAGTGATTGCGGCGAAAATAAGAGTAAAGTTAAATCAAGGACAAACGCCTCTAAAAAAAACAGTAAAGGGAAGAGGCACTTATCAGCGAAAGAGAAGAAAAGTTGTGGCGACCTCCAAAGAACCAAACATCCAGTCAACCGAGCGCGATCCAAAACAAAACGTGGTCACACTCCAATTCCTCCGATTCTGTGCTTGCATTCGATTCCTCGCCACTGGTCGAGTCAGATTCTGCTAAACCAGGGGTAGCAGCTTTCGAAGCCTTCAGGGTCCGATTTCCTCACAGGTCCCTACTTCATTATGCATGCTGTAGCCATACGGTTTCGTTCTCAGAAATGTTTGCACGCGCACTTCCCAAGACAATTCAACTACCGATGCATAATGAAGTAGGACCTGTGAGGAAATCTTACCGCCATCAGCTTTAAACTACTGGCAAAAACCTCTCTGAAAGTTGAAGGACGTTATACTCCTGAAACATCGCTTGCAGGCTGGTTAAACCAGGAACCTTAGTCACTGACGGCGAGTGCCTTCCTCATGCTTCCATCAAACAAATCGCCTTCAGTTTCTCCTTTTTGGTAATTTAGCCCTCCTTTTTCTTCGACCAGGTTTCTTACGAAATTTTGTCCAAGGCGTCTTTTCTCTTTTCGATGAATTCATAATGTAAATTTTCACGGATTCTACATCAAAAAAAATCACTGATACCAACGGCCAAAACGACGCAACATCGCACAACTTTCGGCAAGATTTCCGCACAGGTTCCTACTTCATTATGCATGCAACAGATGAATTGTTTAGGGTAATGCACATGTAAACATTTCTTGTTATTGCAGAATGAAACAGTATGGCTACAGCATGAATAATGAAGTAGAGACCTGTGTGGAAATCATTCCCAACTTTCAATGTTTGTAATTTAAGTCCCGGATAAGATTTGCGGCGAAAAAATCCATAGGCGCCAGATGTGTTAAATGGGATTAGAACGCCTTTAGTTATTTATTAACTCTTCTCCAAAATGGTTTTCCCCGAAATCTCTCGATCATTGAATGATTTCAAATAACTTTTTTCACCAAATTTTAAATCGATGTTTTAGCTGTATCAGGAGCAGAGAAAAAAAAAATCCGCAAAACTCGGCCTTTGAAGGTCTACAGTAATCTTAGGCTTCTTGTCTTAGGAAACCGGGACCTCACTGCCCGGGCCTCCATATGGTGGAGGTGAAGAATGCGCCTTACTCTACCCTACCAAGTGAGCCAACTACAAAGCTGCTAAAATGTCTATGAGAAGCTTCGTTGTATGGTGCAGTAAAGAAATACCAAAGTCAGTCAATTTTCGCACTATTGTTAGCGTTGCTTTAGTATTCAAAAGCGTTAACTGTTCCGTTTAACAACAGTTTACATTCGGCACCACCGTTCAAAGTCTAGTGAGAATGTTCTAGAAAAAATAACATTTTTTTTTTCATTAACACCTCTTTTATTTAATTCAATCAAAAGGTTTACATACATACATTACAGAAAATTACACAACTACACAGAAATACATGACTACAAAAAAAATACATTTCTACATCGCACAAGTGTGGGCCAAATTGTTTACACGTAAATTTTCATCTACTAATTACTAATTTTACCGACGAATGTAAATATATTTGAAAGTTCTTTAGATTACATTTTCCATTTTTCCATTAATTTATCTAGGTTCTTATTTTTAGTGCATATGTACTTTTCAGTTTCGTACTTTAAATTAACTTTAAATTTGAAACCTTGAATATTTGGCAGTTCTTTGTTTCCTCTACACCCCCATAAATATATTTTCCCTATAAGTAACAAAAAATTAAGTAAGAGGCATTTTGGTGTTAGAACACCAATTAGAATATCTTTTAAATTGAGATGAACTTGTTGTTTTGTCAAGGACAAATAATGCGATTCAAATTCTTTCCAGAAAGACCTTGAGTGTGGACAGTCATAAAAAAGATGTTGCATTGTTTCTGAGTCGTGTTTGCAGAAAGAACACAGATTGTCTGCAATGAAACCAATTTTACACAATTTTGAATTTGTGTAAAGTATAGAATTTAATACCTTGAATTGAAAAGCCTTAACGTATGGTTCAAAAGCAACAGAATGGGGAAGAAGAAAAGCTTTTTTCAATTCTTCATCGGATAAGTTAAATTCGCACTTCAGTTTTTGCGCGTAATTGGGAAGGCGTGCTTTTTTAAGGACTAACAGCGAATAATAGTCTTTTGATTTCTTTTTGGTAACATCGAAAAGCCCATTGTCAATTTTGAAAGACGGACTGACGTCACTGCGAACTGGACCTAGATTTCGCAACTTGAAAGGAACGGAATGGCGCAAACCAGTCCATTCTAGAAAATTCGTCCTTTCTATGTTTTTTGCAATTAACTCATAAGAATCGATATTATTAAGATCAAAACGAAGGTCGCTTACAGTCTGAATACCATAGTTATGATATCTTTTATAGAATACTGGTTTGTTATTGATTCTAATTTCCTGATTATTCCAGATGAAATAATACCAATTGTTATCAGCTGCATTGTCTTCACGAAATTCACACCACCATTTCAATAATTCTGTGTAAAACAGAGAACTAATATTAAGATCTTTAACATTGTAGTTACAATTAAAGAGCATCAGACCACCTGAGTCTTTTAGGATATATTCTAAATATTTTTTCCATGCGCCTGCATTGTCACAAAAAATTCTCTTCAGCCAAGAGAGGCGAAGAGATTTAATCATACTTTCAATATCGACCATTTTAATACCGCCGCCTTCAAAATTGTTTATTGCAGAAGCTCTGGTTACTTTATCTTTGCCCTTCCATAAAAAATTATACACCAAATGGGTCAGTTCATCTATTATATGCTTAGGGGTAGGCATCAGAGAGGATACGTATACAACCTTTGGTAGAAGCAGAGTTTTAATAATGGCAACCTTTCCATAAAGTGATAGTCCCCTTGAAGACCAGATGTTGATTAATTCCTCGCGAAGCGAGGCCGAAGGCCGAGCGTAGCGAGGTTACTAATCGTGTCGGTCCCGGTCAGACCACGTGGCTCGCAAGCCCGAGTAAATCGAGCCGGGAGTTTTTATATATGTATATATATATATTTATATATATGTTTATATATATCTATATTTTAAAGGTGTCCGTTCGCAGGCCAGGTTACCTGGCAACATTACTCCATGTGAAATTCCGACATTACGAATTCCTTGAATGATGTTTTGAAAATAATGCGAATTTTGTGGAAACCGATTTCACTCGTCTTGGAAGTACATCCCAGCAAGAAGATCTCCGACATATACAAGAAAGAATGGTGAGAGATCGTCGTCGAGTAAGTTTGAATGCCGCAAAAAAATGCACACGGGAAGCGGCGACTCAAAGCAGAGATTGAGAAACGACGGTAGGGACGATAACAAGAGACATCGCAGCTAAGACAAGAACTGCTCGCTCAAAAAAAAACAAAGGGATCAGCAAGGAAAAGGACCAGGAATACCATCAAGTTACCATCAAGTTAGATTGGATATTGAATTTGTTATGGATAGAAACAAAGACTCGTTTTAGGTATACAGGACATGAGCAAGCGATTACATAACGAAATTGGCGAACAAAATTTAGCAAAATGACTTAGAACGGAAACCGAGTAGGAACGACTTCCAGCATGCAGACAGAATCAGGGCTCCTACTCCGTGTACCGGCACAGATGACGTAGCGCATTGTTTCATCATTGTGTGTAAAATTATTCAGTAACATGTTTGTTATTGTCTGGCTTTGTTTTACGTCATCTGTGCCGGTACACGGAGTAGGAGCCAGAATCAGAAGACGAACGACAAAACAGATTACCATATCGTCGTGAAAAAAGTGCCAGGAAAGGGGAAACAGAAACCAACCGCAAAGAAATGAAAGATGACAGTCACGTAGTATTAATACTGCAATGAGAATGCAAGTAGGTATTTTTCCTAGTGAAACGTTTGCCTTCCATTTGAAAGAAATTCCCAATACAGAGATTGCAGTTGTGATAGCAATTATTTATAATTATGTGATCTGATATCATTGCAACAGTGAAAATATATTGTAGATTTGTTTGATGTAGCAGTTATGTTCAGCATTTTCAACAGAATAGATACCAAACAATAAGTTACCGGTTCTGCAATATTATCACTGTTCAATGCAATTATTTGTAAATAAAGCAGATGTCGTTACGGACTTCTGAGTAGTATTTCTCTTTGCTCTATTTCTTTGCTACATATATGTATTACGTAATTAAAAAGTTTCGTTGGGACAGACAAGTTCCATAGCCATTTCAAAATGGGTTTTTACCTTTGAGTTCCATGCATTCCTGGGAATTACTCTCTTAGCACCCACCCTTTTCCCACAAATGAAAAGTTAATTTAAGCCCTAATTTGCAAAATTAGACAACATCTTAACCTTTTTCCTTAATGCTGTTTAATTCATTTTAATGATGTCAAATACAAATATTTAATAACAACCACAATATGCAGTTGACCTTTTACATTGGAAAAACTCTACAAGGGAGAAACTAAAGTTTGAAATGCTAAAAGTTTTAGCTGTTTTTCTGTTTGCTGTTTTATGTATTCATTGCAAGGGTGCTGTATGTAATAACAAGTCTTTGAAGTTTCCTAAATGCCCTATGCTTTCAATCATGATTTTCCACACTAACTGTATGGACAAATGACTGCACTGGCATGATTGCCACAGGTCAGAAAATGGTAAGGGAAAAAATTCTTCAAGGTCAGTGAAAAGTAAGGGAATTTCAAATCAAATCAGGGAAAAGTGAAATTTAATACTACTAATTTATTTCTTGCCAATTCAGCTTTGGTTTGGTGTGGTCAAGAATGTGACATGAAATGTGTTGGATTGGTAGAATTAAATGACAAGCTGATTTTGGGTTTCCAAGAAAATCAATCCTTTTTCCATGAATTGGTTATCGTAAGAAACTATCAATCCACGTACACTGTATGTGACTTTCTGAAAGCATATTAAATAAATGGGTGGAGAGGTTGGTTGTGAGAGGAGGTTGGAGGTCACTACCAGGACTAATTTGTGACTTCTCTAATTTAGTTGGTAAGGGAAATTTTACATTTGTCAGGGAAAAGTCAGGAAATTTAAAGATCTTATGGCTGTGGCAACCATGACTAGATTCTAAGCTTAAAAGAAGAAATGGTATTGTTCAGAGTTGAGTAATTTTTACTTCCTATGATACAAACCCTATTCACAAGAAAAACAGAATTGCATGTAGTTGTAGAGGAACAATACCTTTTCCCAGATTAGGACATACACCCCAACCCAATAACAGTATATTATGTTAAACATAAAAAATAACAATACTATTAATAATATCAATACCAGTAATAATATTAAAAATGATAATGATAATAATATGATAATAATAATCATGATAATTGCAAAAAATGAGAAAGTACAAAAAGTAAAAATAATATAATAATAAGTAAATACGTAAATTGGGGTTTTATACCTCATAGGAAAAACCATTAGGAGTCCTTTACAAACTAGCTTCGCGAGGTTTTGCGGGAGTCGTATTTCTAGTGTTCTTATATTGTCAATTTTTTTTAAGAAGTTCTTCGAATAGAGCAGTTTTTTATCATAAGAAAAAGAGACTCCGAGGGCTTTTATTGGTTCTTGAGGCCATTTGATTCCAAGGGGCTTCATCTCACTGCCTTTTAAAGACCCTATCCACATTCCCTCTGTTTTCGAACTGTTCACCTTTAAACCTGATACCTTTTTAAATTTATCTAGCTACTGAAAAAGTTTATGTGCCGAATACGTATACAACCTTTGGTAGAAGCAGAGTTTTAATAATGGCAACCTTTCCATAAAGTGATAGTCTTAACAAGCCTTGGCCGGCGTTTTCCATTGAATTTGAAAAGAAATTCTTCAAACTTAAAATTAAGGCTCAACAGTGTGATGTCTATAAACAAAAATACAAATATACAACTAATTAAATTATAAAAAAGGGACAAATACACACACAACCTACCTCTAAGAATGAAAGATGGAACGAAGACTCCATCTAGCATCCCAATTGGAGCTCCGTTCCGAACCCACTATCGTTCACTTTAGAAAATTTTCGAGTGTTGAAAGCAATACAGGTGATGAACTCCAGATTCGATATGTTAAGCCTACAAATTCCATGTTGAACTCCAGATTCAATATGTTAAGCCTACAAATTCCATGTTGAACTCCAGATTCAATATGTTAAGGCTACAAATTCCATGTTGAACTCCAGGTTCAATGTGGTCTGATACATCAGTCGCTAGGCCAGCATAAACTTCATTTAGAATCGTTCAAATTGTTTCTATACGGTGAATTAACTCCTTTACTCCCAAGATTGAGTAGTAATTCTCCTTAGTTCATGCCACGCACTTCTTTACGATGTCGTTCGGAGGTTCTGGCCTTAGATCAATTCAACACCCTTGAGTTGATAACTTTCTTAATTCGTATCTACAGTATTTACAGTTTTCTTGACGATTTATTTTATAAGGTGAGGACAAGTTAAATACTGGTCAACGCTGGGAGTGAAAGGGTTGATTCGGTTTTGAAAGCTTTCAAATTCGTCAATCTGCAAAGATTTCTTCAAATTACAAAATTAGTCTAGATTAAACACTCTACACAGAGTTTTATCCCCATCTCAAACACTTCGAAGTCCATCTAAAATTCTCCCTCTGTTTCTCGTCGTAATTTAAGCTATCTGCTCCGCGTTAAAAACGCGATGAAACACTGTTCAGCTGAAAATCATGGTCATATTACTCAAAAGTGTTCTAACTGTAACTTTCCCTATTCCTCAGCCTATCTGTGGCGTGGTTAAATGTGTTTAGTTCTTGATATTGACCTGGAATGTAATTAGCAATTTGCTGGTAGTTCTGAGCGCGTTGAAAAACTGTCGAAACGCTGTAGTGAAGGCTTGCATAGTTGTTTGCGTCTTCCTGAGATGTGGACGGGAAAGTCAATGGAGCATAATCTGAGTTACCCGTCGCGTTAGGTGCCGGCGCCGGGTCATCGCCCGCGTTGGTAACGGGATCATGACGGTGAAGGGCTGGATTCTCTCCGATGCTGGCATGGGCTGCTTCATTTACTTCATTATAAAAGGTGGGATTCTCAAAAGAAGAATCAATAGTTTGTCTCGGCCCAAATATATTATTGTGGTTTTGAGCTACCACAAGAGGTGCACGATTCCATCGCCTGAGGAAAAAAATGCATTTAATCACTAGGGAAAGGCCTTCATCAACAGAAGAAAAATGAAAAACCACACTGTATAGTAAACAAACAACACCACAGTACGGTAATGTTTAAAAGCTTTCTAAAAGAAATTCACACTGGAAGCTGTTGTCCACAAGTGACAATTCAGTTGTACTTCGCTTGCTGAAGTGAAAGTGAAGCTTTTACCTCCAAAACCAAACTCCCATGATTATAAGGAAAACCAAAAAACTGACGACACCAATTGCAGCACCAGCAATTTTTCCTGACTGGTCAGTTCTCCGTGTGGTATTACTACGCACACCAGTACTCTTCGTGGAAGGGTTTGTTCCAAGGATACCAACTTTATAACCGCCAAGATACCTTCCGATATCCTGTGCTTTTTGTTCAATAAAATTGTAGATGAAGTCAGCAGGAATCGCCCCGCGTTTAGTCTCGGTGCTTTGCGGATAAGCAACAGCGAAACCAACCAATAGCAGCTCATTTAGATTCTTTGGGGGTGAGACGATTATGACGTCCTTCGGCTTAAACGTTGCGTCACTATGAGAACGCTTACGAAGGCGCGTTTGATCATTCCTTTGGGAAGAAAAAATGATAAAAAAATTGCTCAATAATCGTCGGACCGTCAGGAAGTGTAAAATTGTACACTACCATCACCGTTTTAACGTGGTCTTTGTTAAAGTGTCTTTTAACGTATCTTTATGTTAATTTAATCTCATACAATTAATCATCCAGGAAAATTATTACTTTCTACCCCTCCCTTGATGGGATGCTAGTCCATTGCAGGATTACTCCCAGCTTGATATAGTCAGTGTCCATTTACACCAGGTTAAGGGGAAAATTGTGGATGTAATTTTCTTAGTAAATAAACCATTGCTATCAGCGCCGACGTGAACCTCACCTTGCTAGCCACTACTCTGCTCTCGACTTACTAAAGGCAAATGGTAGCCCAGTTTTCTAATTAAAATTCCTTGACTTACGTGTCCTCAAAATGACGACAATCGTTCTCTTCACAGTGATCGTTCAATGCTTTGATTATACTGGCTTGAAAGTGTGCCTCATCCCACTAAAATTCGCAATAACAAGCACAGTTTTAGTGCGTCATTCAGAGATATCCCTGGCGCGCTGAAGAAAGATCAACTTCTAGCAAGTGTCAGAAATAAATACATCCCGCGCAACTTGAGCACATCGGTCTTAGGGCCGTAACGTCGCAAGGACAAACTGGATTTCATTTTCCAGTATTCCATAAGTTCTTCCTGCTCATGTTGACAACTCTTTGGCAAATTAAAGTAATGATAAAATTGATCATCGAAAACAGGATAGGCACACACAAAACTGTATTCAATTTTTCAAAATGAATCATTTTTTTGTGTTACTGTTTATTTTGCTATAATGTGTGGTTCTTACCATTCTATGGAAAGCTACTGAACAGTACTGTACTGTGATACTATTTGTTTTACTATGCAGCGTGGTTCTAACTTTCTCATCTGTGGATCAAACCATGCAGTGTGACCATGCTTTGGAAAGCTACTGTTTGTTTTACTATACAGTGTGGTTCTAACTTTTTCGACTGTATATTAAACCACGCAGTGTCCCCATTAGAATGCTTCTGAAAACTATTGTTATGTGTGATACTGTTTGAAGAGTTTAAGTCTAGCCGTATGAGTATACAAACCTCGTCAAGGGCCATATCTATGGTAACGTTTACGGCATTGTTACCTGAAATATTTGGTGACATAAAGAAAGTTAGAAAATAGGATGTTATTAGTGTCTTACTATCCCGGCGTGCACCTCGTCATGGATGTTGCGTCAATTCTAATGGCTGGCTTGGGTTAACTTAGCTAGGGTGATGAAGACCTGCAGCTGGGATCCACAAAGTCTTGGTATCAAATAGCCTTCTACTCAGACCTTGTTTGGGTATTTTCACAAATTCGTTCCAAAGCAGATTTCAATTCAAGATTAATTCAATTTAATCAGAGTTATGTAAGCATGGGCACCGCTTACATTGTCTTGAATGATTTAAGACTATAACTTGAAGAAAGGAATTCCAGTAAAAACCTTGCCATGCTGTTTTTGGATGTTACTCATTGGTGTCGTTTGTGGTTTTACAGGGAAACGCATGTTGCTATGTGCTTACTCGCAATTTTAAGCCTTTGTTACATCATTTTCGTTGTCACCATTCGTCACCTCACCATAACGGGTAGGACTGACATTCATATTTGTGAAATAGACTATACGCAAATTTTGCGCAGTTAACTCCCGCCATATTATCTGAAATGTTTAAAGCTCCTTGTGACCTACTGTGGCACGTTTAAATTTAAGGGGCGGCTGGAAAATCTAAGTTGCAAACTTGGAAAAATACACTAGTAACTCGGATTTTTGAGATAAAATTTCGAGTTGAAAATTTCTAAAAGCATTTTGGTGGTAAAATACAAGTTACAAACTTGAAAATGGACATAACTCGAACTTTTGGGGTAAAAATCCGAGTTACAAATTTAGAAATAGACATAACTCGAATTTTTGGGGTAAAAATCCGAGTTGCAAATTATGAAACGCAGAGAACTTGGATTTTGGATGACAAATTCAAGTCGCAAACTTTGCAATAAACACAAGTCGGATTTTTGCGCTAGAAATTCGAGTTTCAAATTTTGAAATGCACACAGATTGCGTGTTTACTATTAGAAATCGAATTGCTGATGTAAATTCTAACTGTTCTATATGCGGCACGGTACAGATTAGCTATAGTTCATAACCAAATTGTAATTGTGCCCATAATTTATAGGTTCCCACAGCTTACCTATGAATACACTGCACCTCTCTGAGCCAAACCCTTCATCACAGTCGCACCTAAACTGCGTTCCATCATCTAGAGAGACACATGTTCCATTTTGACAAGGACTGGAGGAACAGGCCGAGTTCGGAGGCAACGTGGTTTCCGCTGAAGGACGCGTACTTGAATGCCTGTCATTTGGACCCTTTGACGAAGGCTCCGTAACAGATTTTACATCCGAACTACGCGCAAACAGTATCTTTGTAGCCACAATGGCAATGGAGGTAGCGATTCGATGGCCTGGGCTAGAAGAAGAAAGCGATTTACCGTTGGGCGTGGTCACCGTGTTCTTAAGACCGCGCGTACAGTTCAACAGAATGGGAAAAGATGTCTCCAAGCTCAGTGGAGTCGTTGAAACTTTAGTAGATGAACACGTAGTAGATGTTCCTACAAACGTCAAAGACAAATACCATTAAGTTTGTAGGAGAATAATTTGTGATTTAGCACAATCTTGGTCATGCACTAGTCGATTGGAGACAAATGCCATTTATGCCACTGTCTCTTCATCATAAGTAGATATTCATTAGTAGAAAGCAGCCATGTGATGTGAGGGGTAACTCTGAGACTCGCTAAAATTCCATACACGGAGGGGAGGTGCTTCATACAGTAAACGGCACAAGCTCCGCTATTCCTCGTGTGTGTTTGAAGGCTCAAGGATCTGATGCAATAACAAATACATGCAAAGATTTTCCGGGTTCGCTTAGGAGTACGTGCAGTACCCTTCGCACGTGTTCTCGACTCACGCCTTCCCGGAAATAGCTACTCCTACAATGTTATTACATAGACAGTGCCAAACAACGAATTACGAACCTGCTGGTTGTCTTGACGCGTCAAAAATGGTGATTCCCATAACTTTCTCAGTACCCAGGTTATCGTAATGGCCTAGATATACCAATACTTCCTTGTTTATTCTTCTAATGGTCCCTGCAACAAGCCAATCACTCCAAAACAATACTGGAGGATAAATTGCAATGGAAAAGGGATGTATAGGCTGCGTAAAACTAATTGTACTTATGTTGTTACCATCGAAATCTGCTATTCCAATTATGTCGACTTTTGCGTCGACCCAGTAGATCATGTCCCTATTATAGTCAATCACAATGTCATTGGGCCAGTACATATTAATCATTGTTGCATCTATGATTGTTTTCCTTTCCTGGCCACAAAGAGTCGCGCGTTCAATTTTTGGCTGTGAGCCCCAGTCTGTCCAGAACATGTACCTGGAATATGGAAAGAAATTACACCCCATGAGCTATAGCTGAGCTTAAGATTGACTCATATGGTACAAAGAGGCTAGCAATGTTTAACTCTTTAAGTTCTAGTAGTGACCATCATCCAATTTCTCATTACAATATTCACAGTTCATCAACCATTCATGTTCTAAGAATAACGAAAATGATCATCACAAAAGAGTTGTACTGAAATTAAAACAAATTCTCCTCACTAGTACCATAACAAATATATGAGAATAGGTAGGAGAATATGAATAATATTGGGGCTTAAAAAGTTAACTTGACAAACGTTATATCAATACAGTCAATAGAGAGTGTTAGCATTGACTGGGTATGGTTCACCCCACTCTGAGCCATATTAAGTATCACTAGTATCATTGTCATTTCACTGTTCGTGACTACCTCTTGCATGGGAGCGCCTTAGATACGAAAAGCTTACCCGTATCTAGGATCCAGGGCAATCCCTCTGGGCTTGTCAACACCGGTTGAAAACAGAATTCTCCTCTCAGTTCCATCAAACCGGGCCATTTCAATCCTGCCGTACGAGAAGTCGGTCCAGTAAAGGAAATTGCTATACCACTCTACAGCTAAACCATCAACAACGCCTAATCTGTCTCCAACTATTTTATTGATGCAGCCATCTGTAAGATTGATTCGACTTATGCTTTGTAAAGTAATGTCAGACCAAAACAGTAGATTGTCATCAACATCCACATCCAAAGCGACAGCTGAACCCGATGTAGATACCACTGAACTTCGCGTTCCCGTCAGGTATTCAATGGCTCCAATAGCATTCC
The DNA here is from genome assembly GCA_949710005.1 of Ricordea florida. Lineage (NCBI taxonomy): Eukaryota > Metazoa > Cnidaria > Anthozoa > Corallimorpharia > Ricordeidae > Ricordea > Ricordea florida. The sequence continues at coordinate 3,736,576 of OX453281.1, read as the reverse complement.
GGTTACTGTAGTACAAACAAGGAGGCGTACATACGGGGGGAGCGTTCGCTGTGATAACAGAAATACTTTGAATTTGTCAGACATAAAAATCTAATAGTGCATTCTTTTGGTGTGACTCGGACGAGGATTTGTAATCCAAGATAATTGGGATATTTCTATTCATCAAAGGATTAGATAACTCCACCCCTTGACAAGACGTCAATGGCTCCTTTGAGTTGCTTTGATCCAGGGGATCTCCGGATAATAATAATAATAATAACGATAATGATAATGATATTGATAATGACACGAATAAGAATAAGAATCATCGTCATCAGCATCATCATCTTATTAACGTATCAAGTAACTTAAGCATTAACTGCTAACTGAGAAAATAATTAATCAAAACTAAATTTAAAAAAATAAGAAATATAAAAATAAAAAATTTGCACATAAGGTCATGTAAAGCTATTGAATTGTGCAAACCTCATCAAAATTAAGACTTGCATAGAAAGCAATTGGTGCTACAAATTCTGATGCGGATCATACCACACGATTACTCACCCTGACATAACAAGTGGGTGGAGTCCCTAGTGGACTGCGAGCAGTCTGTCTCTTTACTGAAGACGTTAGAGAGCAAATGCTACTCGCAGTCTAGACTCCCAGAAAATCGAGAAGTGCTAATCCAGTGCTAAATAACAAAATTTATTTGCAAAGCTAAAACAGTTCTGTTGACGTAGGATTTTTAGCAGCCAGTGAGAGAAACTTCAACGATCTAGCTAGAAAAGTCTGTTTCAATAGCAACAGGATATGTCTGGTATTTTTGTTAAAGGTTGTGATGTGTGATTGACATTTTAATTTGTTCTGTTGTTATCATAGAAGCATCTTGGTTCGGTAAACTAGTGTTTTAAACCTGTCACCTCTCTGACGCAATGAAAGTCGCCGTCACGCCACACGCTTTACTAACTTCGATTTCGCGTTGATTCTTGAAGAAAACGTTTTAGTTGAGTAAAACGTATTCCTATGAATTCACAGATTAAAAGTATAGCGCATTTTCTGAAAACAAGGCATACCGCTTGAACGTGTTATACCACACAAACACAAAAACAATTACCAGGTTATCAAGCTTCCATGCGATATATCTACACGGAAGTAGAAGCAACGTTGGAAACCGATTCTCAATCGGCGATATTCTGACTCCAGTGCATTCAAGATTTGAACTTGTCGCAATCAAATGCTTCTAGAAAAGTAGTAACCACACAAAAAAGAAGAACGTGATTGAGATATATAGTGAAATTATAGATAGCGTGGTAACCACAATTTTTTTAAAAAAATTGGTTATTGTAGGTTTGTTGATTCCATTCACCGGGCGATTACCAAAATCGACAGTCAAAAAAGAGGTTTATCAAGCGAGTTGATAAAGCAAGCTTTACCATCGTTAAAATTTGAAGCACCCTTTCAATTTTGGTGGTGGCAAAGCTTACGTAATCATCTCGTTTGATAAACAAGTCTTTGTGTGTTTTAATTTCAGACTGTAAATTATGTTATCTGGTATAGAGGACATGGAGCAGACATGGTTGTATTTTGGGGGCCTCTAACATGGGACTAAGCTAATATTGTTTGTTTACTGCAAATGAATATATGAAAGACCATACATTTGAGCTGCGGATTAGTATGTAATAACATTAAATGATCATCGCAGTTATGTACACAGCTTAAGCTGCTTAAGTTGTGTACATAACTGCGATGATCATTTAATGTTATTACATTGTTTGTTTACGTGTACAGTTTATCCCACGGATCAAGATAATTTTGCGTGAAAAGCTCTATATATAGCTTCCTCAATGTATGCCAAGGAAGAGAACAAGTAGAAACCAGAGCAGGAACCAACTGGGTTTCGTGGATTATCAGCACAAAAAAAAATAATAACAAAATAAACAGAGAATATGTGCTTGACGTCGTTTCTCGATTGATCAATTGCTAATTATTTCGGACTTGAGTTCGTTATGTGCCTGATGTCTAGACGCCTTGAAGTTTGCTAAGAGAAGACGAACGGGCATCAACAATCATTATGTTCAACAACAGCGTAACGGCGGATTTCTTGGGCTGGAGTATTACGCTATACATATATTCCTTTCGTAATTTATACGTTCAACGTTCCAGTCAACTTACCTTTCAGAATCACAGCACTAAACAGCATTAATATGCTGGACCCAAACAGAGCAGCGTAACGGGGCATTGCTGTCGAACAAGCTACCAAAGCATCAAACCTGCAACAAACAGATAACTGGGGAAAAAGAGGACCAAAAAAGTGCACAACAGAGTTGTTAATCGTCAGCTAGGGAGGTTGAATAGACACAGTATAGCAGCTTAGCAAAAAAATATCTGCAAAATATTTAGGTGAACGGGCTAAAAAAAGTTGGCTTCGGTAGGGATTTTGCTGACTCGTCCAATGTAGTGAAAACAATGTCGTCAGCTGATCTATTTCTTAATTCTCAGCAACCGCTTAACAGATTTTGTACGGTGTTTGCCAAAATTAGCATAAGTGGGAGACAAAACTGAAGTTTGTTGACAAGTCAGAGATTTCGAAGCATTTGAGTTCGTCTTGGTAGGAATTTTTCGTGATATTTTAAACGAATTTTCCAGTGTTGATGTAATGCTTAAAGCTTTATGCAAGATTTATTTCCTCCGAGACGGTTTTTTAAGAGATGTTATGAAATTACTTGATCCTCACCCCACTTATATCACACTGTTTGTCCCTTCAGTTTAGTACTTCCCTCTTAGTTTCTGAGAAATAATAAAGGATGTTTATATTTAGGTTGTTTACAGCGGCTGACGCAAATATTTGACCCCCAAGTGTTGCCTGTTAATTTCCTGCCGATCAGTGAATGTAAATTGCTATTTTACACGTCCTCTGCATCTAGTTGTTTTCATAATTTTGTCAGTTTCGTCTCTTGCCCAAACGTTCTTAGTGTTTTACCACGTTCCTTAGCCGATCGCGGGGAGGAACGCGTGACAAAGCCAGTAGGAAGTTTGCGTTGCTATTCTATCCAAGTCTCTTGCATTGTTTATTTGAGGTTACTTAAATTTGAGGCGAACGTTTGGCTTTCGTTTTAGGTTTCACTTCCTACCGTTCAAAGTCCAGTGGGAATGTTCTAGAAAAAATAACTATTTCCTTGTTGTTATTTTTGCGGCTTTCCCGAAATTGTTTTATCGGCAACAAATGTAAACAAGTAACGTTGCAGTGGGTCCATAGTTAATTTTAAAACCATAAGGATGACTTCAAGCTCGACAGCCATTGTTCGTTGTTTGACATGTGCACCTAGATTTGTGACTGGGTTGAACTAATGCTTTTTCAATTGAGAGGTTCTTGAATACCGTTAAGTTCCGAAAGTAACAATCCCCCAAAAGGAGCGTGTCCCTCCGAAAATAGCGATGAAATTTCACGTGTTATAGCGACACCCCGAAACTTGAGAAGCGAACCAAAGGTAACTTTCCTTTTTAGCAATTAACGGTAAAAAATTCATGATGTTTAAGATCCTAAAATCTAAAGAAAACAAGCAGAATCTTTCACGTTTCAGCTCCCGGAAAATAGCGACATGAAACCGAGGCTGCTTAATCATCATTTCTTTCGGAACTCTACAGTACATCTCTAGTGATGGGTCCAACCACCCGATTACAACTGTTCAAAGACACTTTACTTAAAACCGTAGACAAACTGCGCCTTAATCTTGCTGAAATTAACGCAAAAATCGCACACTATTTATTCACACGGCAAATCTAAAATGTAGTAAAATCGATTGGTACGTCAGGTTACCAATCGCGCAAAAAATCGGCGTTTTAAGGGGTCCAGACATCGATAAACCTCACCTTGCATACGTTTCTTTCGCGACATTTGCCTTGTCTGGAACTAAATTGGCCAACTACCATCCGATATATCGGCGCAACCACCTCAAAGCTCAATGTAATGGCCTTTAATCGCGTGTCAAACGGCGAAAACTAAAAAAGTGCGATTACGTCACGTTGCCATGGCGCTGAAAAACTCAAGGTGATAAAAAATGGTAAGGTTGTGGGATGTGGCTTGAAATGACAACGTCAAAATGTAATAAGGATAAGTTGAAGCCACATAGTTCTACTCAGTTCTAAACAAAGTCCCATTTCAGTCAAAATGGCGACGCTATCTATCACATCGCTGCTTTCTTTCTTCTCGGACGAAACGAAATCGATAAAAAAAGGAGAAAACCACTTTAATTCTGATCATGTGGAAGCTTTTAGTTACCAGCAAGGAGTTTTACGAGGAGAAGTTCACGCAAGTATGAAAAAGAAAGTTTATAAAGTCACGGTTAGTTAACTTTACGATTTATCAACTAGTAAGCATACGCTGTGAAGCATACTGTGTCGTTTTGATCTCAAAATGTCGTTGTGTTTAGTTCAAATGGTCTAAGCAAGAAGTTCCCGCTGTTCTCAAACAAAACAACGTTCATAGATCAAAGATAAGCTTATAATTTTGCGTATCTTTTGTTTTTTTTTTTCATAAAATTACCACAAACAATGCGAGCTTAGTCAATTCAAACATCTTTCTGCTGATATATCGTAATGTCTTTTTCATCTGTCTGTTAAATTGAAAATTGCAGATTTACTTGGATGACCAACAAGAAATAAAATCGACCGAATGCGAATGTCCAAGAGGAGCGTTTAGATGTAGTCATGCAGCCGCACGTTTTATTCACGGGATCCACAACCTTAGCCGCACAGACGTCGAATGCCAGTGGAGAAAGAGGAAGTCCACGACTACGTTGTCAAATCTTGCGGTTTCAGAGCTATTTCCTCCCCCAAAAAGGTACTGTGCTTTGTCGAGGAACCCGACGCAAGCCGATCGTTTCGCGTTGTATGAAGACCTAAAGGAATATGGAAAGTTTACTGGTCTCTGCTGGCTGCTTAGTCCTGAGCCACCTGTTGCTAACAAACTGCCAATGCCTTCCATCGAGGAAATTATTTTCTCTGACGAGTTTCTTCAGGCTAGAAGGGGTCAAGGACAGCTGGATTGCTTGGTTCGCCGTTCAAAACTAGATGAGCATAAGATCGCCAGAATAAGCCAGTTAACTGTGGACCAAAGAGACAATCCTGCTTGGCATTTGGCAAGAAGGGGTCGACTTTATACTGCCAGTAACTTTGGCTCTGTCCTCAAAGCCAAAAGAGTCACTCCTTCGCTAGTAAAGCGTCTCCTTAGGGAGTATAATTTGTCACGAGTCAAAGCAGTCCAATGGGGAGTTAGCAATGAAAAAGAAGCCATTAAAGCATTCACCATAAAAACAGGGAAAATTGTTAAGGATACTGGTATCTGGTTTCATTCTTCTGGAATTCTTGGTGCTTCACCTGATGGCATTGTAGATGATGAAACTGTTTTGGAGTCAAAGTACCCGTACACTGAACGAAACCTGACAATAGAAGAGGCTTTGAAGTCAACATCATTCTGCCTTAAAAAATGAAAGTGGGCAGGGTTACGCCTTGAGGAAAGACCATCACTGTGTACTGGGATCAAGTCCAGGGACAAATGTATTTGCCTCGTAGAAAGTTTTGTTTTTTTGTTGTTTGGACTACAAAAGATGTAGCTGTTTTGAAAATAGAAAGGGATGACACATGGGCTGCAAACATCCCACGCTTAATTAAGTTTTATTATGATTGTATTTTCCCAAAAATTGTGGAAGGAGAATTGTTGGCCCTCGCGTTTAAACAACAAAAACTCCTGACCCTCCACCTTTAATAAGGTGACTGACAAAAGTGCAACCCTCCTCTCACTGCTTCATAGTATGTTTCGCTTGAGAACAAAAAGTGTTTGAATACAAATATATCTCGATATTGAATGTGTCCTACCACGTTTTAGCTACCACGTTTTATCATCGTTTCTTTCGCTGGGAAACTTCACGGTACATTTCTAGTGATGGGTCTAAACACCCGATTTCAACTGTTCATAGAAACTTTTCATAAAGCCGTAGACAAATCGCGCCTTAATCGCGCTGAAATCGACGCAAATAATTGCATGGCAATTCTAATATGTGGTAAATCGCCGATTGGTATGTCAGGTTACCAATCGCGCAATAAATCGCGCGTTTTAACGGGCCCAAACTTCACCTTGCCTACGTTCCTTTCGCGATATTTGCCTTGTCTGGAACTAAATTGGCCAACTACCGTCCGATATATCTGCACAACCACCTTTATACTCAGTGTAATGGCCGAAATGGCATGTCAAACGGCGAAAACTGAAATAGTGCTCATTAAGCAAGTCAGTTGTTGAGATAATACAATGATACAACACAGTAAGGAATTTTGTTGAGGTGATATATACCACAGCAGGAGTTCCCTGCTGATCACAATGTATAATTATACTCATTGGTTGGGGAACTGATCACTGACTACAGTAAATCAACCGAGGCATCGCGGCCTTCTGTTTTTGATTTATAATGTTAATTGAACTGAGTGGAGTGCAATTTGGTCTGAAATTATACGCGTGATTTCAAATATCGAACGAGCGCGCAGCGCGAGTTCGATTTGAAATCACAAGTGAGCCAATCAAATTGCAAGGATCACCTGTGATTTCAAAATGGATGGAATAAAGCTAAATATAAGACGAGTTCGATACAGTTCACTATTCCTGCATGCTTATCATTGCTGTTTCAGTGTAACTTGTCGTTGGGAGAGACTAATCATGAAAGAAATGAAGCTGATCCCTTTTGTACAAGGTAAGTTTGAGAGAATTCGCGAGCAGATCTTACAGACGTAAGAGCAATCGAAGGTTGAGTGTTTGTACATCTCCCAAATTCTCGTAAATACTTCACCGTAATGCCGATATCAGAATGGCAAAAGACAGTTTGCATCTTATCCATGACACTTCGCCTTCGCTACATCGAGCCGCACACGGACATCTTGGAATCGTAGTTTATATTTGCCAAAGCCTGCTTGCAATGAAAGGAATGAACTCTGTTCCAGTATTTTTGATGCCGGGGCAGCAAGCGGCAATTGAACAGATGAAATCACCTGAAGATGGTGATGGTAGAAAGCAAGACATCGGAGACATATTACAACAAATAATGAACATAACAGATCAGTCGCTGGATGAAGCACAGGCTCGGTCAGTATCTGAAATCGAACACCTCGCTTTAAATTAACCCTTCTTTAGGTGACATAAAGTTGTTCCAGTCTGTTATGTGTACTAGGAACTGTCGATTTTTGACTGAATGCCTTATGGCTTCTAATGATGCATTGTTTTCTCATCACACGTCCACATTGTAGGAAACATGCGTTGAACTGCCATCGTATGAAGCCCGCCGCGCGTTTTCACTGTCTTGTGTGAAATCATAGAAAAAAAAACAGGCAAGTATAAATGACAGCTTTTCTTGGTACGTGTTTGTTTGTTTGTTTTTTTTTTGTTTGTCTTTTTTTTTGAGATTATTTTAGTAGTGCAAACCTGTGCTGCGATCCAATTAGTTTCCCATAATCGCGTGGGTAACGTGGTTGGTTTCATGGTGTTAAAACTCACAGCGCATCCATTTGTATTCCATATCTTTACACAATCGTTTTGTCAAATTGTGGTGTCTTCGCAAGTGGTGGAATAATAAAACAACTTGTTTCTCCCCTATTGTAATCTCCACGATATCTTTTGACTTATATGATCTGCTATGGATGGCTAAGAATTAAGCTTCTTTTTCATGGATTATTTTGTTCACGCCCTCAACTATTAGAACAGCTCAACAAGAATCGAAAAATGCGTTCTAACGATTCTGGGTATCTAGATGTGTTCCTCTCCTCTCCTCTTAATATTTGAATTTATAGAACTAGAACTCCTTAATTAACAGTAATGGTAATAGGGCTGAGTGGAGTACAATTCAGCAAGTAATGGGACGAGGGATTTCAAATCAGCCGAGCGCGTAGCGTAAGGCTGATTTGAAATTACGATGAAAAAATTAATTAAAATTAATTAATTAATTAATTTAAATTACGATTATCCCTGAATTGTATGACACGAGGTCCGACTACAAATTAATTGTGTCAATAACAAAATGCGAGAAACTAGGGAATTAGCAATGGGTAAATGTAAGTCAAAGGTTGAAAAAAACGCCGTCAAAATCTAAGGAAAATATATCGGAATAAAAGTCATCGGACCAGTCAATTTCGTCCATGTTTGTTTTCAATCTGAACCTGTCAACCTGCCCACTTAAGAAATTTTCCTTGATTTTGATTGGCTAGGATGGGCTAGGGTAGATAAAATTTATTGGCTAATGGCATGTTAAGCCTACAAAAACTTCATTTTAAACTCCACATTCAATATGGTCGGAGACATCGGTTGCTAAGTGTATAAAATTAATTTGGAATCGTTCACTTATTTGTATATGGAGGAAATAACCCCTTTACTCCCAAGATTGAGTAGTAATTCTCCTTAGTCTATGCTACGCATTTCCTTACAATGTCGTTTAGAGATTATGGCCTTAGATTAATTCAACACCATTGAGTTGATAACTTTCTGAATTCTTATCTACAGTTTCCTTGGTGATTTATTGATAAGGTAACGACAAGTTCAATACTGGTCACCACTGGGAGTGAAAGGGCTGATTTGGTTTTGAAAACATTCAGATTCGTCAATCTGTAAAGATTTCTCAGTTTAAAACACAAACTTAGGTTAGATTGAACATTTCACATAAAGCTTTATCCCCATCTCAAACACTTCGAAGTCCGTCAAAAACTCTTCGCTGTTTCTTGTCGTGATTTTAGCTATCTGTTCCGCGTTAAAAACGCGATGAAACACTCTTCAGCTGAAAATCATAGTCATATTTCTCAAAAGTGTTCTAACTGCTACTTTCCCTATTCCCCAGTCTATCTGTGGCAAGGGTGAATGCGTTTAGTTCTTGATACTGGTGTGGAATGAGGTCAGTAATTCGCTGGTAGTCAGTAGCACGTTCACCAATTGTCAGAAACTGTAGTAAAGGCTTGCATTGTTGATTGCATCTCGCTGAGGTGTAGGCATTTACACAAGTTGCCCGGGTTTCTGCTAAAATGTTTCCCACAAAATCTTCAAAAGTTGCTCCTTTTTCGAAAAAGTTGCTCAAAAGTTGCTCGTTTCTCAGGTCCAAAAATTTAGTATTTACTTCTAATTACATTTCAAAAATACACAAATATTTAACCTCTCATGACTACATATTCACAAAACTATGCCTATGTTTGCTGCTCGTGCTTTTGCTACTTCGATTGGGTCGTTACTTGAGTCTTCACTTGCAGAGTCTTCTGAGCTGGAATATGTTTCGCTTAAACTAATTTTAATTGCCCCATTCACACCAACTAAACATGTTTGATTAAACCAGGTTTCAAAACGTGAAAATTGGTAAACGAACACTGGAACCTGGGCTTTTACACAGGATTCAAATAAACTTTAACATGTTTTTTTTCTGTTTGTGCTAAATTTGGAGTTGACAACGTCCGTAAGCAGCTTTTGTAAAGAAAACAATTTTAAACCGTGTTTAACTAAACAGCATTTAAAGTTAAGAAGTTGCCAAAAAGTTGCTCGAAAGGGCAAAAGTTGCCAAAAAGTTGCTCGAAAGGGCAAAAGTTGCTAAAATGTCGCCAAGCAACTTGTGCAAATGTCTACTGAGGTGTGGACGGGAACGTCAACGTATCATAAACATGGTTACCGGGATCATGACGGCGAATGCCTGGGTTCTCTCCGATGCTGGCATAGGCTGCTTCATTGACTTCATTATAAAAGGTGGGATTCTCAAAAGAAGAATCGGAAGTTTGTCTCGGCCCAAATCTTTGAGTGGCGTTTTGACCTACCGCAAAAGATGCGCGATTCCGTTGCCTGAGGAAAAAAAATGCATTTTACTCAATAGGTGAAGGCCTTTATCAACAGAAGAAAAATGAAAATCCACACTGTATACTAAACAAACAACAAGCTTTCTGAACGAAATTCCCACTGGAAGCTGTTATCCACAAGTGATAATTCAGTTGTACTTCGCTTGCTGAAGGGACATTATTGTAAAAAAAAACAATTAAAGTTTTTACCTCCAAAACCAAACTCCTATGATTATGAAGAAACCCAAACCAATGCCGACACCAATTGCAGCACCTGCAATTATTCCCGACTGGCCAGTTCTCCGTGTGGTATTACTACGCACAACAGCACTTTCCGTAGAAGGGTTTGTTCCAAGGATACCAACTTTATAACCGCCAAGATACCTGCCAATATCATCTGCTTTTTGTTCAATAAAATTGTAGATGAAGTCAGCAGGAATCGCCCCGCGTCCAGTCTCAGTGCTTTGCGGATAAGCAACAGCGAAACCAACCAATAGCAGCTCATGTAGTTTCTTCGGGGGTGAGATGATTATGACGTCCTTTGGCTTAAAAGTTGCGTCACTATGAGAACGCTTACGAAGGCGCGTTTGATCGTTCCTTCGCGGTAGGAAAAAAGAAAAGAAAATTGCTTAATGATCGTTGGATCGTCGTAAGAGTAAAATCGCACTGTGCCATCACCGTTTTATCGTGGTCTTTGTTAAATGTTAAAGCGTCTTTTATCTCATACAATTAATCATCCAGGAGCATTATTACTTTCTACCCCTCCCTTGATGGGATGCTAGTCCATTGCAGGATTACTCCCAGCTTGATATAGTCAGTGTCCATTTACACTAGGTTAAAGGGAAAATTGTGGATTTAATTTTCTTATGAAATAAATCATTGCTATCAGCGCCGACCTGAAGCTCACCTCGCTAGCCACTACTCCGCTCACGACTTACTGAAGGCAAATGGTAGACCAGTTAAATAAATAAAATTCCTTGACTTACGTGTCCTCAAAATGACGGCAATCGTTCTCTTCACAGTGATCGTTCAACACTATCACTATACTGGTTTGAAAGTGTGCCTCATCCCACTAAAATTCACAATAACAAGCACAGTTTCAATGCGTCATTCACAGAGATCCCTGGCGCGCTGAAGAAAGATCAACATCTAGCAAGTGTCAGAAATAAATTCATTCTGCCCAACTTTTTGCATATCGGTCTTAGGGCAATAACGTCGCAAGAACAAACTGGATTTTATTTTCCACTATTTTTCATCTGCAGATTAAACCATGCCAAGAAAAAATGAGGTAAGAGAACACATCTTCCATACTGAGTTCTCTTACTATGATAAGGGGACCGAATCTATTTTTAGATCAGGAAACTATTTTAACTGACCAATGGCTGATGACCTTCTTACCACATGGTAGTAATTTCAATGCACCAATTGGAAACCGCTCAGCCATGGAACGAGAAATAGCTAGATTTAGCACTAAAAATAGATTCTATCCCCTCCCTTATCATTTCAGACGGGATTATGTTCTCTTTCCTCATTTTCTCTTGACCATGCAGTGTCCCCATGTAGAATGCTCCTGAAAACTATCGTACTGTGTGATACTGTTTGAAGATTTTAAGTCTAGCCGTATGAGTATACAAACCTCGTCAAGGGCCATATCTATGGTAACGTTTACGGCATTGTTACCTGAAATATTTGGTGAGATAAAGAAAGTTAGAAACTAAGACTCAATGAGTGTCTCACTATCCCGGCGTGCACCTCGTTATGGATGTGACTCAACTCCAGTGTCTGGCTTGGGTTAACATAGGGTGATGCAGACCTACGGCCTGCATAAGCTTTAAGAATCTTAGTATTAAAGAGCTTTCTACGCAGACCTTGTTTGGGGATTGTTACAAATTCCTTCCGCACTAGCACTATTAGTGATTCCTGGGGGAGGAATTTGTGACGAATCTCCAAGAGCGTCTAACATTTCCTCTCCATGTGGACGAGGCTAATTTAAGACTATTTCCTCGGAATCTGTGAATACTATGGGCACAATTTAGAAGAGCGTACGACCTTATTTCATAGCTTAATTCAGGATTGTATATAAGAGCTGTCAGGTTTCGCCGGCTACTTTCATTGCTTGAAGAGTCAAGATATGTCGAGCAGATGATGTTTATCAGGTCTAAACTACTTAGGCTCAATAAAAATAGAAATTTGCAGTGCCTATCTTTTCTGAAAACATATAAAAGACCTCTGACTCAAGGGCAGTTTAAAAACGTTATGGCTGAGACTGTCGTTTAGAGCAAATCTTGCTGCGGTGGCGGGAAAGTACGAACAACGTGATTTGTTCGCCATATTGGATTTCGTTACATGAATGCATAATAGTGCGAGCAGGAACCTGGGAAAGAGTACTCTTCGTGTGTGACTATCAGCACGAAATTGCGAAAATGACCGACCGGCGAGGTCAAAAACGAAAGCAATCAACCTTAGATCTTTTTTGCCAAGGAAAACGAAAACCAAAAGAGACAACTTTAAGTGAAGGTATGTACCCACCTTTGAAACAATGTCCAAGAAAATAAATATTAATTCGCCAGCAAATCGACCAAAAAGGTGCAAAAAATATCATTCCACTTTTTGTTTATACTGTTTTATTATTGAAATGCCACTTCGTCTTTCTTTGAGTAACATGGTTTTCACAGTATAACTGCAGCTTAATTCCTCCCTCTAATGTCTGAATTTCAGGGCCCAAAATGCCAGTAAATGCGTTTTCCAGCGTTCAGTTTTTCAAAATTTTCCGGGGGAGCATGCCAAACCGGCTACTTAAAACCTTAAAGAAAACCCTGTTAATTGTGTCCTGATGTTTCCCGACACGAAGTCGCGGGAAACATCAGAACTCGAGGGAAGACAAACCTAACTAGTTTCCTGAGGGACCATACGTTAAGTTCTTTGTTATATATTTAGACTTTCCCTTAAACAAAATATAGCAAAAACAAAGAAACAAAGACAGAACTGGCTCGCGGGCAACAACTGCGCAGTTGTATCCCGATCAGGATACATTCAAATTTGATCGGGGGCACGTGAACAAGAATCAACCCACCAATCACAGTGCTGGTTTTGTTGAGTGAAAGTATAGTTATATAAATGCAATTAAACTATAGGTATCTCTAGCTAAGGTCAATAAATGTTGCAAGCGAGGATGACAATATGGTTATACAAATAAGTGCATATTCATTAGCGGTGTTATTCAAGATAGGAATAAACAACTATGGGAAAAAATAACAGCTACAGATACATATTGTTTAAAAGATCTTTTACCTCGCGCATATCGATCATTCACGTCAATGTGACCATGGTTATATACTACCACGCATTCGCACAGAGCGCTTTAAGCGTTGCTTTGTAAATAGATATCTTTTTAACTTCATTTAGTTTGATCGATGTTTGAAAGTGAAATAATATCTTATGGATAATTCCTCTTTTTATTGCATTGTAAACTTGCACGTATATGTCTGATTTATCAATAAAGATTTTGCTCCCATACGATTTAGAACGGTCAAAATCTTAAGACGAACAACGTCGAGTTGAAGATTCCACTGTTTAATTCACACACACGTGGCGATTACACAGTCTGAAAAAATATACCTGTCTGGAGTCTTGGTCAAAAAAGGGGGGCCTTCCCGTAAATTGATATCACATGATTATTTTGTGAAACTGCTTAAACACTGAAGAAATCGAGTTGCTGATGTTAATTGTAAAAGTATATAGTATGTATATAAGTATATATAAGTATATAGCTGTCCTATATGAGGAACGGTACTAATTAGCTATAGCTCATAACCAAAACTGCTTATGGAATTGTGCCCATAATGTATAGGTTCCTGCAGCTTACCTATGAATACACTGCACCTCTCTGAGCCAAACCCTTCATCACAGTCGCACCTAAACTGCGTTCCATCATCTAGAGGGATACATGTTCCATTTTGACAAGGACTGGAGGAACAGGATGTGTTCGGAGGCAAAGTGGTTGCTGAAGGAGGCGTAGTTGAATGTCTGTCATTTGGACCATTAGACGAAGGGGCCGTAACAGATTTTACGGCCGAACTACGCGGCAACAGTATCGCTGCAGATGTAAGCACAGGGGCGATGGAGGTAGCGATTCGATGGCCTGGGCTAGAAGAAGAAAGCGGTTTAAGGTTGGGTGTGGTTGCCGCATTCTTAAGACCGCGCGTAGACGTTAACAGAATGGGGACAGAAGTCTCCAAGATCAGCGGGGTCGTTGAAACTTTAGTTGATGAACACGTACTACATGTTCCTACAAGCAACAAAGATAAATACCATTAAGTTTGTAGGGGAATAATTTGTGTTTAAGCACAACTTTGGTTTTGCAAAAGTGTATGGGAAACAAGTATTGTGGGGATAGTTTCTAAAGAAACTGGTGCTGCGTCGGTGGGAAATTGAAACACAAGGAATTGGATAAATCAAACAAGTTGATTAAGTAAGTTATACCACCGTAAGGTAAATGGGAGGTGCTGACGTTTCGAGCGTTAGCCCTTCGCTCCGACGAAGGGCTAACGCTCGAAACGTCAGCACCTCCCATTCACCTTACGGTGGTATAACTTACTTAATCAACTTGTTTGATTTATCCAATTCCTTGTGTATGGGAAACAGATGTGACTAATAACACTATCTCTTCCTCTACTCAGATTTATAAATAGATCTTTGTAGGGATGGGAGGTGCTTCATACTGTAAACGGCCTGAGTTCCGCTACCCCTCGCGCATGTTTGGAGGCTCAAGAATCTGATCTAATACCAAATAAATGGAGAGATTTTCCGGGTTGTTCGAGGGTAACATGCACTAATATTAGCATGTGATCTCGACTCACGCTTCCCCGGAACTAGCTACCAATAAGAGCATTTTATTAAGTCCTTAAATGACGTTGACTTAGTGGCATACTAGTTTCTTACTTGGAGTCACTGAAGAATTCCTTCTGAATGCCCGGATGTCTCCCGGTTTGGTAAGGCCTCGTACGATAACCTCTTGATCTTTAGACGTCATGTTGACACGAACAATGGCCCTCTGAAACCAATCCGTGAAATACAGGTAGTTATCAAGCATGGTCAGACCAAAAGGATGACTAATGGTTTGGTTGTTTTGAAGGAACATCACCCTTGTGTTTCCATGGTCCAACTGTATATACTCCACAGTAGCTTTGACACCGTCAAGCCAATACAAACGGTTGGTCAACTTGTCCAATGCCAGGGAATTTGGAAACAACATTCTGTACTTGACCAACACTTTCCTGTTTGTGCCGTCCATGTTTGCTTGTTCTATAACTGGGACACTTCCTCTATCGGTCCAGTACATTACCCTATCCAAACAAGCAATAGAACATTGCTGATTAGTTTATACCAACTCATCAGTCTTGGTAGTTTAAGTAATCTGATTGCCTCAATATCTCGCGGTATTCAACCCTATCTGTCTCTTAAGCGGTGAATAGAGACTGGGCTACTAAGAAAGCCGTGTGCAAGTGAGTTTTGGTCGAGGAAAAAACGGCCAGCGTCAATTCTTGCCTAACAGTTGTTTTTGAGAGTATATCACTGAGGTTGTTTTATTGGTATATATTTACACAACTATTCTCTTGACTCAATGTGGGAAAGAAGTGGCTTTTGGGATATTTACTTCGCTACTTCGTGCATCGTTAAAAATATTTCCACTATTCACCTCCATTTCAGGGAATAATATTTAATTAGTTGTTATTATCATACCATTATCAATAAAAATTACTACTATCATCATTAACCAACTACTGTTGAAAGTGGACTACTTTAAAAATAGGCGAATTACTTAAAGTTGTCAACCGTGTCTCAGAAAAATCACCAGTCAATGATTGTAGGTTACTTTGTTCCTCAAAAATTTAAGTGGATGTCTCCCAGTAGGTGCCACAGATCATGTTCAAAAAGACTTGTGTGGTCATAAATTTCGGAGTAATATTTATCAAAAGAAACAAGCACCTCTGTTACAGAGTCCCCTAAATCACTTACCTTTTGTCAGTGTCAAGAAGAATATCCCTGGGTTTAGTGCCAATAGCGAGGACCGTTCTGTTAGTACCATTCAGCTTTGCAACTTCTAGATTCCTGTTGCCAAAGTCTGTCCAATAGATGTTCCTTCCAACAAAGTCAACGGCTATACCAGCTGGAGACACTAAACCACTGCTAATAACAACCTCTTGAGAAGAACCGTTCAAAAACGCTCGAAATATTCTGGGTAACTGGAGATCTGCCCAATAAATGCGTTCCTCCTCAGGATCAAAATCCATGGCTAATGGTCGGTGCGTATTGGCTGAGATCGGGAGCGGCTCAACCAGCGGGAATGGAACGTCAAGGGAAAGCTGGAACAGCGTCTCGTTCCCGGAATCACGGTCGACAAACAGCGCAAATTTTGTAAAGTCTGCAAAGAAATTGGTGACAGTTATTATCATTATTACTCTTATTTTCTTTCTCACCGGCTTGAACAAAAGGACCAATCAAGGTCTCCTCACATATTGTGGTCTATGGTGTCTGTCGCAGTCTTCTGCCGGACTCGTTTCACCACCTTTCGCAAGGGTGCTGTTTTGGCATCGGAGACTAAGAAATTCAATGGGAACAACGTGAAATTCCTCGGCTAAATTGCGATGGATTTTGCACAGCAATTTTGTTGTACTTATTTTGTTTTTCTGCTTCTGCAGTTTCAATAAACGCACTGTTCACTAAGATGCTGCTTCTCTAATTGATCGGTGATTTTGTAACTGCAACCAGCGATAAAAGGAACTTGGAATCTATGAAACTGTCCAACTTAAAACAAGCATAGACAAAAGAGGTTGAACTACCACCAAATTCTTTAAATGAATGTATAAATAATTATATCATTTATTACACCAATTTTGAAATCACCGGTGATCCCTGCAATTTGATTGGCTCATAGCAGTGTGATTTATTCATAAATTGCACCATTTTTTGCTTTAAGTCGCATCATTTTTAAAAAGTAACTTTTCTTCAAAAACCGGGCTTCCAGAAGTGGAAAAATAAATAAGTAGTATTGATAAAAAACTGTGATTTCAAAATGAGTGTAATAAAGTGGTAATTGAACTTCGTGTCGTGCAATTTTGGTCTGAATCATACTTGTGGTTTCATATCGAACTCGCGCTATGCGCTCGTTCGATATTTGAAATCACGCGTATGATTTCAGACCAAATTGCACTCCACTCAGTTCCATTACCATTATATAAAATTTAGTGGTTACCGTATACAGACTTGATAAAAACCGACAAAAATTATATCACAAGGGGTGGATAAGAATGATATCACCGCTTACGGGATAGCGTCTATGACAATTTGGTACTTTTACGTGTGCGCCTAAAAGTATACAATGAAAATAAATTTGTATGTTCTCTGAAGCTACTCTTGGCTCACTATTGAAATACTGACATGAAAAACTTTGATCCGCACCGCATTGTCAATATCCTCTACGTATGGTGTCGCTTATAACTAGAATTAAGGTTCTGAGAGTGAAATAATCAACATTTAGAAGTTCGGTTTTACACTGCGACTTTTCATTTGCTTTACTTGACCTTGCTCGCATGTCTTGCCATCACTTCCTAAAAGCAAACCATTCGGACATGCGCAGGAATGACCCCCTGGTACAATGATACACAGGTTACTACAGCCACCGTTATTGGAACTGCAAACTTGACTGCCTGAGGACAATGCAAAATAACAACACAATAAAACATGCGGAAAGAGCGTTTTAAAAAAAAGTGGCCATGTGGTCAAACATCATGCAAAGTGAGCGTTTTCATGTGTTTGCGCCGCAAGTTAAAAAAGCCCGCGTAATGAATCTTTGAGACAGATAATAGAGAACAGAAGAGGGGAGGGGAGGGAAGGGAAGGATTGGTTCTTACCCGATCCCCTACTCCCTTGCTGTCAATTTGTGTTCTCTGCTCCAGTGTTTTTTTCATAGACAATGCCAAACAACGAATTACGAACCTGCTGGTTGTCTTGACGCGTCAAACATGGTGATTCCCATAACGTCCTCAGTACCCAGGTTATCGTAATGACCTACGTACACCAATTGTTCCTTGTTCATTCTTCCAATGGTCCCTGCTCTATGCCAATCACTCCAAAGCAATACTGGAGGATAAAGTGCAATGGAAAAGGGATGTATATCCTGCCTAGAACTAACTGTGCTTGCGTTGTTACCATCGAAATCTGCTCTTCCGATTATGCCGATTTTTGCGTCGATCCAGTAGATCATGTCCCTACTATAATCAATCACTATGTCATTGGGCCAGTAAATATTACTCATTGTTGAATCTATGATTGTTGTTCTTCCGTGGCCGGACAAGGTCGCGCGTTCGATTTTTGGCTGTGAGCCCCAGTCTGTCCAGAACATGTACCTGGAATATGGAAAGAAATTACACCCATGAGCTATAGCTGAGCTTAAGATTGACTCATATGGTACAAAGAGGCTAACAATGTTTAACTCTTTAAGTTCCAGTAGTGACCATCATCCAATTTCTCCCTACCATATTCTCAGTTCATCAACCATTCATGCTACAGGAATAACGAAAATGATCACCAAAAAAAAAATTGCATTGAAATTTAAACAAATTCTCTTCACTAGTGCCATAACAAATGTATGACAACAGTGACGAAAAAATGAATATTGACATTGGGGCTTAAAAATTTAACTTGACAAACGTTTTATCAATACAGACAATAGAGAGTGTTACCATTGACTGGGTGTGGTTCACCCCACTCTGAGCCATATTATGTATCACTAGTATCATTGTCATTTCACTTTTCGTGACTACCCCTTGCAGGGGAGCGCCTCAAATGCGAAAAAACCCTTACCCGTATCTAGGATCCAGGGCAATCCCTCTGGGCTTGTCAACACCGGTTGAAAACAGAATTCTCCTCTCAGTTCCATCAAACCGGGCCATTTCAATCCTGCTGTACGAGATGTCGGTCCAGTAAAGGAAATTGCTATACCACTCTACAGCTAAACCATCAACAACGCCTAATCTGTCTCCAACTATTTTATCGATGCGGCCATCTGTAAGATTGATTCGGCTTATGCTTTTTAAGGTAGTGTCAGACCAAAACAGTAGATTGTCATCGACATCCACATCCAAAGCGACAGCTAAACCCGATGTAGATACCACTGAACTCCGCGTTCCCGTCAGGTAATCAATGGCTCCAATAGCAGTCCTATTACTGTAGTACAAACAAGGAGGCGTACATACGGGAGGAGGGTTCGCTGTGATAACAGAAATACTTTTAATTTGTTAGACACAAAATCTAATAATGCATTCATTTGGAGTGACCCGTACGAGGAGTTGTTATCCAAGATAATTTGGACACTGTATCGGTTCATCAAAGTTAGGAACCTATGAATCCACTCTAGACAATGAGCCAATGGCTCCTTTGAAATGCTTTGATACAGGGGATCTCAGATAATATAATATTAATTTTATTAATGATCTTTATTAACGTATCAAGTAACCTTAGCATTAACAGCAAACTGAGGACACAAAATAATGACCAATACAACAAAATAAAAATTAATTTAAAAAAAAAATAAGAAATAGAGAAATGTAAAATATGTACATAAGATCATGGAACGTTATTGAATGTGCAAACCTAATAAAAAGTAAGGCTTGCATAGAAAGCTATTGGTACTACAAATCCTGGTCAGGATCATACTGGATCAGCATTATAGCGGATCATATAGGATTACGCACCCTGACACAAAGAGTGCGTCGAGTCCCTAGTGGATTGCAAGCAGTCTGTCTCTTTGTCGCCCACCTTAGAGAGCAAATGCTGCTCGCAATCTAGACTCCCAGAAGATCGAGAAGTGCTAATCCAGTGCTAAACATCAAAATTTACGCGCAAAGCTAAAACAGTTCCGTTGAGGAGGGGTCTTTTAGCAGGCACTGGGCTAGACTTCAACGATCTACAACCACTTTCAAAATGGTTGAGACACTCTCCTTAAAAAATGCCTTTCCCTTTAAAATTGCCCCAAAAATTGAAAACGAAGTAACAATTTAAGCTTCCGACCCACCACCCCCATTTCAAAGTTGTTGCTTCACCAACTCAATGTCATGCTGCAGGTTAGCAACATTGAGATGGGGGAGGGGGATGAAAGATTGCTAAATATTTTACAATCTCAAAATTACCAAAAAAAAGGTCTAGTGTCTCAACCCCCTTTGAAAGTGGTTGTAGCTAGAAAAGTCTGTTTAGATACCGACACGACACGTCTGGTATTTTTGTTGAAGGATGTGTGATTGACATTTCAATTTGTTCTGGTGTCATCACAGAAGCATCTTTGTTCAGCCGATTAGTGTCTAACTCATTTCCAGCGGTCCAAAAATCAAGCAAATTGATGAACATTTCATTTTTATTTAATACCCCACATATATCATTTACAGCAGTGATCAAAGGTTTACCTCATTTTAAAGGGTGAAAAATAGGATTTCCAAACATGTATATTTGACATTCTAGTAGCCCATAATATTTCAAGAAAATATTATCATTTTGCCTAATTTAATTAATTTATGCATGCAAATTGCATATAAATCCCCATAAAACAAAATGGCAGCCAATCGCTAACAAAGTTAAAGGCAAAATTTTTTCTTCTTTATCTGGTTTCATTTCTGGCTAATCTGCTTGAAAAATAACAAGTACAGAATTTAATATAATTTCTAACAGAAATTCCATAAGCTATTTTTACAATAAAAAAAATCGATAAAAGTTTGTTTTTCAAAATTTTCAGGGAGCTTTATCCATATGAGGATCTCTATCAGAAAATGATGTCAAATGATAGAAAAAAACCAACCTTCTCAACCCCTTCTCACGTTCTCAGGTCATAGTTCAAAAATTCGTCATATATCCGTCACTAAAGGATGTATGCTGAAATTTACTCTCTTATATTGGTACTAATTTTCGCGATGTGTTTCGCGATTTAATAAAAATTCTTTGTAACTTAAAACGACAATCTTTTCAGTATACTTTTCTAGTATTGGCTTGTTCCTCTCGTTAATAACGTTAATTAACCATAAGCATAATGTCTTTGAACATGCCTATGGTACACGATGTGGTTTCTATAGTTTGGTTTTTGTTAAGAGTTGATGATTTTCAGCTAAGAAAATATTTTTCTTACCCAAATCGCGAAAATAAAGACCCGCGAAATATGCCGACCTTTTTTTCGCGAAGTTAAGTGCCCTTGAAAATTAGTGGTTGCGGTCATTTACATCCTGTGTGCCAAATTTGGAAGCAATAGGAAGTCACGCAATTTTTTGGCGAATTTTCTAAATCCGGGGTCTAATTAGACACCGCTGCCATGAGCCCGTTGGAAATGAGTTAACCTTGTCGAGTCACGCAACTAAGATCTCTCTCAGTGACGCAACGAAAGTCGCCGTCACGCGACACGCTTTACTAACTTCCGATTCCTCATTGACTTCTGACGAAAACTGTTTAGATGAGCAAGGCGTATTCCTATGAACTCACAGATTAAAATTAGGAATCATTTTCTAAAAACAAGCCATACTGCTTGAACGTGTTATTTTTTTCCACACAAATACAAAAACAATTGCCAGGGTATAAAGCTTCCATGTGACATATTTACACGGAAGTGGAATCGAGTAGAAGCAACGTTGGAAACCGAGTCTAATGCATCACTGAATTTAACTTGTCGCAATCAAATGCTTCTAGAAAAGTAGCATCCACACAAAAAAGAACTTGATTAAATATACAGAGAAATAATAGATTGCGTGATAACTACAAACTTTTGAAATTGATTATTATAGTTTTGTTGAGAGAGAGAGTGACCAGGTGACGGGAAAGAGAGGACCCTGGGAACGAGGTTGAATAGCTTCCTCAATGTATGCCAAGGAAGGGAACCAGAAGGAACCAGAGTAGGAACCAACTGGGTTTCGTGGATTATCAGCACAAAAAAAATAATAACAATAAAATAAACAGAGAATATGTGTCAGACGCCGGTTCTAATACTAGAGTACAAGACTGAAAACACTTCTCGATTGGTCAATTGCTAATTATGTCGGACTTTGAGTTCGTTATTTTCCTGATGTCTAGACGCCTTGAAGTTTGCTAAGAGAAGACGAACGGGCTTCAACACTCACTATGTTCAACAACAGCGTAAAACTGATTCCTTGGACTGAAGTATTTCGCTATACATATATTCCTTTCGTAATTTATACATTTAACGTTCTCAACTTACCTTTCAGAATCACAGCATTAAACAGCATTAATATGCTGGACCCAAACAGAGCACCGTAACGGGGCATTGCTGTCGAACAAGCTACAAAAACATCATAACTGCAACAAACAGATAATTGGGAAAAATTAGACAATAAACCTCGCACAACAAAATATACCAATAGACATATTGCCTCAAAGGATCTACTTTGTTGTAACAAATATCTGCAAAAAGATTAAGGTAAACGCGCATTGTGGAGATTGGAAAAACTTTGGTGAGGATTTTGCTCTCGTCCAGTGTAGTGACAACATTGTCGTAAGCTGATCAATTCCTTATTTATAAAATTAGCATCAGTGGGAGACAAAACTGAAGCCAGAGATTACGAAGCATTTAAGTTTGTCTTGGTAACAATTTTTCGTGATATCTTAAACGAATTTTCTTGTGTAGCTGTAATGCTGTTAGCTTTGTGCAAGACTTACTTCCTCCGAGTCTGTTTGCAAGAGATGTTATCAAATTACTTAACCTTCACCCCTTAATATCACACTATTTGTCACTTCAGGTTAGTATTTCCGTCTTAGTTTCTGAGAAGTTTATTAAGGATGTTTATGTTTGGGTTGTTTACTGCGGCTGACGCAAATATTTGACCTCCTGCTAAGGGACGGACCATTAGAAAAGTGATGGGGGGGGGGGGGTGGGGAATTTTCACCTTGCACGAATTTTTTTTTCAGGTGAACCCTTCTGCACGAATTTTTTTTTTTACCTTCTTCCTTGCATGAATTTTTTTTCTTGGCATTTTCCCTTGCATGAATTTTTTTTGTTTCCCCCCCCCCCCCCCATCACTTTTCTAATGGTCTGTCCCTAAGTACTGCTTAATTTCCTGCCGTTTCTAAATAAGAATTTCCAGGCTATGAATTATCCTCTGCATCGACTTTCTTTCGTAATTTTGTAAGTCTCGTCTCTTGCCCAGACGGTTTTAGTGTTTTATCACGGTCCTTAAGCCGATCGCGGGGAGGAACGCGTGACAAAGCAGGAAAGGCAGAAAGACATGGCTATTTATTCTTTTAAATTTCTTCGTCGTTGCTTTCAGGACACATTGAGCAGCGAGCACAGTCTAACCAAACGTTTTCTCTCACCGCCTCACGCGCCTTACTCGCCTTACCCTACCCTACCAAGTGACCCAACTACAAAGCTGCTAAAATATCTACGAAAAGCTTCGTTGAATAGTACAATGAAGAAATACCAACTTGAGTTCTTCACTAGCTTTTGCACATAATTAAACCTTAAGCCCCAACTATGTGGCTATGGTAGAGTAGCGAGAATACTCTAGTAACATA
Organism: Ricordea florida; assembly: GCA_949710005.1. NCBI lineage: Eukaryota > Metazoa > Cnidaria > Anthozoa > Corallimorpharia > Ricordeidae > Ricordea > Ricordea florida. Next base: position 3,713,194 of record OX453281.1, on the reverse strand, counting down.
TCTGATGTTCTTTATACTGAGTATTCCAGAGTTGTTCAGTACGTTCAAGGCATTTTCATACTGAGAAATACTTGATAAGACCCTTTTAAGACGAATTCTAAGTTAATCTGTTTTTTAGCGGACACTCTGCCGGTATTAAGCGGACACTACCATGGGCACCAAAGGAGTCCGATTATTACATCAAAAGCGCCGGTGTACAGTTCCGTTTACCAGAACTACAGCTTACATTCAGCACCACCGTTCAGAGCCAAGTTAGTCTCCCTCGCAGCCGTTTTTTGGAGGTGAACGTTGCGTGACATCCAAAAAACGGCTGCGAGGGAGACTAGAGTCAAGTGGGAATGTTCTAGAAAAAATAACCATTTCCTTGTTGTCATTTTTGCGGCTTTCCCGAAATTACATTATGCAAGGAATGTAAACAAGCTACGTTGCAGTAGGTCCACAGTTAATTAACCATAAAGGTGACTTTTCTCAACAGCTATTTTTCGTTGTTTGACCGTGACTTAAATTTGTGACTGGGTTCAATTCAATGCCTTCTCAATTGAGGGGTTCTTGAATACCGTAAAGTTCCGAAAGTAAACAAAAAAGCGATAAAATTTCACATGTGTTATATAGCGACACCCCTAAAGTAGCGAACTCAAATGTAAGTTCACTTTTTAGCAAGAAATAACGGAAACGATAGAGATAACTATTTAAATCAAACTAATCAGAGGCTTTTTTATTCATGGTAATGATTATAGTGATCTTTGACATTCATGAAAGAAATGAAGTTCACCCCTTTTGTACTAAGGTATGTCTGGGAGAATTCGAGAGCAGATCTTACAGACGAAATTAGAGCAGTCGAGGGTTCACCGTTAAGTGTTTGTAAATGTTCTCAAATTCTCCCAAATACTTCACCGTAATGCCGATATCAGAATGGCAAAGACACGTTGCATCTTATGCATTACATTGTGGTGTAGTCTTTGCCTTTCAAGGGCGTCAGTAGCTCCTGCGAGTCGGCTGTGGAAACGCTTGCACTCTGCACCTATTCCCACTGTTGTGGTAAATACTAAAGAGGTAAACATGCCTGTGTTCAACCTCCATCACTAATTGTTGGCGAACCTAAGCGAGACAGCAGCCTATTCTTGTCAATAGCGGGTAAAATCCAAAAGATGCCGGATGTAAAATTCCAGACATGCGTAGTCGATTGTTTTCGTATTACGCGGGGCATCTAAGATCACAATCATTGTGGGGATAGTTTCTAAAGAAACTGGTGCTGCGTCGGTTGGAAATTGAAACACAAGAAATTGGGTAAATCAAACGAATTGATAGAGTAACTTATACTACCGTAAGGTAAAAGGGATGTGCTGACGTTTACGTTTCGAGCGTTAGCCCTTCGTGGGAAACGTCAGCACCTCCCTTTTACCTTATGGTGGTATAACTTATTTAATCAACTCGTTTGATTTATCCAGTTTCTTAAGATCACAATCATATGAATGCGCAATTGGCTGTTTTCTCAACCGGGATCGACGCTGAAATCGCTTTGCAAGCGGGAATAGGCCTAACAAACCTCGAGGTTCCGGTCGTATCGCCGGCCGGCCAGTTTGCACTTTGTGACCAACTCTTCGCCCAAGGAGGCAAATAATTCAAACCAGTGCCTCTTGACGCAAATAATTCGACCGTTGAGTCACGTTGTTTGTCCGGCGAGGCAAAAGAAATGCTTAGAATTACCGATTCAAAATGTCTATCGCTCGTTGAAGCTAAACATTCAACTGTGAAATCAAATGAGTGTTTTGATTTCGAGACCGAATATCCGTGTTTGTCCCAGCCGTTGAGATCATCCACTCGAACGTTGACTCTAACCGTTTGTCAATCACTGAGTCAAAAGAAACTCTCAGGAGGACAGCATTCACTTGTCGTTTGCTCAGTAATGTTTGAGTAATTAGCGCTTTCTGAAGAACAAATGCTTGGATTTTGTAAAATTTATACTTGTTCATCTCATTTGACAACGCCATGGCTATTCAAGCAAGCCGGAGAATACTCTACACGCCCTACCACCACTACCCTAGCAAATCGAAAACATTTCCATTGCTGTTCACATTTAAAATTGTTTTGCCAGTGTTCCTTCTTCCTCACGGCAGCTCTTACTTTCACATTGTATTACAACTTTATATTACTTCTACTATTACTATTATTATTTCCATTCACAGGAGCGTAGCTAGGGGGGTCCTGGGGTGCCCGTGACCCCCCCCCCTCCCACTTGGTAGGCCTTCTTTTGAGCAAACAACCTACAATATTCAGGTGGCTAAAACGCCATGACAAGAGTGAGTAGCCTCTGTGACCCCCCCTTTGAAAAATCCTGGCTACGCCCCTGATTCACGAAGCGGGTTTTTCACATTCGTAACAAAGCTTCATAAGATGGACAGGAGCAACTTCTGTGACGTGCTTTTCGTTCGCCAGTAGAAGAACTGACCAATTTCGTCTTCGGTGCAAGGCTCGGAAGCCAACTTCCCTCTGCCCATGGATATGCCAATGGCCTTCAACTTTATCTTTCTTTTAGACCCATGCAAATGAAAGTTTGTCTCGGGATCGTACTCTAACGGCTGCATGTGGAAACCTGTATTTCTAATGCTCGTGCCTGGTTAATTCATGACAGTCTGTCACTGAATTAATCAGTGACTCAAAGACTGAATTTTTAACTCTTGCCTCCCGCCATCACTTATCTAAAATCTCTGTCGACTCTACTATCCAACCTTTAGAAAGTGTTCGCAATTTGGACTGGTTTGACGCGGCTACGATGTCTCTGTCCGTCCATATAGGCACGATCTTCAGTATAGCATTTCATGGGTTGTACAGAATTCGGCAAATAAGGAAATTTCCTAATCCTGACGGAGACCACAAAGTTTTTTGTCCATGCATTATTCGTCACTTCCCACTTGGACTACTGCAATCCTCTTCTTTATGGCATCCATAAATACCAATCTGACCGTCTTCAAAAAGTACTGAATGCTGATGCTAGACTAATTGTTGGTCTATCCGGGCAAATTCGACTACATTTCCTCTATCTAAATCTGCACTGGCTTCCTGTGATCTATTGCGTTCAGTTCAAGCTCTTGTTTTGGTATAGAAAGGACAGAAAGCTCTTAATAATCAAGCACCTGACTCAGTAACAAGGACCATTTTTACACAAGAAGAGCAGCAAAACTTATCGCCTGCGTTCAATTCAAACGACCATAACAGGCTCCTTGTGTTTCCACATCTAAACCACCGGGGGGAGGGGTGGGTGCTCCCATATATGGGCTATATAGATACGTGCCGCGGGATAGGGTATGGTTTCTGAGGCCCTCTATCGTTAAATAGGGTATCATTTTTGCCCATGTTGGCATAGTGTTCCCGGTGTGATCCTTAGATAGGATACCTAAATTGTATCAGGCAGTCTACTATACTATGCTTAATGCTAACTTCCAGTTATCTTACACAAACGAAATAAAGTTGACCCGTTCAAGCTATTTTTAGTTTTTGCTTTTCCCTTGCATAGGGTGTCATTTTTCTTGTTTGGGCCTTAAACAGGGTATCAATTTTCGTTTGCTTCATCCTTAGATAGGGTCAGGGTTTAAGACCGATCGCGGCACACACCTATCCGAAATTTATGGGAGTAACCCCGCCCCCCCCCCCTTTCCCGAGATCTAACCACAAGTCGATATATGGTGATCGCGCCTTTGCATGCTCGGCACTTTTTCTATGGAACAATGTCCCTTGTGAAATACGACAAAGTCCAACTCTGACCGTTTTAAATCAAAGTTAAAGACTTCCTTTTTTAAATTAGCGTACAATCAGTCTAATCATATATGTTTTTTAAATTGTTCTATATTTAACACATGAATTTTTATTCTTAATTTTTATTATAACTTTAATCCTACATTGTAAAGCGCTTTAGGATATTTCATAATTTTAGCGCTACAGAAATCTAATTTATTATTATTATTTATTATATAGATACTGATGAAATACCAGAATTTTTCCTTTTACTAAAAAATCATATCTTCATCGCGCGCAGTGAAGATATCATTTTTATCTTTCACGTGTGAAGATATTGGTGTCGCCATGGTTACCAACATGATTAGCCAATTACAAGAGAGCTTCCCGCTCAGACGCGCGGCCGGTTCTTTTGAAATTTCATTCAAAACATGGCTTCCAGGTGCGAAGGAGGTACGGGTTACCGGTGACTCTCTCGATGAGCTGCCGAATTTTCACATCGATATTTTTTCCGAGCTGGTACAACATCCAGGAAGATTTGCCGAAGTTGTTTTATGTGGAAATTTCACCAGTATCTATAAAATAAACAGAACATTACATGGCCGTTTGGAGATACGAAATTTCTCTTCTCGTGTTGAAAAAATATTTCACTCGTTCGCTGCGCTCACTCGTGAAATATTTTTCGACACTCGAAGAGAAATTTTGTATCTCCAAACGGCCATGTAATATCCTCTATTTATTATAAGACTCGGAACAAGATCGTGAGAATATTGAAAACGTCAGCGCATTTCGTAGCTGCACGTGATCCGGAATAGGGCTGTTGGCCGAAAGCCCGGGGGGTACTCCCATAAATTTCGGATAGGTGTGTGGCGCGAAAGGTCTTAAACCCTGAGCCTATTATATCTAAGGATGAAGCAAACGAAAATTGATACCCTATTTAAGGCCCAAACACGAAAAATGACACCCTATGCAAGGGAAAAACAAAAACTAAAAATAGCTTGAACGGGTCAACTTTATTTCGTTTCTGTAAGATTACTGGAAGTTAGCATCAAGCATAGTATAGTAGAATGCCTGATACAATTTAGGTATCCTATCTAAGGATCACACTAGGAACACTATGCCAACATGTGCAAAAATGATACCCTATTTAAGGATCGAGAACCTCAAAAACCATACCAGGAGCCCATGATGGGCTCCTGATCATACCCATCCCGCGGTACATACCTATATAGCCCATATATGGGAGTACCCCCCCCCCCCCGGGGCCGAAAGCCGAATTACCATTGCACGCAAAACAGTTTCCTTGGATCTTGTAGCAGCACGCGAAATATCTTTAAAAATATTCAAATGTCATGGATGTATAATCCTTCAGATACTACTTCCTTTTCCCTCTTCCTTTTATTAGGAAAAAGACGGTACAATGCAAAACGAGTCTTGCGAGACATTTCATGTTTTTTTTTTACTGCTGTATCTTACAAGAAAGTCTTTAGTTTTCTGCTCGGGAAAAAAGCGTTGTTTAACGGCACGAAATAAGGGAAACCGAGCATTGTACATTTACATGTACCATTTAGGTCTGTCGCTCAATACTGAGCATTTTAGACCGCTCTAAAATATATTTAGAAAAAATATGAAGATTTAATGAACGTTTGAAATTGCATTTTTAAGGAATGGACCATTTTAATTTTGAGGGGTGGGGGGGTGTAATTGCTTTGGGCAATTTAGTCTTGTTAAGAATTTTTTTCACTTTTGGCTGCATAAGGATTTTTTTAGCTTTTCGCCTTTTTAGCACCTTTTCTTTCCATTGGCCCACTGTGCATGATTTTTTTACTGTACTTTTGCTGTGTAGGAATTTATTTTGGTAATCACCCAAAACCCCCACCCCACCTCCGTTGAAAATAAAATTGTCCCTCCTAAAAGCAGTCAGCGAAATAGACAATGCTGCTCCCCTTGGGAGTTGATTCCATTCTGTAATTGTCCTTGGGTAGAAGGAATAATTGTAGTAATCCCTTGCGGCTTTCGGCTGTGTGTAAGGGTTCTAAAAGTAATCGTCAATTCTCTTCCGTGTTTTGTATCTTCATGATCCTTTGTGTTTCAGTAAAACCGCTCCCACCCTCCGCTATAGGATCTTCACATTGTTTTCCTAAAGAAACACCATCTGCCGTCTGTAACCATAGCAACGATAATGAATATTGACATCAGTCTCTTAACGTCGGCCATCTTGGATTCCTTTTGGCGTCGCTTTGTTTCGCTTTCGTTTCCTACGCTAACGAGAAGGACGGACCACAAACGTCCGTATCAACTCCAAATAGCACCACTTAAGAGCAAAATAGCAGGTTGGCACATTATCAAGGGCTGTGTGACTTTTTTGCAATGAATTTTGCATGAGGCGGTCTATGCTAATTGAGTAAATCCTTCGTGTCAATCATAGCAGCTCACGCGTTCAACAGGGATATTGACACTGCTTCAAGCGAGAGTTGAGTGGCAGTTTGAGAACTCGACCGCCAACCGTGCGTAACACTGTTAAAATATAACAGTTATCCGTTTCAATAGCTCTGCAACTTCGAGGTCGAGCACTGCTGGGTTCACAGTTCATTTTTACCGGGCGTAAGGTGTACATTCCAAATTCGCTACACCAAGCACACGGACATCTTGGAATCGTAGTTTTATTTGCCGAAGCCTGTTTGTAATGGAAGGAATGAACTCTGTTCCAGTACCTTTGATGCCGGGGCAGCAAGCGGCAATTGAACAGATGAAATCACCGGAAGATGGTGATGGTAGAAAGCAAGACATCGGAGACATATTACAACAAATAATGAACATAACAGATCAGTCGCTGGATGAAGCACAGGCTCGGTCAGTATCTGAAATCGAACACCTCGCTTTAAATTAACCCTTCTTTAGGTGACATAAAGTTGTTCCAGTCTGTTATGTGTACTAGGAACTGTCGATTTTTGACTGAATGCCTTATGGCTTCTAATGATGCATTGTTTTCTCATCACACGTCCACATTGTAGGAAACATGCGTTGAACTGCCATCGTATGAAGCCCGCCCTTTTCACTGTCCTGTGTGAAATCAAGGAAAAAACAGGCAAGTTTTAAATGACAGCTTTTCTTGGCACGTGTTTGTTTTTTTTTTGAGATTATTTTAGTAGTGCAAACCTGTGCTGCGATCCAATGGTATCCAATTAGTTTCCCACAATCGCGTGTGTAGCGTGGTTGAGTTCATGGTGTTGCAACTCACAGTGCAGCCATTTGTATTCCATTTCTTTGTTCCTTTAGACAATCATTTTGTCAAATTGTGGTGTTTTCCCAAGTGGTGGAATAATAAAACAACTTGTTTCTCTTCACGATATCTTTTGACTTATAATCTGCTATGGATGGTTAAAACTCACCAGAATTAAGCTTCTTTTTCATGGATTATTATTGTTCACGCCCTCAACTATCAGAAAACCTCAACAAGAATCGAAAACTGCGTTCTAACGATATTTTCTCTGCATCAAAGGATAAGGGATTTCTCCCCAGGTGTGCTATAAAAACACGAGGTTTTTCAGGTGGCTGTTGGTTTCCTACATTTGGCTATAGTTTATCATATCAAAAGTAATTTATTATACAAAGCGCAGTCTGTTATTTTGCTGTTAGTATAATGGTAGCGGTTATTGTTTACCTTTTGTCTGCAGTTTCCGCTTATGTAAATAAGGATCTTCCTAGGTTCACCCAAGCTGTAATATCGATGTTATTATTTTCAGTAATGTTATAAACTTAAGTATTTATGATGATTACAATTTGATTCTTAATACTTATAACTATGTAGTAACAGAAAGAATTTTCTTCCTTAAGAAAAATTTTCTAGAATAATATGTATATAAAAACCATACAGGATTTAGAGTGGTTAACAGTTGTGCCTTATTAGACACTTCCAAGACGTTAGTTTAGTGAACTTAAGAAAATGTTTTAGATCTATGGTAACCGTTATAAGCCATTCATTACATGTACCCCTCAACATCTGCTTTAGGTTTGTCACCACACAATCCCTGAAAAACTACTGTAGATTGTTCTTGTCTAATAGTACAATCAAGGTACTTTTTCTGATTGGACATGAGCCTATCACATGGCAGATGCCATGACTTGCCAACTTGGTGGAGAAACAATAACTGAGACATTTTTCCAATAATTAAACTGTGGAATCAACAGTTTGTTATAAGGTCACTGGTAAACCTCCCAATCTCAAATTTTCATGTAAAAATAGTTGGGAGTTGCAAGGAGATTGAAGAAGCCAATAGTAAGCAACTGAAAAGCAGTTTCAGATGTCAGGTTTGAGGTCCAAAAAATGAACAAAAAGGTCTCAGTAAAAACTAAAAATTAAAACCCCTTTTGGATCTCATTAAAGCAGACAGTTGTTCAAAATGATTGGAAAAAAATTTTGCCAGTAGGGACGGTGCAGATGTTTTTACAGTACTTGATTCTCTTTCTGTGTAGTGAGAATCAAAGACCAGAGAAAGGTCTGCATTTGCTGGCTAGGTGATTGCCCAATCAAATTTGTTTTGGTGTGGTGTGCATTATGGTGTTGTGATGAACTTGGCTTGAGCAATCAAAAGTTGTATTATATAGATAACAGTTTTTTGAAAAAGGATTTGCAATAAGGTGGCCGTTATTTTTTTTCAGTGCTCAGTATTCGTGGATCACAAGAAGATGAACCACCAGACCCTCAACTGATGAGGTTGGACAACATGCTTCTCGCAGAGGGTGTGGCAGGTCCTGAGAAGGGAGGGGGGTCAGCTGCTGCCGCTGCAGCTGCAGCAGGGGTGCATGAGAACCAAGCTGAGCATACAGAGTACAGAGCTAAGCTTAACCAAATCAGGCAGATATATCACACAGAATTGGAAAAATATGAACAGGTATTTATCTTGTACATAATACTATTGATATTTTCTGGTTCCTTGAGTATGCTCTTCTGATGAGAAAATACTGTAATAGAAATATCTAGAGTCTTTGACTCTTTTACAGACTGATAGTTTGTGATTAAGGCAATTGCCACAGAAACTGCTTGCACATAGAATCAATCTTTCCTTTTATCTTAGTGAAGCAAGTGATTATAATGTAGATGAGTGAAATATGTAGTAATAATAGTATTTAAATATACCATAAACTTTGCAAGTATAGCAATGCCAGTAGTCTTTAAAAATAAATTGAATGTATGGCAAAGTAGGTACTAGTTCCTCCACCACTTATCATGTTGATGATTGTTATTATAATGATGATAAAGATAATAATAAAGGTAATAATGAATATTACTATAATGATAACTACCTCTTACGAACTGAGTTCGAGGTCTGTACTGTAAGTTACAGACCAAGTTTTTTCCGCTCGGATTTATGGCCCAAGCGCGAAGTGCACGGGCCATAAATCCAAGCGGAAAAAACGAAGATCTGTAACTTACAGTACGTCGGACCAAGAAAATTAGGTTTATAAGACATTTATTATAATTATGTCAAAACAAGCTTTTGAATTTAGTGGGCTGTGCAGTGAAGTACGGCCCGTTAATTTGTCCAATTACGGCACACATACTGAGATTTATAATAAATTTAATTATGTACTAGTCTTCCCAGTTACAGTGATATATACAGGTATTGAAAACCAACTACAGTATTGTTATGAATACTTAATGTGAATGATGGGATGACTCAAAGGATTCCTTTGATTTTAAATTTTCAACTTTTCTTTGGATGCAGTAATTTTTTTTCTGCAGTGGAAATTTTAAAAGGACATGGGTGTGAGGGCTTTTCGTTGACTGATTTGCATCCCCTTTTTTTATTTTTCTTGCATAGGCCTGCAATGAGTTCACAACTCATGTTATGAATCTGCTGAGGGAACAATCCAGAACGCGACCAATTTCTGCTAAGGAAATAGAGCGTATGGTGAACATTATCCACCGCAAATTCAGTGCAATTCAGATGCAGCTGAAACAGAGCACATGTGAAGCAGTTATGATCTTGAGATCACGATTTCTGGATGCAAGGTAGTTTGTCTTAATTCTTACCCTACTATATTAACTGGGGTTTACAATAAACCCAAGAGAGTATTAAAATATATAGAGGATCTTACACGGTGGCACGAAGATATGAATTTTATTTTCGAGTGGCAAAACAATATTGTTTTTGCCACGAGAAAATAAAATTCATATCTTCAAGCCGCCGTGTAATGTTCTTTTTATTATATAGACAAAAAGACATCGATACAAACTTCGGAGGGAAATTACCAAAATTACGTCATCGATTAACTCATGTGTGTGATTATGTAAAATAAACCACTCGGGTCCCGGATTTAGTTTTTAATGTTAATTTTACGAGTGGTATATTTTCCAGTAAAACACTCGTGTCTATATAATAAAATTAGATAATAACACTTATAGTTTTGATAATAGTGATGATGCTGATAATAATGATGATGGTGATAATAATAATAATAATGATAATAAGAATATCATCATTTCTACTGTTATTGTTATTTATTCTATTACCATTATTAGTACATAGTGCGTTTCGCGTGTTCTGATTGGTTTACTTGGAGGTGATTATCAAAGTCCTATTCACCTCCGAGCGGCCGAAGAGAAACAAAACAGTTACCTGTTTCGGTTTCCAAAGAGGAAATTATTTAAATAAATGCGACTTATTTGGCTTGAGTGGTATATACTAAAACAATTATTCACCTCGGCCTCAGTGAAAGTGGTGGATATTTACCTTGCCACTTTGTGGCTCCTTAAATATCCACCACTACTGCATTCACAGACACTGAGGTGAATAATTGTTAATTACATGTATTACTAAATAAAACCATTGTACATGTAGTTATTACAGGATTTAAGGGAGCAGGAGTCACACATGCCATCTAGAGAGCACTTGGTTCTGATCGATGACCAAGTTCAGTTCCCTGACTGATATTTTTGGGTTCTTCCCTTCTTTCAAGGGTGTTTTTTATTCTGAGTACACTAATGTCCTTCGCTTCTTGAGAATTTCATGTATCACTCCTCACATTTTTAATTCAATTTGGAATTTAGGCGCATCCTGGCAACCACTGTTGTTTGAGGCTCTGGGTATTAAAAACACTTTCATTTCAAAATCCTAACTGTAGCTTTTTTGCTATTATTAGGAGAAAAAGACGAAATTTTAGCAAGCAGGCCACAGAAATCTTGAATGAATACTTCTATTCTCATCTGAGCAATCCATACCCAAGTGAAGAAGCCAAAGAGGAACTGGCAAGAAAATGTGGGATCAGTGTTGCACAGGTATCTCTTATTAATTGTTGTGACCATTGTGCTGATTATACTTGAAACATCAGTAGAGTCTCAAGTAGACAGACGATGAGAAATACACTTAGACACTAATTAACACAAGAATAGAGAATATTGATATTTAACAATTGTTCGCTAAAGGCAAAGTGCTTATCTATGAAGGTTCACTGATAATCACTAAGCCCGAGGCGAATAATTGTTTTATTATGAATACATAGGTGATAATTTCAAAAAAAGAAAAGAAAAAGCATTGTACAACACAAAAAAAATTTATTGCGTCAAAAGCGCTTAAACGACTGGCAGCCATTTTGTTCGTCAAGGTGATTATCGGCTGATAAGCTGAGATAGCAAACCAATCACAGCGTGCAATTTTGTATAATCACCTGAGTATTTTATACTAAATGGCCATATTCTCCAAACTACAGGAAATATAATTTTTGATTATTACTTTGGAGAATTACGACTGAGACCTTTGAAGGAAAAACGTTAATAATATGTAGTGAGAAGAGCAGTTTTTATTTCAAGTGTTTTGGTACCTGGTAGGCTTGCAAGTTGGGTGAGAAAAGTCAAACGTAGTTCACTTTGTATCACAGGGAAAAGTGAGATGATGCCCAACTAGGGAATTACCAACTTAGTTTCCTTGGTGAGACTTGTCTCCCACTTCGC
>OX453281.1:3666508-3696508 GCA_949710005.1 Ricordea florida | reverse complement strand
GTCACACCAAGTAAAAAATTGAAAGCAGTACACTGTATAATGTAGTAAAACAAAGGGGACCATAGCATGTTACTATCCAGTGCCTGTGTAGGTTGTACCACATGTTTAGTGGACAAATCAAAATAACATTGTTATTCTTCCTTTATACAAAGTAATATTTTGTCATTTTACTTGGCAGCAGGGAAGTGACCAGAGGAAGCGAGGACAAAATGGAAAGCCAGGTATGCGCTAGATTCAACTCCACTTCATTCCTAACTAACATGTCTTGTCTTATGTCGGCTTGGTATGATATTGATATTGAAAAGACAAGTTACACATTGGTTACTTGTGGGACTAAAAGGGATAATGGAGTTTTCTCAATAAATTTGCTTTGTAGGAAGCCGAAGTAACACCCCTCAGGATTCGCTATCAGGCCCTCAAGACGACAAAGATGACCAAGGGGGGCCAGGTCAGGTCGAGTTTTCCAGCCTTCAGGGTTTGAGTGAAATGGCAAATGCAGACTTCGACTCGCGAGGAGGGGACAGATCCCGTGAGGAGCCCCCATCTAAGCGCTCAAAGATCTGAAAAGTCGAAAGAGTGGAATGTGATGAAGGTCCACTAATAGTGTTGTGGTTGAGTTAGAGTTGAAGTCAAGCCGTTGAGGTGTCAAAGAAATAATGTACATGTAGTGCTGTTGTTGCTGAATAATTGCATGCATTTGCAGAAACCGATGTAGTCACAAGAACCATTTTCTTTTGTGGGCAGAATCCCTCAATAGCTTAGAATTGAAAATCCTGATTCTGCAGGCGTTGTGAGGTAATCCAGGTGTGATATGTTTTTGAACCACACTGTATAGTAAGAAAAACAGTACCACAGTACAGTTCTGTTCAGTAGCTTTCCAAAGATAAGTCACACTGTATGGTTTGATCCACAGATGAAAAAGTTAGAACCACACTGTACAGTAAAACAAACAGTACCACAGTACAGTACTGTTCAGTAGCTTTCGAAAGAATGGTCACACTGCATGGTTTGATCCACAGATGAAAAAGTTAGAACCATACTGTATAGTAAAACAAACAGTACCACAGTACTGTATTGTTCAGAAGCTTTCTAAAGAATGGCCACACTGCATGGTTTGATCCACAGATGAAAAAGTTAGAACCACACTGTATAGTAAGAAAAACAGTACCACAGTACAGTACTGTTCAGTAGCTTTACAAAGAATGGTCACACTGTATGGTTTGATCCATATAAGAAAAAGTTAGAACCACACTGTATAGTAAAACAAACAGTGCCAAAGTACAGTTCTGTTTAGTAGCTTTTCGAAGGATGGTCACACTGCATGGTTTGATCCGCATATGAAAAAGATACGAATAAGGAATTTGTCATTTGGTTTGGGATCTCTGCTGGCTTACAACATTCAAAGTTTTTTAAGAGTTATGTCTCAATTGAGGTTAATAATTGCAAGAAGTTTTAACCCTTTCATTTCTAGAACTGATTAACAATTATACAGTAAGAGAACTTTTTCTTTTTATGAAATATGCTGCCATGCAGATAGCTAATGAGAATTGACGCAAGTACCAACACAACTCGTTTGTGGTGCTTTCAATAGAGAATTACCCCTTAGATCTAGGACTCAAGTGTTTTGTTAGCTTCAAAGACTTTTTCCTGGTATTCCACAAATGTACTAAACTGTGGTCTCGTGTTAATAGAGTGAGATATGGACAGTTGCCATTTTGAATATATCTGGTATAGGCCAGTCGTTTTAGTGTTGGACAAAAGTAAAACATAGTGATTTATAGGATGTATAGAGGAGATATCAGTTTACAAACATTGTTTCATTTCAAAAATATGCCAACAATCAAACAATAGTCTGCTTTCTCAGTCACAAATCTTTGGTTGACCCATCAATGTTAATACGAACAGTAGACTTGAATGTTGCATCACTGTGGTAAACATTTTGTGCGAAATATTCCGAACCTTTTCCGGACGTTACCGAATGACATACCGCATAATTTTCCAGTGTAACGTGATTATCTCAACTGTTATCACTTAAAGAGTACAAAATAGAGAGATAAACAATAAGAGAATCTAATAATTCCATTATATACTTTCAGAGAAATGTGGTAGAGTTATTTTCTTCACAATATCTATTGTAACATTGAAAATACTTGTCTAGAAGCAAGGGCTGATTTTGTTCAGTAAATACTTAATACAAGACAGATTGGTTTGATGTCATGTTGTATATTTGAGAGATTTTGGTTTTGAGTACATTATATGACATGCGTTATAAGTTAGTGCGCCTCACTCGAGTTCAAGTCATAAACGGCCAAGACAAAACATATATTATGTTAGACGCAACACTGATTCTTCCTTCCCCCCCCCCCCCGTCTGCTTGTGGATGTGCCTCTGCAAAATGGGTGAATAGGTTCTATATAAGTGAGGTTAGGAGGGAGGGATTCTACCCAAAGGTCCTTCCCATGTGCGTCGTGAAAGGACATGAACTGTGTTGCACCCCTGTTGTGATTAAAACTAGAAGTTAATTTAGACAAAAACATGCTTGAATTGTTACAGTGAGTTGTTGGGAAACCGAAACTATTATCTGCATCAACGACATTTATGCAATAATGGAGGATATTTCATGGCCGCGCAGAGGCACTAAATTCGAGATATTTCACGAGTGAGCACGGCGAACGAAAGAAAACAAAGGGTTAAGCATGGGTGAGTTACTGTCAACCAAACGGCAGTTGATAATAAGCTGTATAGAAGTTGATTGAGTCTCCATTTCCAATGACCACGTTTCATCTATCTGCTGAGAACAATCTACAGGGGATCCAGGAGTTTTGCATATGACTCTGGGGTGTGGGGTTGGTGTTGCTTTGAAGGTCGTAACAATAGAATTATCAAGAGCGCCCATTCTTGTTCTCTTCTCGTTTCTCTACCTTTTATTTATAGTCAAATTTAGAGTTATGGTTAGGTATTAAAATGGCCCTTTCCCGATTCATCCCAGATTTTAGGAGCTAGCTCATGGCAGTGATTAAGCGGTGAATCAGATACTTTTAGAGAGGAGAAAGGACCCATTCACAATTAGCATGGCCATTTGACAAAAAAAGCTAATATAAAAATAAATTTTCAATTTGTTATATTATAACCGATTTCCCACCCTCCCTAGATTTGCTCATCACGGGAAAAATGACACTACATACATATATCTATACATATATATCTATAAACCATTCGGGAGGTCCACGAATACTGCCGAACATATCCGACATTGTCGAAGATTTACGGCTCAGGGTACCGCAACCTTAATGAGGGTACACATTGCTCTGCAGGAAATACTTCAAGGTGAGTTACAATCGGTAAACGTCATGTTAGTTGATTCACCGAAACACGGACCCGAGGAGGTTTAGCTTCCTCCAGCGAGAAATGTTAACTGTATTGAACTGCACACTTGCCTCTACGGAGGATTTTCGAAAACTGACGGACAACTGCGACGATTTACAAGCGACCTGAAGGAAGACCGAACATTTTCCGAAAGTTTTCATGATCTGCGATAGTTCTCGTGCTTTACCTCACACGTTACCCGTGAGCACTATCATATTTAATTCGTCAAACGACAACTAAGATTCGAAGCGAATTCTCCACATCTAATATGTCCGAGATGATTCAAGCGCTTTAGCCATGCAATTTAACGCATGCGGTCCTAATCCTAACTTAGGGTTTTGATAAACGCAATGGCCGCACAAAACTGCATCCAGTAGTAAGCCTCTTCGCCACTAAGCCGCTTGTCGTAGAAGGTAGTGACGTATTTGACAGTAGAGAGCAGTCCTAGCGGATTGGCGTGTATTACTACATACACAAGGGCGGGTACGAATTCGTCGGCCCCAGGTACGCTCGTTTCGCTGGCCAAACACAGCAGGTTCATGATTGTGGCGCAACACCGCTTAACACATTTAAGCTTGTCAGTGGGCGTCTGCAAAGTAAAACAGGAGAGTGTGTGAGTGGTGTGAGCGTAGCGTGGGCAGGGGCAGATAAAAGCGCACGCAAGAGGTCATTCGTGGTCATGTGCACTGAACCGAAACACATCTGACCATGCGATCGAAACAAGAAGTGACAG
The DNA here is from genome assembly GCA_949710005.1 of Ricordea florida. Classification (NCBI taxonomy): domain Eukaryota; kingdom Metazoa; phylum Cnidaria; class Anthozoa; order Corallimorpharia; family Ricordeidae; genus Ricordea; species Ricordea florida. The sequence goes on along the minus strand of OX453281.1, from coordinate 3,692,409 downwards.
AAGAAACAGTTTCTTCGAAAAGGAGACATCTTTTGTCTCCACTAAAAAAAAAAAACTTGAAAAATTTTCACAATGCCTGGTCATTACAAGAAAATATTGCCCGCTCAGCAGCCAATCAGAGCGCGCGTACTATTGAGGCCATATAATAAAGGTTCCGTACCACAATCCTGTCAAAAAGAATGGGACAATTCCCTACATTAATAAGAAACTCTTTCTTTACCCACCCCCCCCCCCCCCTCCCCATCCTTTACCCCAAGCAATATTGTTACGTTCTTGTGTTTATGTAAAGTCCGAAGGACTCCACTTGCTCTCAACATTACTGGGGGGAGAGGGATGCTTTCTATTTTAGGCACACTGTTACGCTACTCAGCAGTATCTATCACAGAATAGATAGTGGTAGCGTAGCCAATCAGAGCGCGACATTTGTGATAGAACGCTAGTAGTTTTATAGCAAAACTGAATAGCGATGTGAGCTTGAATAATGTTATGGAGACTGTTTAAAGATATGCAGAATAAAAATGGAACCAATGGAAGTATCTGGCCAAATGTGCACCTACCCCTCCCCTAACCCAACAAGTTATAATAAGTTAAAAAGTTAGCGTTAATGCTGGGCTAGAGGAGGGGGAGGTGAACAGTTGCCCAGATACTTCCATTGATCCTAAAAATGTACGCTAGCAATGCCATGATGTGTTTTGTCCCGTAAATTTTTGGTCTGGTTTGTAGCTCGGCGGTAGAGCGTCGAGCTAGTTATCAGAAAGTCGTAGGTTCGACTCCTATTGGGAGAACTCGGAATTGCATGTTAGTAATCGGTAGGTCGTAGGTTAGAATCCTATCGGGAGAACTCGGATTTTCTCTTTAGTAATCGGTAGGTCGTAGGTTAGACTCCTATTGGGAGAACTCGGATTTGCTTTTTAGTAATCGGTAGGTCGTAGGTTAGACTCCTATTGGGAGAACTCGGATTTGCTTTTTAGTAATCGGTAGGTCGTAGGTTAGACTCCTATTGGGAGAACTCGAATTTGTTTTTTAGTAATCGGTAGGTCGTAGGTTCGACTCCTATCGGGAGAACTCGGATTTGCTTTTTAGTAATCGGTCGGTCGCAGGTTCGACTCCTATTGGGAGAACTCGGATTTGCTTTTTAGTAATCGGTCGGTCGCAGGTTCGACTCCTATTGGGAGAACTCGGATTTGCTTTTTAGTAATCGGTAGGTCGTAGGTTCGACTCCTATCGGGAGAACTCGGATTTGTTTTTTAGTAATCGGTAGGTCGTAGGTTAGACTCCTATTGGGAGAACTCGGATTTGTTTTTTAGTAATCGGTAGGTCGTAGGTTAGACTCCTATTGGGAGAACTCGGATTTGCTTTTTAGTAATCGGTAGGTAGTAGGTTAGACTCCTATTGGGAGAACTCGGATTTGCTTTTTAGTGATCCGTAGGTCGTAGGTTAGACTCCTATTGGGAGAACTCGGATTTGCTTTTTAGTGATCCGTAGGTCGTAGGTTAGACTCCTATTGGGAGAACTCGGATTTGCTTTTTAGTGATCCGTAGGTCGTAGGTTAGACTCCTATTGGGAGAACTCGGATTTTCTCTTTAGTAATCGGTAGGTCGTAGGTTAGACTCCTATTGGGAGAACTCGGATTTGCTTTTTAGTAATCGGTAGGTCGTAGAAAAGACTCCTATTGGGAGAACTCGGATTTGCTTTTTAGTAATCGGTAGGTCGTAGGTTCGACTCCTATCGGGAGAACTCGAATTTGCTTTTTCGTGATCGGTAGGTCGTAGGTTCGACTCCTATCGGGAGAACTCGGATTTGTTTTTTAGTAATCGGTAGGTCGTAGGTTCGACTCCCATTGGGAGAACTCGGATTTGCTTTTTCCAACTTTGCCTTTCAAGTGCTGGACAAAGCATATTTTAACTTATTTACCAAGATCAATATCGTCTCATACTTCCTGTCGTACGCGGAAATAGGGGATAGTTTCATGGAGGCTGGATTCAACATATAATACTATTCTCATTGTTCATTATTTGACATCCAAATCCTAGCAGTGCATCCCATGAACTGCGCTAAATGGCCTTGCTTGCAGAAGTCTCCTATAACTTAATGGTACAGCGTCCGAACTAGATATGGGAGGGTCATAGGTTCTGTTTGGAAAAAGTCGGATTTCCTTTTTGAAAAGGAAAAGACTAGCGTCCACACATTTGCTGAAAGTCAGCAATATTTTATATGTATTATTATACATTGAACTCACTATCTCTTTTCTGATTGACCGAAAGCGTACAGTGAATTTTCAAAAACAGCGCCTGTGACGACATAACTACGTATGACCGCGGTGCAAGATTTCTAAGGGTATTCGTGTCAAGTTCGCGCGCTTTGTGGTGCTTGCCGTCAGTGAAGAAGCAAAAACATGACTTCTAGGTTTGCTTCGTTTAGAAATAAATTTCCAGTTCTACTCACTGTCGTGACAATTTTTTTCGTTCAATGTATAATAAAACAATTATTAGATTCGGTTTATGTGATATCCAGAAAAACCAAGGTCTAGGTAAGGGTTATCAGTCTCAGCCTTCAGCTTCGGCTGATAACTCCTACCTCGACCTTGATTATTTTGGATATCACAAAAATCTAGTCCAATAATTGTTTATTAACTTGATTGATTTATACTTCCTAACGATGTTATATTTCTGTAAATGGTTTGAACTCAGTAGTTTCAGTGGTTACTTGTCGAGTTCGAACAATTGGGTGTACGTAGCTCTGAAAAGAACTGTCGTTGACGTTGACTGGCGTTTTGACGATCTGAGCGGAACAAATGCAAATCAAGGGTAAAGGATGGATCACTTTATTTTTGAGAAGAGGGGGGGGGGGTGGGAAGGGGGTTGGACAATTTTGTTGTCAATAATATTATTTTTCTCTTTGTGCTGTGCAATAATTTTTTTAGCCCCCTGGTCTTCTTAGCACTTTTTTTTTCTCTTGGCCTACCGTGCATGAAATTGTTTCTATACTTTTTCTGTGCAGGAATTTTTTTTTGGTAATTGTCCAACCCCCACCCCAACCCTACCCCCTTAAAAATAAAATGGTCCGTCCCTAATTTGTTTCGATCCTTGTGTTGTTACTTCTCTTGGTGTTTGGCATGTGCACTCAATTTTCACTCTTTCCACACTTTTTGAACTTTCTGCACTCTTTTCAACTTTCCGCACTGTTTGGGGTTAATTGAGGTGCTGTCAGTCAATCAGCCCATTGAAATTTTTGCATGCATATTCTTAGGCACAAGATCAAACATCATTTAACACATCTCCGTTTAGTTGAACACGGTCCCACGATCTGGAAGCTTTGAACACTAGCAGTACGTAAACTAGTTGACTGAAAACCAAGTTCCGGAGAGAAGATTTCTGATCGCGCACTGGTTACGAAAAACATCGAATAACTTCTTTTGCCTCATGCGATCACTGAAATCCGAGTATCGTCGGATTTTGTTGGGGTAAATTTGTATTTCGTCTTTACCTTGTACGCGTTTATCTTGAGTAACTCATTTTGTGCTGATTCCCAGGGTGCTTCTTTGCGGTACATCTAACCGAAAAAGGAAAGTGCGTACCCATTAGTCAGAAAGCCTGGCGAATTTGTCATAACGAAAATCAAAAGAACAAGAGTAAATGGTTCATTTTTATAGGTAATAACATAGAGGGCAAAATTACTGAATGCTGATTGGCCAATGGAGAGAGTATTTTTCTTAATTTTGCTTGTGAAGAGGTCAAAATTACTCGCTTATGATTGGTTCTCAGGTTGCATAGCAACAGTCTAAGATATCGAGAAGTTGTTTAAATTCTTTCGTAACAATGGCGTCTCGCTTCGAGACAGTTAACGAGGAATATATCGAAGAATTAAAAGACAGGAGCAAAAATGAAAACAAGAAGAAAAGCAAGGAGTACTGGAAGAAAGTTTTCAAAAAGTGGGCGAATGAAAGAAGCTTCCAAGCAAATTTAGAAAAGTAAGAGGGCTTGGGATTAGTGACTGATTAATCAAGAGCGCAGTAATTCAGTAATTTTCCCCTCCATTTCATTAACAAGTTATCACAATGGGCCTTCGCAAAATTAAGGATTAATATCACTTGCGTTGAAATTGCCCTCATCGCTTGCCACTCGAGCAATTTCATCAACTTCGGAAAACAAGCGTGATATTAATTCTTAATTTTACTCGGCCTCATGCGATTACCTCTACTAATCAAGTGGTTAAGAATGCAATTTAGAACAAATAAGCACAAACGATTTTTTTCACAGACTAAGCAAATTCTTATGGGCTTTCGCAATGTTGTCTATAAGAAAAACATTTAATAACTCGTTAATAACATACATGCCAAAATTTTATTTAAAATTTCGGCATTCAATTTCAAATTCTGTATTCAAGTTTAACTTTCTGCACGGTTCAAGATCACTTTTCGTGTTCTCAGCCGATCACTTCACTTAAGATGACTGCCATCCAGGATTTTGAAGTTTTTTCAGGTACACATAATAATTACCATGTGACAAACATACAATAGACAAATTTTATTCAATATGTTCGAAGACTCCTCTCCATTGGACCTGTGCATGCAGACTACGTCTAATGATTTTGTTACAAAAGAAATACATGCTTGCAAAAAACATCAAAAAGAAACCAAAAAACTACCACGTTTTTTTAGGTATTTTACGAGGATTTTTTAAAAAATCGTCAATAATTCGGAGTTTGAGATTTTTGTTTGAAATTTTGCCTGTTAGCAGCTAAGAGATAGATCTTTTAAAAGAAGGGGTTAGAAAATATGCGGCCTTAAAGTTTTCTTACCACTCAAATGAAACACAGCCATATTGAACTGACAATTTTCCGAACTTTTGGCGTTCCAGAGCCATATTGTCACGAAATTTTAGCAGTTATTCTTATTTCAAGAACCATGTATATGTTGTGGTTCAGTTTTATCCTTGGTTCTAATTTGGTTTTCTTTTGTTTTGGTTATGGTAATTTGATGATGAGTTTGAAACAATGAAAAATAAAATTTGAACCAAGGATAACATTAAACCACAAGATATACATGTTGACGGACCGTATGGTCCATTTGGTGGTTCTAGGGTTAAATGAATTATTAAGTGAATTATTTGAACAGTACAGTATTGAAAATTCTGGCAAATCACATTAAAAAACGTGCGACGAAAGACAGGCTTATATCTATATATTTTTCTTGTTTCTTTTATTTTGTGTTTACTTAGTAATTTTGTGTGTCTCGGGTGTAATTTATTAGATATTGCGTATGTATTGTAGAATTTATGCGTCAAAGTAGTAGTGTTGAATGTATGTAAGTAAGTAAAAAAGTAAGGTACAGGCGCACAGGATCCAAAGGCCCACAACGCCGGCGCTTATCCCGGTTTCTGTAGTATGAAGCACCTGGTAGTATTATTACTCCCCCTGGATGGGATGCTAGTCCATCGCAGGGTCACCCCCAGCACTGTATCGCCGCCGGTACCCATTTATATACCTCGGCTGGGCTGTTCGAAGCAGGGTTAAGGTAACCCAGGGTTAGTGCGAAATTCAAATGCAGATATGAGAGCTTAAAAAGCACATTCATAATTCTTTTTGAATACAATTTGATGGTTGTATGCTTTGAATGAAATAGAGAAAGTTATCAGTGAAAATGCTTTTTAACAAGACGAAAAGAAACCCATGTTAAAATTTAACCCTGGGTTAGTGCTAATCGGCCTTCGAACAACCGGCCCCTGGGTGGAGAGAGACAGCGTGGAGTAAAGTTTCTTGTCTAAGGAACAACACAGTGCCAGCACCAGGGCTCGAACTCCAAACCACCTGCTCGGAAGTCCGACACGCTAACCACTACACTACTGCGCCTCCTCGTATATAAATGAGGGTGTTGTAATAACAATAACAATGAAAAATGTACATATTAAAACTGAACAGGGTAGCTGCGTTTATGGATTGGTTAAAGTCGATGTGAAGATAAGAACAACCTACCTTCGGCACCCGCACAGCCTTGTGGTTAAGATTGACGACTTTCTGCAGGTTAGTCACGTGTTCATGGAATTTTCTGGAATTTAAACAGATGGTTCTTGTTAGGCGCTAAGTGTGGCGTCTCTTTGCCTACCCTCCCTTGTTGGTAGCTTGATATTTGTAACGTGTGTCTGTCGTGTAAGTAATGTATGTGTGCTTTCTCTGTTGTTGCCCCGTTACTTTGGAACAGTCTTCCACAACATCTTAGGGATGCAGAATCGCTAGGCATATTTAAAAGAGAGTTGAAAACAGTTTTTTTTAAGCGTGCTTCTTTAAATTGAAAATTTTATTGTAGTTAATTATTTTAATATATCTTTTAGCTTTTTACTTCTTTTCATAATATGAATTTTTAACCTTAGCGCCTTTGGACCCTTGGGAAAGGGCGCTTTAAAAATGTTATTATTATTATTATTATTATTATTATTATTATTATTATTATTATTATTATTATTATTATTATTATTAAGAAAGGTCAAAAAATGTTCCACTTCTCTGCCAAAAACTTCCAAAAGTGATAAAGTGAATGTGATTGAGAGCAGGATTAAACTGCTTCCTGATCTGCATCAAATGGTTGATGTGGATTCAGATGTTAGCTCTGATCACCTGTCGGTGTCCATGTCAATCTCGCCATTGGGATAAAACGCTATCTTGTATACATTGCTCATGATCGCGCGTTCGGTAGCAACAAAGGTAACCTGCAGCTGTTCTTGACTGACACCTGCCAATAAAAATTCAAAATACCAGTCTCAGACATTGATTAAAAAAAAAAAGATGTTCAAAGAAAGAAAACACGCCAAGGGTTCGTACCCGACCAAATAGGATGACTCTCCATCTTGTCAGCCAAGTTCTCCAGAAAACGCTCCAGTAACAAATTCTGTGGAAAACCAAAACTCGCTTTAACTCAGCAGTACTACCACCACCACCACCATCAACAACAGCAACAAGAACAATAACAACAGGGTCAATGTTGTGGTTAAATCCAACGTAACCCACAATCCTCTCATTCGCTCCGACGAAGGGCTAACGCTCGAAACGTCAGCACCTCCCTTTTACCTTACGGTGGTATAACTTACTTAATCAACTTGTTTGATTTACCCAATTTCTAGTAAATTTTCAGTTCAACTAGTCTCAGAAACAGAGATTTAAAAAGTTAAGAACGAGCACTGTGACATAGTCTCCCTGAAGTGAAGTCCTAAGCAGCAAGATATTGTGCTGCTAGAGGGTAGATATTTCATGCATTCATGTGTATTTGTATTATCACGTGACATACCTTCTCATCAGGAATGGGAAGAGACTGGAACTCGGAACAGAACTTGTTAATTTCCCCTTTTTCCTTCGATTCCAGGAACAACCCAACACACATCATGGTGAAGTAGTCTCTGCATATGATCTTATCCCTATATTAATAGAAAACCCACTTGTAAATACATGAACACCTCTATTAATACAGGGCTGCATATAATTTTTTTTCTTGAAAGGAAATACGTCCGACTGAGTGACCATTATGGTTGGACAAAACAAAAATGTAGTCGGACATCACCAAAAAAGAAGATTGAATTTTATTTATCTTCACCGTTTAATAGAACGTAAACGCAATTGATTTGCCTAGAGGTAATAACTCAAGAATACGATTTCCCATCCAATCGTATGGTTGGTTTTGTACAGTGGAATTTTCCTTCTCTTAAAAAAAAAATAATAATAAATAAAATCTGCTTTTTGGTATTTTTTAATGTGGGTACCAAACATCGGTCAGACTAAACGTCAATTTGGTACCCGCTCAAAAGAATGTTCACCAAGAAGTGTCCTTACCTTTCCACTCTATCTACTAATCTTTCCAAGTGTGCTTGTGTTGCTAATAATCCCTGATGTGCCTTGATGAGGTACGACAGATAAGGAGTGCGAGCCTTGTACTCTTCTTCTAGAGTGACCAAAAGTTTGGAGTAGCTGCCAACAAAAATAATCAAAGTTCAGACAAATATTATGAAAGTTTTACTGTTTATACTCTTTTTCTCCCTTCCTGCTTTTGGAATAGTCATGCTGTATATTTATTTATTCCTCACTTTTATCCATTCACTCATTCATTTTACGCATTTACAATAAATATACAAACTTGCTCCAATCTCTGTGACCGGGTTTCACCATCTCATGTGACAGTGAGTTTGTTGCGAGTTCTCTCCTTGCTCTCCTGGTTCATAAGTTTTCCTTCCTTACAACAACCGACACCTTTAAATTTCAATAAGGTGAGTCTGAATTGAAACTGAAGACTGTTTGAGTGTACCAGTTCAGTTTGCTGACCCCCACCCCCACCCTCCCCTCCCCTCCTCTAATTTCTACTCCAATCGCAAAGGCACCCTACATACCTAATCACTGAAAGCTCCTCTAATTTCTACTCCAATCGCAAAGGCACCCTACATACCTAATCACTGGAAGCTCCTCTGATTTCTACTCCAATCGCAAAGGCACCCTACATACCTAATCACTGGAAGCTCCTCTAATTTCTACTACAAACGCAAAGGCACCCTACATACCTAATCACTGGAAGCTCCTCTAATTTCTACTACAAACGCAAAGGCACCCTACATACCTAATCACTGAAAGCTCCTCTAATTTCTACTACAAACGCAAAGGCACCCTACATACCTAATCACTGAAAGCTCCTCTAATTTCTACTACAAACGCAAAGGCACCCTACATACCTAATCACTGAAAGCTCCTCTAATTTCTACTACAAACGCAAAGGCACCCTACATACCTAATCACTGAAAGCTCCTCTAATTTCTACTACAAACGCAAAGGCACCCTACATACCTAATCACTGGAAGCTCCCGCACACTCCTGATTGTTTCATGTAGTTGTGCAGACAGAGCCCTGTCCTGAAGGTGGATGGCCTCGGCAAGTTGCACATGGAGGAAGGTCATTAATTCTTGTCCAAGGCTCTTGGACACTGATCTGTAACATATGAAGGACCAATAGGTATGTCTCAGAATACTTTGTGATAGAGCTACATGTACAAGTATTGCAGTGAAACCAACAGGTCATTTTAGTGTCAGTGGTTCTAGGAAAGCCTTATGCAACTCAGTTTTGCTAAGGCCTATTTTGAAAGAAGGTTTGCTGTCTCTTTTGTGTGGCTATAAAGGCTGCTTCATTATTATAATTATACTAAAACAACTACCATAAAGACTCATGTATATACTGCACTTGTGTGTAAGCCGCACCCCCAAAAATGGATGATGGGAGAACACAGAAGAGCTTGCAAATCACCAGCCACAGGCAAGTGATTTACAAGACCTATGAGTGTTTTCCCAACATCCCAAGTGATTTATTACACAGGTAAACCCATAAAAACTGTGATTTATTGCTTTTATAAACTAATTTTAAATAAAAACAGAAAATATTTCTCTTTTCTATGGGTTTGCCAGCACAATAACCCACAAGTTTTTGACCAATCAGAGGGTATGTGGTATCTGAGTTATTTTATAATGTTAAATAACTGCATATAAATAGTATTTATCAACCCTTCTTTTGTTAGTACTGTCTCAGATAAAGTTGTCTAATTTAAATACACACCACTTAAATGCAGGCATTCACAACAACTTTATTGCAAAGCATGTATACACACCTTCTTTCAGCCATCCTGCCATTGGCTAATAACCAAGGAAAATTCTCGGTGCAGGCCTGACTCAAAACAAGCCGCAGCTTTCTCTTGGCATTGTCAAACTTCTCATGTTCATCAATAAAATCATCATTTTCCTCGTCGTCTTCATCATCATCACTCTCATTACTGGCAGTGCTTCCTGATTGTGCTAAGGCTCTGTTGGTTGCCAAGGCAGTGTATTTTTCGATGATGTTTTCTATATCTGTTAATTAATACAATCAAAGTGTTACATGAAGAAAAAGTTCTCTATGAGTTTTTTATGTGGTACTGTTTTGTGTCTCAGCCAGTTTTGAACAGTACAATAAAGGAAAGATCCTACTAAGTCTTTGTTTTCTGTTCTGATATGTGTGCCTTGATTGACATCATCTTTGATCTTAAAACCTAACAAGCATACTGGTACAGGAAAATGGAATCTATCAATTTTGTTTAACTCTTTCAATCCCATATGTGATCAATATACAAGTTCTCCTTTCAATATCAATACAAATATATTAAAGAAAATGGATGGTGAGAATTGAACATGATCGAGGTCAATCAGTTGATTTAACAGCAAATTCTCTCAACTGGTACAGTCATAAATAAGGAAGTATATGAAACTCGTTTGAGAGAATTGCTGCTCAGATCTTGGGAGTGAATGGGTTAATAATTATAATAAACATACTTGACACATACAAGCACTTTACACAGTACTTGCCATTCTAGACTACTTGCAGTTTAAGCATAACTTCAAAGTTTCAAAGTTTGGGCATTACACACCTTTTGGTGTTTTTTCATCGACTTTGGCTATGTTAAAAGCTTCAACTGTTTGATCAGCCAGTCTCTCATACACTTTAGCACCACTTTTCTTTAAAGCCTTAGGGGTGCTGGTTCCCTTAATAAATTTCCGCAGTCCTTTGTCTTTCTTCTGACTCTGCACACCAAACTCAAAGCTGTCAGTCAGGGAGTCTTTTCGGCGTTCCTTTCCCTCACTCTTGTCCTTTTTTTTCATTCTCTCCCACTGTTTTTTTAATGAGGCAGCACGTGATGGTCTCTTACTGTTCTCAGCTTCTTGCTCTTCGTCAGCAGTGCTGGATGAACTAGTCCGTGGTGGAAATTCCACATCAAAGCCTTGGAAACTTGCCTGGCTGTCACGATTAGATCCCTCACTGGCAAACCCAGTGATTGTACCACTGCTAGTGCTGTCCCGATTGCTCACTTTGCTGTACCTCCTGGCACCTACAACAAGAAGGCTTGAGCGCTTGAGGCGATCTACTTCACAGGTTTCTCTATTTTCTAGACGACAAGTGTCAAACTGAGACTGTTCCTCTGGAATAATAAAATTATCATCGTATGCACTGTCACCAACAAAGCTGTCTTTGCTAAATTCCAATCCACTGCTGCGTGTGCTCACACTGCTCACACTGTAACGAGTACTACTACCTGTACTGATAGCACTGTCCCTGTTTCCTGAGTCTTGACTACTAAACAATGTATGAGGGGCTACAGTAGGTGGTGAGTTCAGGTGTATAAGATTTTGCACCTCGGCTGTAGAACAACTGTGACTTCTTTCTCGAGATGCTGTCAGAACAGGCTGTGGAAATTCTACTCCGAAGTCAATCAAATCGGTACTGTTTGAATGTCCTGGTTTGTCTGGCCAAGGTGTGGCACTAATGCTATGTCCCCCTAAAACATCAATGTCAGATGGCCTATCAGTACTTCTATCTCCCTGTTCAACAACTTGTGATGCAACTCCAATGCCCGCGCCTTGTACCAAGTCTAAAAGGTCCATCTCTGAAGTTGTTGCAGCTGTTTCTGGTATGTTGCTACCATCCAAGTGACTAGACGACTGTGATTCACTGCGTAGCTGAAAAAAACTCTGCTCTTCTGCAACAACAAGCCAAAAAGCAAAAAAAAAAAGTCAGTCTTAAAGATAACCGTACTGTTTCTTGAGTTTCAATGTCCAGGTGCAGGTAGTTTTCATAGGAACTGAACTGTTGATGACAATGACTGATGTTATCTCAGAGCCACCTAGACCCAGTGCGTCACACCCCACAAACAACTACCAAGACTCCTGGGCTTAAACCATTTACAGACTAATAGAGAACTACTGACTGTGTAAAATCATTCTTTTATATGAAAGTAACTAACATTAAAAAAAAATGATATATCTTAAGTAAATGGGTAGCTAGACTTTGAAGTGAAATTCTGAGCACAAAATTGTCAATTTTCCTTTTGAAAAATGTAAAGAAAAAAAAACTTGGCATCTCTTAAAAAAGTCAAAGATAAGGTTTTTAACCTCCCCTGATGACTTTGTCTGATTATTTTGTTGTTAATTATCATAATTTATCCTATTAACATTAATTAATCAATGACGAAGTAACCTGATTCAGTATTTTGTTGTTCACTTTCTTCTTCCTCTTCTTCTTCATCATCAAAGCTTCGTTTTATTTCCTCTTTCATGGCAGATTTATCGTTGAAGATTTTCTTATAAAATGAAGAGGAACTGCTCCTTGGCCTGAAACTTCCCCCAGGTCCCACTTCTTTGATTGGTTTGCTGATGCCCAATACCTGCAGTTACAGCAATAATAATATACATGAAAAAATTACTCGATTCTGATTGGCTGAGAGCAGTGGAGTTCAAGTGTAACACCAGTGCAAAAAGTGTAATACCAGTGCAAAAGTGTAACACCAGTGCAAATTACACTCTGATATTCTGGATTATGATATTCTTTATTTTTAAACGAACCGCTTTGAATTCGTAGCGTTATCAGCTGATCCTCACCAGCCAATCAGTATATAAAGTATCAAATCCGCGTCAAATGCTCCCTTCCTGTCCGTCCACAATGAGATCTTCCGGCACTTCTTCCAGGCGAATTTTTTCATGTTAATATTATTAATAAGTAATCATATGGTTTTTCTCGTTAAATTTGGAATTAATTTGCACTCATGCAATTTCAGCTTTTTGAAAAACTCACTCATGCAAATTAATTCCAAATTGAACTTGACACCGTATGATTACCTTAACGAACAATACAAATATTTATGATGCAAATGAATATATGAAAGACCATATATTTGAACTGCAGATTAATATGTAATGACATTAATTGATCATCGCAGTTATGTACACAACTTAAGCAGCTGTGAATTAAAAGCCTGAAAAAAACTCAGGCCTGAACGGGATTTGAACCCATGACCTCTGCGATACCGGAGCAGAGCTCTACCAACTGAGCTATCAAGCCAACTGGGAGCTGGTCATATTGTGAGTTCATAATATAGCTGTAGATGAAGAAGAATAATGCAAATGAATAACATTTATGGGCCTCAATGTCTGGTACATGTATAAAACATTAACTTGATCAGGCCGTACTTACACTCAATTCAGGATAAAAGTGGACCAGGTAACATAACTTGATAGTCTTACAGTCTTAAACTGTGAAAAATAACTGAGTGCTTCTTTAGCTCAAATTTGCTTGTTCAAAATAATAAACAAAATTATTTATCTACATGTACATGTACCTATAATAATTTAAAATGTCTGCACTAAATTTGAACTTTTTGCACTCAATTTCAACTTTGTACACTGTTTGCTGGCATATGCTCTTAGCCATTCATAATGTTAAAAGTTTGGCATATTAAAAATTTAAAGCACTATAAAGGAGGCTAGATCAGTTCAGTGTACCTTTTCTTCAGCGAGCATCCCAGGACATTCAATAGCTGAATAACCAAGAGAAATAATCAAAACATCTTCATCATCCTGAAACATAGTTGATAGTCTCTTTATACAATCATCCTTGAACTCATCCGATCTGTTTACTACAGCAAATGGGTTCAACTGCTTCACAACTTTTATCTCTGCCACTTTCTCAACCTGCATTTCTGCCTGATGTTTAGAAGACTTGTCTTTGTCTTTCTTTTTCAACTGACGCTTATTCTTTGATGTCTTTGGACTTTCAGATGGTAAATCTCCTTTACTGACAGGGGTACCCCCATCTTGAGATGTAGGATCAGGTACTTCAGGGGGGTCAGAAGGGGGAGGTAGTTTATCCAGAAGTTCCTTCAACTCTTTAAGATCAACTAATTCTCCTGAGTCTTCACTGTGTTCAATCATCCTGAAAAAACTTGTCTGCCAAAAAAAAAGACAAGAAAATGAAGGTTTTACTCAACTTTATGCCTGTGATATTGCTTTTTATTTTAGTTTATTTCTTGTTTCTCTCAGCTCCATTATAAGTTATTTTACAATGAATTATCTGCTTAACATTTATCTACTGTATTTACTGTGTACTGTATAACATGCACCTGTGTATAATACGCACCCTAACTTTTAAGCATGCTTTTCCATACCATATGAAAACCTACCGTATTTACCCGTGGATAATTCAGTCAATCCCATGTATACGTAAACCCCTAATTTTTGAGGCTGAAAACTAGATTTTCCTCATTTCTAGGTAAGAATTTCTTAGAAAACTTAGAATTTTCCTTCAGCTACTACGGATATGTAATAAGTTTAATATTATCGCACATATACGAGTGTTTTACCTGGACTTTAGCAATATGTGTACATGCTGTCATTTTAACCATATTTTTTTTGTAAAATCCTTACAAAATCAAACACGATGATTTCAAGCAAACCTTAAGTGTGAAAAAATAAAAAGTGGCTTTACAAGACAGACAAAACACCAAAGAACATCAGGACTTGATAAACAAACACACTTGCCGCCAACTTAGCCTGCTAGGTTACTAAGCAGAGAAGTTTGAAGCGCGAAAGGTGTTTTCTTAGAGTGGATTTTCAGCTTTATTTACAAGAAAATAATAGGATTCGTGCATAATACGCATAACAATTTTGAATGTGAATGTTGCAAAAAAAAGTGTGTATTAATATACACACATAAATACGGTACTTGCAATAAACTATAATTATATTGAACAATCAATAATTGCTACCTTTAACCCTTTAACCCCTGAGATCAAAATCGTAATTCTTCTAGCTGATCTCAAAACATCTTTCATTACATCAATGTGGAGATTTTGATGTTATATAAAAAAAAACCTATGTGAGTTTTCAGATTGCATATTCTCATGAGCTCTACAGTTGCCTGACTGTAGTAATATGTTTAAGAGAAGATGCATATAATATTGAACAATCAATAATTGCTACCTTTAAAATCTACCAATAATGACTGATATTCCTTTCAACATTGATACAAAGAGCACTTCTGCAACATTACGGTGGTAATTGGTGATTGCCAGAATGGATTATGTACAAAATTAGGTAAAGCAACTGCGCATGTCTATTATTAACCCTTTAACCCTTTATAGCCCACTGGCCACTGTAGTGGCTCATGCAGTAAGAGCCCGTTGGCCACTACAGTGGCCCAAAACAAATCACGCAAATCAAGCGACTTAATTGGCTAGTTCTTGAAAACAGATAATGCCTTTGTTTCATCCACCAATAAGATCATGTATAAGAGATACTTTGAGTCACGAAGCGTGACATGAGGACACGCGGTTGAATTTTGATGAATTTTTAGGTTCAGCGTTTTCGCAATGGCGGCCGATGTGGCGGACTTGTTTGAAAGTAGTGATGAAGAAGAACGGTTTTGGGGGTTTTTAGAGGAAGATATCCCTACAAAAAGAGGAGGAAATGATGAATATTTTAGTGTAGAGGAACAAAACATCATTTATTTAGGCAAGTGATAGCCAAACGAGCGAAGAATCGGACGATGACTTACATGAAAATGATGCGTGGAGTCGTAATTTGCATAATGTTCATGTGAACAACTTCGATAAAGAAACCGGGACAAGTATTCTTCCTCAAGAAGCAACTACAGATCAGTTTTTCTATCAAAACTTTCCCGAAGATTTAATATAATTAATTGTGAGGGAAACAAACTGCAGTGCAAAACACAAACAAAGAGTCGCTGGAACACAAGACAACAACTGGGCGCCCGTGAATGCAGCTGATATTCGTCCTTACCAGGCGATCCGGATACTTCAGGGTATCAAAACTTTGCCTTCCGAACATCTCTACTGGTCCAAAAATGCCTATCTTCATGTGAAAAGTTCGGCCATGCCATGACTTGAAATCGTTACTTGAAAATGAACGAGTACGTTCACTGTGACGATGCGACAACAGCCGTACCACAGCGTACTCCCGCTGAATGCAAGGCTTTTGGAAACATTTTTCAAGGGGTTACAAGCCCAACAAGGAAAATTCAATGCATGAATGACTAATAACGTTTAAAGGACGCTGTGCATTTGAACAAGATGTGCCCCTTGAACCAGTGCATTTTACTTGGATTCATGCCGACAAAGTGAAGAAAGACTGCGACGAATTAACATGGCGCGCGCGAAATTCAAATTCAGTGACCTATCGAAAAGTAGCTTATTACATTTTTTCTTAATGTTGTTGATGCTATAACTCAGATTAGAATTAGGTTGTGAATTAATCTTTCAATACAGGAGAATTTTGATGTAAAATTAGGTGATTTTTGAAAAGATTACCAGTTTAAAGCAAGGAAGACAGAATTTTTTATCAGTTTTGTTTTTATTCTCAGAGATTTTTTCATTTTTCCCTGCTTTGTGTTTCACTTTTAACCTTTGAAAACATGATATTTTGATTAAATAACCATTCAAGAAGGTCTGTAATTTTTTGTAGCTTCTTAGTTACAGTAATTGCTCAGCTATATTGAGTTTTTTCTCTCCAGTGTACTCATTCATGCCAAAACCGCCATTTTGCTTTGGGCATACAGACCACCCTCTCATATTTCGGTCTGGGCTCTAAAGGGTTAACCCCTGAGATCAAAATCGTAATTCTTCTAACTGATCTCAAAACATCTTTCATTACATCAATGTGGAGATTTTGATGTTATATAAAAAAAAAACCTATGTGAGTTTTCAGATTGCATATTCTCATGAGCTCTACAGTTGCCTTTGTAGTAATATGTTTAAGAGAAGATGCATCTTGGTCACTCTCAGGGAGTAAGGGGTTAAAAGCCACAACTGGAGCCACTTACCAATGCATGCAGCTCATTTTCTGTGATGAGAACAGAGTTGCGGCACAGACCAGGGAGGAACTGCTTGGCAGGAGAATCAGGCAAATACATGTACTTTTGTTCTTCCAACACTGCATCCAGAAAGGATGTTATACAGGCCTGTATGCAAAAAAAAAAACAATTTAAATCAGTTATTTAACAAAACAGTCATTGAAGTGTCCAGCAAAGCTAGAGTGATCTTGATAGATTTCTTATGGTCATTTGGAACAAACTCATGTCAATATGAAATATCATTGTATGAAAACCACACATAATACTGATTGCTAATTTCCACGATTTGTGAATTACGGGAATATATAACAATAATAGTGATAATGATAGTAAGTAAGTACTGGTAAGTAAGTATACTGCCTCTGCCGTAGAAGTGGTCTGAAATCCTGAGATAATAATAATAATAATAATAATAATAATAATAATAATTTAACATTTATATTGCGCAAAATACATGTAAATATGATCAAATGCGCATTACAAGTAAATTATCGTCATTACTAAGTTATCGAAAATAACTAAAAATATTATACTAAAAACTAATGTAATATAATAAAAAGCTAATCTAATAAAAATCTAATAAAAAGCTAATCTAAATAATCTAATAAAAAGCTAATCTAAAAAGATGGGTCTTAAGTAAACCTTTAAACCTATGAAAATTGGGCTCATTTCGTATTTGTGATGGTAGCCCATTCCACAGTTTAGGTGCCGCGCAGCTAAAAAAGCACGGTCACCCAATGTCTTTTTAGTTAAAATTCTTGGCGTTTGATAGCAATCAGTCCTTAACTTTCTGGAAGCTTGCCACTTTTGCTTGTCTTGGGTTACAGAGTAAAGAAGAGCCGTTCTGCTGTCAGCTACAATAGGCTGTCTTCAATAGGCTTAAATGTCATTTAAGCTAATTAACTATGAGCAGTAATGTGGTAGTATGAGCAGTAATGTGTGCAGTAATAATTGGTGATTTTATCCTACAGAGAGTTAAGTGTATCATCAGTCAGTATATCAGTTGTCAGCGTTTGTAGCTGTTAGCGTTTGTAGCGGTTAGCGTTTGTAGCCGTTAGCGTGTTTTACTGGTGATCTTATCATCAGTTGGCATCTGCGGCATCTGCTATTTTGTCAATGGTCCACACATGTGGGGCAGGGTGTTTGGATCTACAGATGACTCACAAGAAAGCAGCATGTTGTCATTTCTGGTGTGCAGCAGGTCAGCCATCTTGGCTTGAAACCTTTGCGGTCAGTGGAGCCATGGGGCAGTTGATTGGGACGACGGCCAGCAGTCTTCTCCTGATGCCTTGGTTCATTGTACGTATTGTGTACTTTTAGTGTGTACTTTGCCTTCCAATTTGGCAGTTGCTCTTGATTTGTTGTGATCTGTTCTTCGAGTTCCCCTCTCTCCATATTGCCCTTGGCATTTGTCATACTTAATCGTTTTTCGTTATTATTTCAGTTCTATTAATATTTCTATCATTAATATATTATTATATTATAAGTTATCCAGTTATTTATTTATTTTTTTCCACTGAACCTGCTCAGTGTGATGGGTCCTAGTGTGTGGTGTAGGGTGTGGGCTTGTGGCTGGATCAGCAGGCAGTGCCTGCCGGCTGGGCGGTCTTCTTAGGGCGTGGGTTTGGGCAGTCATTCAGGCCCATAGCCTCCTGGGGCACCTAACCTCCACCTTGCAATGATTGTTGTTAGGTTCTTTTTTCCAAACTTTTTGTCAACAGTTTCGCGTGTTGACCATTTCTTAACATCTTCTATAGCCTCCATGACAATTGCTAAAATTAATCTATGTAAATAAATGTCTGTAAATGAAACCAAATGCAGTGAGCTATGCATTGCAAAGGTTCATATGTGTTGTACTGAGGAAACCAATTCTTGTTAGGAAATGGTACTTTGGATTTAACTTCCTGTCTGTGTGTTTTAACCACATCAATTAAGATTCAATGATATCCAAACTATATTTACATATTATTTAATAATATTTATATAGTAAAAAATCCATACATAATGAATTGAAACTGAAAGGTCTTACGTCACGTGCTATTAGCAGCCTTTCAGAGCTCTTTTGACCTTGGTGAGCTTTCTACTGTTAACTTTTCGGATACTCTTGTCGCCATTTACATGCAAACATAATTTGTCAAATACACGCAAATTTAACCTACGCTATTGCTTGACACAAATGAAACTCACTTGATCTATCCTGGAAAACAAATCAACCGCTCTTGGGCTGTCTCCTTCCGACGAACAACTGGAGTGCAGGCAAGAAGATATCTGCTGCAAATTTTGCGATGCTATTTCACTAATTTGGACATCTGAGGTGATTCCAAATTGATGCGGTCGAAGAATTGCAGGACAGATGAGAAAATCAAATAAAAGTTTCAAAATCATCGACCGTGCTTTCTTTTCCGTGAACTTTTGACAAGTGGAGAGAATGTTGTGAAACTGGCATATTAGCCAGCGTAAACTTTGGGGGAAGCAGTACAGTTTCGCTTCGAGGTTCTCCACAAACTTCATGCATTGTCGGGGTAACCGCTTAATAAAAAGGGCATCCTCAGATAACACTTGCATTATTGGGGCATGCAAAGCCGCTGTCAAATACAGCTTCGTGGAAAATAAACTGTCAACCAAAATCTCAAACAACGAAGTAAAGGAATTTCGGTGGTACTGGAAGAACACTTCGGGATTTTCTTCCCCTGTGGTTTTTAATTCCATTAGATGTTTCATCAATAACAACACATAGTTTTCATCTTCAGGAAGCAAACAATTTCCGTACAACGAGTTTAACATCAGACGAATCAAAAGGGAAGTATCGAAGTTAATTCTGTCAGCATAAGCCAAAGCTGAGGCTACGAGAGTTGAATTCTCACGTATTGAACGCAGAAAATCCCAGTACTTTGACTCCAAGTAACCTAAATGCGTGGAGGCGTCGACAAAGCGAGCAGAATCCAGCCTGTTCACAACTTGGCTGCACTCTTCGGGTGAAGCCCACTTGCGCTGAACAATCTTCCACTGTTGCCGTGTTATCCATGACAAATGGTAGAGCCGTTCAGAAGTAGAAACAATGTCTGTATTTAGGTTAAAAATTGCTGCTTTTTCTTTGTTCACAAACAGTTTTTCCTGCTTGAGACGCTGTTGAAGTTGGTAGAGGCGGCCAGCCACCGAACCTTCGTACGCCATGACTACATCTCTCTCCCTGAAAGGAGGCAGCCAATCAAATGATGTTTTATTTCGACAACTCTAAAGAATTTTTTAAAAAGAGTCATCAGGTTTTTATCATGATTTGTAATTGGTTGAACGATTTTTTACTTCCTCATTTCTTGTACTTTGGTGTAACAAGTGGTTTTGAGGATCAGTTATCTTCGCTAGCCAGTGACGGAGAAAGATGAAGCCAACAGCTAAACAGAAAAAGAAATAAGCGATCTGTTGAGTGGTTACAGACGGACTGTGTAGGAGAGGTCTGGTCTACACAAATTTGAATGAAAATAAAACGGGGGCAGCAAGCGGCTTTGTTTCCATCATTAGTAGGGTATTAACGAAAAACAAGTAAAAATGTACCGATTCTTTATAACTTCCCTTGGCCATGGTTTCCACTAAAAGGAACTGCCCAAGCAGCTCATAAGATGATGATGATGATAATAATAATAATGGTAATAATAATAATAATAATAATAATAATAATAATAATAATAATAATATTAATATTAATAATAATAATTGAGTCATTTTTATCGCGCCGGCTACATTGAAATATGATCACCGGGGTGTTACAATCAGTTAAAAATAATGAAAAACTTAGGTTAAATTACAATATTGATATACAAAAAGGAAAACTAACAAAGTATATCAATTCTTGAATAAAAATAATCTACAATTGATGATAAAACTATATAAAAACTATATAAAGTCCTTATAGGCTTGTCTATATAATAAAGTCTTAAACTGCGCCTCAAAGAAGTCCACAGATGTTATTTTTCTTAGTGACTGGGAAAGCGAGTTCTATAATTTCCGGGCAGCTCCAGGGTGAGCTAGCAGTAGCTCATCAGGAAGATACGTAGCCTCCCACGCAAACGTTCTTAGGGGTTCGTCACGCGTTCGTGGGGTAGGAACGCGTGACGAACCCCTAAGAACGTTTGCGTGGGAGGCTAGAAGATACGCAACTTCCTTCTTCCGGCAGTACACTCCTCATATATTTCCGCTTTCTATCCAAATCACCAAAAAGGGTTAATTTTTTTTTTCCGGAAATCAGGCATGGGCTCCTGCGGAAATTAAATAAAGTTTGCAAACTCTTGGATGTTACCAGAGCCTACGATGAGAGGAAGCGATGTCAGCAGAATTACCCCATTTTCAAAACTCAAACTCGTGATTTTTGAGGTGAAGAGATTATCAGTCGAGTGAGTTGTAGTGGAATAACTCGCGAGCACTCACAGCTGATCGAGGACCCTTGATCGTTCACACTCTGGCAAGTCTGTCGATACTTTTGGGTCTCATATGGCATACGAAATTTTGCGCCTGACACACCTGGCTGAGTCTCATCATAAGGTTATACTGTAGGAAATGTCGGGCGGTGAGGCGCGATCGATGATGTAATGCAATGGAGCGGACACGTTTCAGCTTATTTTACACTTGGCAAGTAAATCAAGACAGCTTTAGACTTTGTTGTCCTGTAGGCCATGTCGTCAGTGAAAGTGGCTGTGCGAGTGAGACCCTTCAACAGCCGAGAAAATAATCGAAAATGCAAATGCATAATCGGTATGCATGGTGCAACCACAAGTAAGTACATGCTGTTTAAAGCGCATACGGAGTTTTTTTCTTTATTAAATGGTTATTTCGTTTAACAGGTGAAACGAAATTGAGAATATTATAATTACTCTGCTGTTTACCTTAATTTCTTTTTGTTGAAAGAAATTTGAGTTAAACATAAAAAATTTTCAGAGCTTATTGTTCAATATTTTTCAATAATTATTTGAACGATATACTGCCTGGGCGCATCATTATTGTTGAAAAAAAAAGTGACAATGAAATAAGACCGATCTGAGTTTAGAATTCTATAAAGAAGGCCTGACGTAATGGCTTTGGCATATCAATATGGTCTTGATTTAAATAGTGATTTCTTGCAAGTCAGAATTAAATCAAACAAGATTATAACCAAGTCAGTAATATTTAATGATTATAAATTTATAGACTGAAATCAGTAGATCAGATTAAGATATAAATAAAATATTGCCAGCTGTGATTACTTATTAATTGAAACGTTCTTGAATAATATGAATTGCAAATTAATCACTTGGAGAACTGTTTCCAACCCCTTTAATTGATTTTGGATAAGCTAAACAATATCATCAATAACTGCAAAGGCTGATATTTTGCTAATCTAACTAGAAGTTAAACTCAAGTCATTTAATTGCAGGCCTAAAGCATTTAGTTATCCCTTATGTCTCCAGGCCTTTATTTAACATTCTGTTGCATTTTTTTGTAAAATGTATATGCTGTTTATAAACTGTGATATAAAGATGATTATTTGGCCCTTAATAATACAGTGGTTCACATTATTTCAGTATGCCAGGTGTAAAAACATAGTTGTTGTAACTGAGAATGAATTTCAGGTCAAAATGGTTCTAAACTACAATTAAAGTTTGATTTGCTTTTTCCTTTGTTTCAGATTATTGGAGGGTTTTGGAAATTAATCTGAAACAAGGAAAAAAAAGAGACAACACATCAAACTAGTTTTAAACCATTTTGACCTGTAGTTCATTTTAACCTTAGTTATAAATTGAAAACTTACATTTTATTTTATGCTTGCTTGTAATTTTCCTCAAAACAAGAATGAAACCTTGTTCAAGTTCAGTTATACATGTAAACTCTTGACCCTACAGAGCCAAAGGGTAATGCAAATCATTAACAAGCTGCCCTTAGTCTGCTTGCAGGAATTATCTTCTATATTATCTTATGGAATCATCAAAGAAAACCGACATGGGTAGAGGTAGGGGGAGAAAGATATAGAGAAAGGTACATTTATTGGCAGAGAAAAACTGTACAGGGGTGCCCCTTTTCAATTGAGCTCTTCTATTTGGGTAGTCCTTGTAAAATTAATTGAAATAATAATTTTCATTGCCTGGTGGGTCTGTGAATTTTCTAAGTAAAGGGAATTAAGAATTAACATTCCTGTCAGACTGTCACATTAGTTTTAAACATGTATTTATAATTAGATAAATGTTAATTTGTGGTCTCTCTTGTAGCAATTTTAAACCCAAAGAACTTGAGTGAGAAACCAAAGAGTTTTACCTTTGATTACTCATACTGGTCTCATAATGAGGTATTTAGCTTTTACACATTACTACACACATGTATTATAATGTTATAATTTTATTTTACGTTTAGTTTTGTTTTGTTTCGTTTCGGTGTTGTTTTTTGATAAACAGCTGATGACGAGTGTAAAGCTTAGTCATTTGCCAGATAGTGAGGGGCAAGTGTCAACACAAGCAGGAAAAATAAGGGGGCATTGGGATAGGGAGAGAGAAAAAGAAAACGAGCCTCAGCTCCCGTTATTGTTTCCTGCTTGGCCTGATGCTCACCACTCACCATCTGAGGGCCTGAAACAGGCAAAGCTTTAAATAAATACATGTACCATGTTTGATTGTATTTATTTATTATTACTGACAGTAACTTTTATTATTAGTACTTAATGAGTATTATATCACTGTGTTTCCATAATCACAATATTGTTTCACTGGATAGCCTACCCTGCATTATTACATAGCTTTAAGAAAGCGTACCCTATGTTTGGCTAATATGTACGATCCATTTGCCCATGGCTTGCATGCTGACACCAGATTGCGAAGTCGTGAAGTCTTATGTTATGAAACTATTATAACATGATATATTTCTGGGACATCCCTGATGACAGAAAAATATTGGGACATCCCACGCGTATCTACCACTGACAATATAATTTTATTTCAGTATGGGAAAGTGTGCTACCATCGAGTTATCAATGCACTTGGGAGTTTTGCTAATTTGAATTAGATCCCAAAAAGATAGAATCATGCTCTTGGCTGTGCCTCAAGCATCGTTTACACTTCTTTCGTGCTCAATGGTTGCACGCTGCTCGTCAACCATTTCTACAACAATCTGTAGCAGCATGCCATGACTTTGTGCTGGCGTATTTCAGATAACAGGCTCCAACATTACACTTAAGTCTTCTATACCACAGTGGCCTACTGATACGTAAATAAATATCAAATAAAAACTAATGTGATCAATAATGTTAATAATAGTAGTTTTACCTTACTGTTGCTATAATGGAGGTGACAACTCTAACAAACACTGCTTTGAGGCCAACAATGTGAAATTGAAAGTTATCCCGAAAATCTGGAAAATCCTCCCAATTTTTTCGAGACTTTCTCATACTGAAATAAATATTGTGGTAGATACATGTGGGATGTCCCGATATTTTTCCGTCATCAGATATGTCCCAGAAATATATCATGTTTCCCCAAATAATTTCCATAGTCTCCTGATTCCAGGTGAAATATCCAAATTCCAGGAAAAATTGTCTTCTTCTCTCGAAACAGGCCTTGTTGGAGTTGTTACATGTTAGTATGATTGTTACTATAGGTAGTATTATTGGGAAAAATTATTGTAAATCGGCTCTACTTTTTTTCTGTTTTTATTTAATCATTATTTCATCTGTAATTTCTAGGATGATCCTCATTTTTCATCCCAGAAGACGGTTTATTCAGACATTGGTAAAGAGATGTTAGCCCATGCATATCAAGGGTAAGTTAGGCCTTTTAACAAAGGAGAAGAGAAAACAACAAAATTCAAATGTCAAGCCTTGAAGAAAAAGTCGGTGAGCATTGGAATGGTATGGGAAACCGAAATAACTTCGAACTTGGAACTTGGAAAAGTTACTCCCAAATAGCAGAGCTAATGCTGGGAGATAACAGCTATGACTGTTAACCCTTTACCCCCTTAGAGTGACTCTATAGATTTTACTCTGGCAAACGCCAGAAGATTTTATTCTGGCAAATGCCAGATGATTTTACTCGTCACAGGTATATTGTATGTGTACCTTAACCCTTTAACCCCTTAGGGGTTAAAGGGTTAAGGTACACATACAATATACATTTATAGATTTTACTTTGGCTAAGGCGAGACGGTTTTACTCGTCACAGGGAGACCCCTGGGGGGTTAAAGGGTTAAGGTATACATATACAATAAATATTGATAGATTTTTACAATAAATATTGATAGATTTTACTCTGGCTAATGCCAGATGATTTTACTTGTCACAGGGAGACCCCTTGGGGGTTAAAGGGTTAAGGTATACATATACAATAAATATTGATAGATTTTACTCTGGCTAATGCCAGATGATTTTACTCGTCACAGGGAGACCCCTGGGGGGTTAAAGGGTTAAGTTACACATACAATATATATTGATACCTTTTTTTGTGACAAATTCTGTAGGTACAATGTCTGTATTTTTGCGTATGGTCAGACAGGATCAGGAAAGTCTTACACCATGATGGGCAAACAAGAGGTGGATCAAAAAGGCATTATACCTATGGTGAGAAACAAACATTCCTAGAAGTTTTGAAGATCGAACAACTTTCCTTTCTTATAAACAATTATTTTTGTGTTTAAAAAAAGACAGCTTTGTACAGTGAATTAATATTTCATTCTTTGATGTTTGGCATTTTTTGGACTGAAAAGTAAATGGGTCGCAGGAGAAATGAACTCCTTGAGTGTAAATGGACAGAATGATGTAGTGCTGTGGACAAGCCTGCAGCTTGGGGGTTGGGGGAGGGAGTAACAATAGGGAGTTTAATTAGGAAACGAAGACGACTACGACAACGACAACCCCACACAACAATAACATCATTAGTTAAAAGGGTATAAATAATCGTGCTGCACGTGCAGCACGGATTTTAGCAAGGATATTAATGAGCGCTCCTCTGCAAAACGACGACGTGAAATCACCAAATTTGAGGCTTTGATGACAACGTTAGCATGTAACAGAGAAACTTTCATTCTCTATTTTCACTCTGAAACCGCTCGTACTAATTTATTTTTAGGATACTTCGTCCATTTTGTAGGACGTGAACGAGACTGAATAATCGCGAAAGACTTATAGAGCCAAGTTTTTTTAGGTGACGTTTTCGTCTACCGTCGCCTTCGGAGGTCTTACGCCTAGGGCAAACGTCCAATCTTAA
>OX453281.1:3659008-3661508 GCA_949710005.1 Ricordea florida | reverse complement strand
CACCTCTCTTTTACCTTACGGTGGTATAACTTACTTTGTCAATTCGTTTGATTATCTCAATCGCTTGTTCTTCAATTCCCCACCGACGCAGCACCACTTTCTTTAGAAACTATCCTCACAATATTTATAGTCCACTGTGACTTCTGTTGCTTATGTTGTTTTACAGGTGAGTTATCTAGAGATCTACTGTGAAAGAGTCCGAGATCTGCTTAGTCCAATTGCAAAGAATAACTTGAGAGTAAGGTGAGGACTATAAGAAAATCTCACAAGTAAGTGAAATAATATGAACTCATAGGCGATCGATTGTAGACATTTTAGCTTCTTGACTCTGATGATGACTGCCGCTCAGGTTGTCGGTCAACAACAATTCTTTTCCGAGATCTACTTACACCTGACGATCGAACTCCACCTACTTGTTTTTGGTTTTAGTCGCTCTATTTTTAAACTGAATTTACCTAGCCGTATTTACGGTTGCGATTGCCTGCGTGCAGACGTCTCCTGTTTCTTTTGTTGCACGCGGAAAAGGGACCGCGTACAACAAAGGAAATAGGAGACGTCTGCACGCAGGCAACGGTTCCGACTATTCACCTTCATATTCACCTTTGCAATAAGAGTGCGATTAAAATAACTGACAGTAAAGTGTGTTAAAGACGTTGCATGAATAATTTTCACTTTTCGAGGCATCTCATAAAACCTACCCATTTTGTTTGCTTCGCTCACTCCTTCGTCTTCCATGAGGTATTCCTTTTTAATTCTTTATAGTATCCAGGCCATCATCTGCACAGTAGAAAAAGGAGCTGCTCTATAGGGCTAGTTGAAATTGTACGTAAGCGTAAGATAAGCATAATAGAGGAACGGATAAATATAGAAAACAAGTATAAGAAAGCGGGAAAATTCCCATTTTTATTTTTGACGCTTATGCTTCGATAATGTTTCACTACATTTTTCCAATTCACGTTTACAATTCGTATGTTTCTCTATGTTTATTGTCGTACTTATGTCGGCTTGTGTCAAGTGTAAACCAATGGTGAGCGTAAACATTGTGACCATTGCAGGGAACACCCGATGTTAGGGCCCTATGTGGAAGATTTGACAAAACTGGCGGTGACATGTTTTGCTGATATCAATGACCTCATTGACGAGGGGAACAAAGCAAGGTGAGACAGAGTCAATCTCATGTGTTATTTAACTGAATTATTCGCTGAAGGCGAAGTGATTATCGGTTAATATTCACCGAGACAAAGGCGAGGTGAATATTCACCGATAATCACTGAGCCTGAGGCGAATAATTGTTTTAGAATAAATGCACAGGTGATTATTTCAAAAAAAGAAAAGAAAAAGCATTGTTAAACATGAAAATATTTTATTTAATCAAAAGCGCGCGAACTACTGGTAGCCATTGTGTTAGTTGAGGTGGATTCAGTCTCGTTCACGTCCTACGAAATTGGCGAAGTATCTTAGAAATAAATTTGTACGAGCGGTTTCAGAATGAAAATAGAGAATGAAAGATACTCTGTTACATACTTACGTTGTCATCAAAACCTCAAATTTGGTGTTTTACGTAGCCCTTATGCAGAGGACCGCTAATGTTCTTGCTAAAATCCGTGCAGCACGTGCAGTACGATTATTTACACTCTTCTAACCAATGATATTATTGTTTTGTAGGGTTGCCGTAGTCGTAGCCTTCGTCGTTTCTTAAACTCCCTATTTACTCGTTTTCTCCCGCCGGGAAATTTCAAGCGCAATTTTCAAAGATCCCAAATCGACTGTTCTAGCATAAAGCAATTTAAGATCAAGAGAAATGCGACTGAGACAATTTTGTGATTGGGGAGAATAATTTTAAAGCTCTTTATTCTCGGTTTATCTATCGTGAGCCGTACAGTACGCTTCTTCGTGTTTGTGCACCGCGAATAATGCGACTCTTTTCCCGATCGCTCTTTTATGTAATTACTTTTATCGGTAGAATGCCTGTTTTCTTATTCCCTCCTCCTTCCCAAAAAGGTAAAAAAAAGTCCGCAATTAACACACAGGAAACAGGTTTGCCTTGCAGTAGGATCAGGTTTTCCTGACGGGAACCATTATTTACAAAAAGAAGTCATTTGGAAGTCATAACGCGCGGCGAATGATCGGCGTTTTATCTATTCATTGATTTTTTCCGCTGTTTGTTGGTTTAAAAAAAAATAAAGCAGAACGTCACATTTATATAGCGCTTCCATACAAATGCCTTCCAACTGTAAAAAACAAGTGGACAGCTTCTTGCCGTGTTTCTTTCCAATTCCTCCTTCAGTTCCTCAACGAGCCACTCTATTCTTGCTTGAGAGAGCCGAAATCGTTCAATGACCTCGCAGTCAGCTATATCGGCTAGAAAGGGGCGTGTTTGGTAAGACCGTGGTCTTCGCGCTAAACAAAAAAGTCCGCCTCTGGCCGCCATTTTGTTCGTTTTGCAACATTTGCGACTTCCCGGTAACTACGGGAGGTCACGACCTCTCGTAAATTACCG
>OX453281.1:3654008-3656508 GCA_949710005.1 Ricordea florida | reverse complement strand
CATTAAATGATCATGTTGTAAAAAGGTATCCCGAGGTAAAAATGTTAGAACGGTATAGTACCAGGACAAGATGTCGTTTTTGCAGTAGGAAGGTTTAAGTGCGTGGTGTTGTTTTCTGTTCTCTTTAGGCACGACTCTCTCACAGACCTTTCATCAGCGAAGGTAGGGACGATAGCTGTGCATGTAACGCAGTGCGCATAAGGGGGTGGGCGTGAGGGGACAAAGTTAAACACACAACACAAACACAGCCACTACCCCACGAATACCACACCTATTAACTGACATGACGTTATATTGGATTAACAAACTGATTGTTTAACTTGAATTACTTACTGGACAGTACTTGCTGTCCATTCTGTATATACAAAGTGTAACTGTCTCTTTATACTAATCGAGAAAAATCCGTGAAGGAAAATAATACCGCGCGTACTAACTGAGAGATAAAATACGTGATTTTACAGTAACGTTGCCTGCCACATTTTAAGCTCAAAACACACGCATTTAACAGTTAAATCGAAGATGTAATGGTGGTTACGTTTTTGGTTTCATCGTTGCAAGGGTACAAATACTCTATGACTATGACTAAGTTCTTATGTACAAAATACTAGACACATGCACATGCTTGACTCTCTTCACCCGATATGTGGAATACAAGTTTTTAATCATTGAATTTGTAGGTTAGCAAGCTAAGCTTAGTGGACCTGGCAGGCAGCGAGAGAGCAGATGCCACAGGGGCCAAAGGGGACCGGCTAAAGGTGCGTTTTGTAAATAGTGGAACAGAAACTTAATTATGAGTGGTGCTCTTAAGTTCTCTCTCTATTGGTCGGCCCTGTCTCATCCATCATAGAAGCGAGAAGTAGGGATGCGTATTTCACTCTCATTTAGGTGACAGAACTACGAGGCGCAGATGGCTTTGTAAGTGTTGTAGATAACTTTTATTTTCCCGCGCTATGCTGCTTTTATCTTGGTGTGGAAAATACGGGTCACGCTAATGAATAAGGTCTGCTTTATTTCCCCCACTTAAGCCTGGTTTTCACTACTACGCAAGCATAAGCAAATAAAAACAAAGAAAAAGGTGTCCTGAGGGGCTTTAGAAGACAAAAGGACGGTGTTTTTCTTTGTTTGTTCCTTTGTCTTTACTTTGCTTATGCTCTGCCTTATGTCGATGTCTTATGCTTATGTCAATGTCTTATGTCATACGCTTGACTTTCATTCCTTTGTGTTCTCCTTTGTTTTTTGCTTAAGCCTGGTTCTTACTACGACAGAAGCACAAGGATAAGCAGAAAACAAAGGAGAACACAAAGGAATGAAGTCAAGCGTATAACATAAGACATCGACACAAGCATAAGACATCGACATAAGACCAAGCATAAGCAAAGTAAAGACAAAGGAACGAACAAAGAAAAACACTGTCCTGTTGTCTTGTAAAGCCCCACAGGACACGTTTTTCTTTGTTTTTATTTGCTTATGCTTGCGTCGTAGTGTATTATTGGGGATATGGGAATTACACGAGCTTAAGAAAAATTTCCTTGAACTTGTTGTATTTGATCGTACTTGCTCTGGTGCTCTAATCTGCAACATATCTAACATCCCGTTCGCACCAAAGCTTAAAAATGTTTAAATTCTGTTTAGTTGAGCACGGTTTGAAACTGTTTTCTTTATAAAAGCTGCTTACTGAGGTTGTCGACTACAAATTTAGCACTAATAGAAAGAACATGTTAAAGTTTATTTGAATCCGCTGTAAAAGCCCATGTTCCATTGTTCGGTTACCAATTCTCAGGTTTTTAAAACCTGGTTTAACTAAACATGTTTAGTTGGTGCGAATGGAGCATATGTTTGACATCCAATATTTTTTTTTTCACCTGATATACTTCAATTTTTTGTTGCTTCTACAAATTTGACAGTCTCTCCAAGAACGTTCGTAAAGGCCTGCTTACAGTTGCGATTTTTCATGTGATTTTCGCGCGACAAAACTTACAACGCGAATTTGATGCAACCTATGTGATCTGCAATTTTTACTGCGATTTCAGCAAAATTCTCGCGCAATTTGTTTGTTGTGTTTTGGGAAAGTGGTGATGTGGTTTCAGAATATGTCCCCTTATTTCGTAGCAGGGTGGTGAAATAGCCTATAGGGGACAATTAATCATTTAGAGGGAAGTTTTAAATTGAGTGTCGTAAAACCAAACAAAGTAATTTAAAAGATGTTTACTAGCAAATGAATCTCGAGAGTCAAAGAACCATGTCGCGACATCAAACGCAGGAAAACACGTGCAAGTAAGTCACGTGCGGTTAGTCCTGCTTCTGATTGGTTGAGAATTGGCACGAGATTTTTCAACCAATCAACTGTCCTAGCAATACAATAACATTGCAATCGCGGAATTACTTTCGACAGTGAATCGAAAAAGGTTTATGTCTGCTTTCCTGTACAAACCTTCTCTTTTACCTTTTCTTTTCTTTTTTTTTATTGTTACTTTTTTTCTTTCTCTATGTCAGGAAGGTG